>JABTXL010008573.1:166010-330973 GCA_025134845.1 Neodon shergylaensis
CCTGCCTCTGCCTCCCGAGTGCTGGGATTAAAGGCGTGCGCCACCACCGCCCGGCATCTTAGTATATTTTTAATTGATTGAGGCTTTATCTATCTTTGGACATACTTGGGTAAGTTTTAAGGAGGTCGTAGGAATTGTCCTTGAGACATTGTGGGGCTGACTCAGGCCTTGTTTGTGTTCTCTCTCTCGTCCCTGTTGTCAGGAGTGTTTTGATTAACAGCCCTTTGTTTAAATAACTGAAATTTAGGCCTAGCTTGTGAAGTGGAGGAATTTTAGACCTCTCTATTTATTTATTATACAGGGTATTAAGCCTAAGCGAACATTCGAAGAATGAGTTGTCATCTTCAGCCCAGTATGTTGTATTAAAACTCACAGAACTATGCCGGGTGTGGTGGTGGCACACACCTTTAATCCCAGCACTGCCAGGCAGAGGCAGGCGAATCTCTGTGATTCGAGGCTAGCCTGGTCTAAAAAAGTGAGTTTCAGGATAACCAAAGATACACAGAGAAACCCTGTCTTCAAAAACAACAATAAAAACAAACAAAAAACTCTCAGACTTGCGTTCTGGAGAGATTGGATCAGTGGTTAATGTCACTTGCTCAGCCGGGCGGTGGTGGCGCACGCCTTTAATCCAGCACTAGGGAGGCAGAGGCAGGCGGATCTCTGAGTTCGAGACCAGCCTGGTCTACAAGAGCTAGTTCCAGGACAGGCTCCAAAACCACAGAGAAACCCTGTCTCGAAAAACAAAAAAAAAAAAAAAAGTCACTTGCTCTTCTTGCTGAGGACCAGGGTTCAATTCCCAGCACCCACATGGCAGCTCACAACTACCTGTAATTCTAGTTCCAGGGGATCAGATGCCTTTTTCTGGCCTCCTTGAATACAAGACAAAAAAGTCTTGCATATACATACATGCAGGCAAAATACGCATACACATTAATAAAAATGAATATATCTTTTTAAAAAGCTCACAGAACTAGAAGTAGAGGAGTCAGGCTTAGTGGTGTACCCCTTTAATCCCAGGAGAGGCAGGAGGATTTCTGTGAGTTATGGTGTACATAATGAGTTCTAGGACAGCCAGGACTACATAGAAAAGACTCGAAATAACAACAACAAAACACTAGATGTAGAGAGATGTCTCAGCAGTTAGGAGTGCTTCCTGCTCTTCCAGAGCCAAGCTCAGTTCCCAGCACCCAGGTCAGGTAGCTGGGAACTTCAGTTCCAGGGAATCTCAAGCCTGTCTGGCCTTCATGGGCACTGCTTGGATATGGTGCATATCCTGCCGCTCCACACCCATAAATGAAACTAATGAGATGAAATATTTTTTTAAACTTAAAAAAAAAAAACCTCACAGAACTAAGCCAGGCATAGTGGCATATGCCCTAAATCCCAGGAAGGAAGAGGCATAGATATTTGTGAGTTCAAGGCTAGCCTGCTCTACCTAGTGAGTCCCAGTCCAGCCAACAATACAAAATGAGACCCTGTCTAAAACAATGAAACTCACAGACTAGAGTTGGTTGTGGAATTACACTCCGGTTATCACAACACTCTGGCAGGAGAATTTAGGAGTTCAAGGCCATCTTGGACTATATAAGGAAATCCTATTTTATTCGTTTATTTTTGTTTTTTCGAGACAGGCATAACTAACTCCTTTAATAGAAAAAAAAAGAAAAAGAAAAACTATCTTTGATTGAAAAAGCAAAAACGAGAAAAGTAGCTTTCATAGACAAAAGAAAATAGAAACTTTCTCACAGGTGTCAGGCTAATTTCGTGAAGCTTGTGAACAAGGCTCCCTAGAGCGGAGGACAGTAGGGAAGGGCGGGAGCCCTAGCTGCCAAGTGAACTGTCTCTTCCCAGGGAATTTGTCCGAGAGAAAAAATTCCGGACCGAGGCAGAGACCTTCGGGTGGAGTTTCGTCTTTGAGGATTTGGTGCCCCCTGAGCTTAGAAATCAAGCAAAAGAGATGCCGGTGAGAGAGAGCCTGGTCACGGGACCGGGGGGGGGGGGGGGGGGGGGGGGGGGGGGGGGGGGGGGGGGGGGGGGAAGGGGGCGTGCAGAGTCTTCTGAGGGAAGCGGGAGGGATCAGCTGGGTGCCGTGGTGGAGGCCTAGTGGAAGCCAGAGAGAATGAATACACACTTAACCGGAGCAGCCAGGGTGGTAACCGCCAGGCCTGATAGTGAATGCCTGGAAACGCAGTTACTTGGGATGCTGAGGCAGGGTCAAGGGCAGCCTGAGCGTTCAGGGAGACCTCGTCTCAAAATGGAATCTTTAAAAAGGGGCTAGATGTAGCTCAGGGGCAGAGGGCTCGCCTACCAGCTTGTGCAAAAAACGTGTGTCCAGTACTGGGGTGGGGGGGAGACTGACTCCTTTCTTTGGCTTTGCTTGGGGGGTGTTTTGTTTTGTTTGTTTGTTTTTTAAGACAAGGTCTCACTATGTAGATGGCCTTGAGCTCATGCTGTAGACCAGGTTGATCTTGAATTCGCAGAGATCTTCTGCCTCTGCCTCCTAAGTGCTGGATTACAGGTGTACACTACCGTACTGGGTTTACGTAGTGCTGGTGATCGAACCCAGGGCTGCGGGCATGCTGGGCAAGCGCTCTGCCCACTGAGCTGTGTGCCCAACCCCAGAGTACCATTTGAAAAAGATTCTATCCATAGCCAGGTGTTGTGGAGTATACATTCAATCCCAGACTCAGGATCTCTGAGTTTGTGGCCAGCCTGGTCTACATAGTGAGTGCCAGTTCTGGTCCATCCAGGGCTACATTAGTGAGGCCTGTCTCGAAACAAGAGAACAACAACAAAAAGATTCCATCCACACAGCCCGCAGTCTGTGTTCTACTTTGGCGAGTTGAGAAGGGTCCTTAGCTGGGTCAGACATCTAGCCCTCATTCTGTTTCTGTCTCTGCAGTCTATTCTCTGGTGGCTGCCAGTCCAGAGGGCGTTTTGGAGGCAGGTGAGTTTTAGTTCCTTTGCCTCATTTTCTGCGACTACTGAGTTTCATTCTTGGAAATGTGGTTTCCCTGAACTCCTAGTCCCTAAAAACACCAAGGATACCGGGCTGCTTTCATCTGTTTGGTTTTTGAGACAGGGTCTCACTGTGTAGCCCTGACTGACCTGGAACCGGCTATGTAGATCAGGCTGGCCTCAGACTCAGAGCTCTGCCTGCCTCTTCCTCTGAGTGCGGGGAATACAGGTGTGCACCACCGTGCCTGGTCAGCCAGGAGTGCTGTTTTAAAGACAGACTAGGACATTTCAGGAGTAGCCCTGTTCCTTCTGCGCTAATTCTTTTCCATGTTTTCTGCTTCTCTCTTTACTAATCTGTCTTTTTGTCCCCCTTCTTTGTCCTCTCATGGCGTCTCACTCTGTAGCCAGGCTCCCCCTCCCTCACCCTTCTGGGTGCCAGAACGGCAGGTGTGTGCAGCCACGATCCTGTTTCTCACTCACTGAGTCATAGTTCCCGACTTCCTTCCGCTACCTCGTGCAAAAGCTGAACCGAGGCACCGCAAGCAAAGCCTTTGTCAGCCTTTCCCCTAGATCCCGGAAGTCTGTCTCACTTGGCCTTGACTGTCAGCCTGCAGGTCCCAGCTCTGGCATCCGAGAAAAACTGGAGCTTCCGGTGGTACACGTGAGCTGGAACGATGCTGTCGCTTACTGTGCATGGCGGGGAAAGCGGTTGCCCACAGAGGAGGAGTGGGAGTTTGCGGCCCGAGGGGGCTTGAAGGGTACGTGGATGCCAAGGCCATTCTCTCATCTCCCTGCCCCGCCCTGCACTGGGGCTAGAAAGGCTGGAGAGAGTCCCGAGTTCCCACCAGTAATGATTTTTAACACGGGCAAGGGACCAATTGCTGCTCTGTGGTTTCATCTCTGATCCAATTTAGACCAGTCACCTGCAACGCGACATAAAGGGACTTACAGATGGGCATACCGGGAACTGAACTCAAGTTCTCTGGAAAAGCAGCAAGAATGCTTATCTGACTGGGCAGTGGTGGCGCTCACTTTTAATCCCAGCATTTCGGGAGGCAGAGGCAGGTGGATCTCTGTGAGTTCGAGGCCAGCCTGGTCTACAGAGTGAGTTCCAGGACAGGATCCAAAGCTACAGAGAAACCCTGTCTTGAAAAAACAAAAAACCAACCAAACAAACAAAAAAGAATGTTCATCTACTCAGCCATCTTGAAGCCCTAAAAAATTTTCTTAGAAAGCCGAGCATAGTGGCACATACCTTAAATCCCAGAACTTGGGAATTCAAGGCCCATCCCTGGTTTAAATAGTTATATCTAGAACAACCAGAGCTACATAGTGTACATAGTGTACATAGGGTACATGAGGTACATAGGGTACATAGGCTACATAGTGTACATAGTGTACATAGGCTACATAGTGTACATAGGCTACATAGTGTACATAGGCTACATAGTGTACATAGGGTACATGGTGTACATAGGCTACATAGTGTACATAGGCTACATAGTGTACATAGTGTACATAGGGTACATGGTATACATAGGCTACATTGGGTACATAGTGTACATAGGCTACATAGTGTACATAGGGTACATAGTGTACATAGGCTACATAGTGTACATAGTGTACATAGGCTACATAGGGTACATAGTGTACATAGGGTACATAGGCTACATAGGGTACATAGTGTACATAGGCTACATAGTGTACATAGGCTACATAGGCTACATAGTGTACATAGGCTACATAGTGGGACCCTGTCTCCAAAAAGAAAACAAAAAATAAAATTATATAGATAGATAGATAGATAGATAGATAGATAGATAGATAGATAGATAGATTCTCCCTCTGTAGCCCAGGCTGGCCTGGATTTACTGTGTAACCCCAGCCATCCTCCCAGTGGCTGTAATAACAGGTCTGGTGGCACAGGCCTTCAACCCCAGCACTTGGAAGACAGAGGCAGGCAGATCTCTGTGAGCTTGAGGCCAGCCTGGTCTGTATAGTGAGTTCCAGTACTGCACAGTGTGACTGACCCAGTCTCTAAAAGAAAATAATAATAATAATAATAACATCTGTGAGCCTCCACACCTAGCTGAGTTACATTTGAATAAATACAATTAGAACACAATAGGTCAGGGCAAAAAAGAGTTACTGAAAACTTCACTCCTTTTCCACAGAGATTAAAGAGTCTCAGCATTTGGAAGGCTGAGGCAGGAGCATCACCACAAGTGGAAGGGAGAAGGAGTGATGGGTTTTGCTCATGAATCTGTTGTCCTTCAGCCCTGACTATGTAAATTGTCTTAGGATGGAAACCAATTTCCCACGCTAGGCATTTCTGTACTCTGCATGCACACAAGGTTATATCAATAGCTTTATTTTATTTTACTTTTTGCTTTTTGTCACAGAGTTTCTCTGTGTAGCCCCAGCTGTCCTGTAACTCGCTCTGTAGACCAGGTTGGCCTCCAGCTCACAGAAATCCACCTGCCTCTGCCTCCCGAGTGCTAGGATTAAAGGCGTGCGCCACCACCACAGGCCAATAGTTTTCAAATATAACAAGTGAGGTTGCTTCCTACCTGTTTGTGATTGCATTTTAAGCCCAGCTAAGAAGTTTCTCACGCCATCCCTTGTTGTCTGTGTCCCTCTGCCACACTAAGAACTGCAGGGTTGTGGTGTCCAGCAGTGTAATGTGATTCTATCTGTTGCTCCCCAGGTCGGGGGAGGACTCTGAATGAAAGGAAGGAAGTGAAGTCAGTCTCCCTTTCTCTCCACCTCCTCCCTTCCTTCTGGCTTCCTCGTTCGTTTTGTCTTTCCACCCAGTTCTTTCTTTGTTGTCTCATTGCTGTTTTGCAGGCCAGGTTTATCCATGGGGGAATAAGTTCCAGCCAAACCGCACCAATTTGTGGCAGGTAAGACCTGCCTTCCTCCTTCTCCAAGCCTTGCTGTAGCCCTGCAGAGACACCGTTTCAGTCCCTGGTGGGACTTGGTGCTGTATGGAGCACCGCTAAGGCCATGGACAGAGACGACAGGGCCTAGCAGGGCCTGGTGAGACAAGTTTGTCCTCCCAGGAGGAATCATAAGTTCAAGGCCTTACCGAGCAGCTAACACAAAATTTAAAAATGGATCACTGGGTAAGGGTGGCGCATGCCTTTAATCCCAGCACTCGGGAGGCAGGGGCAGGCGGATCTTTGGGTTCCAGACCAACCTAGTCTACAGAGTCAGTTCCAGGACAGGCAGGGCTACATGGGGAAACCCTGTCTTAAAAAAAAATTTTTTTTAATGTACAGTAGCAAGACCCTGTCTCAATAAAATAAAATAAAACAAGATAAAAAAGTAAAGATATAGTATGTGGGTGTGTGCATGCCATGGCACACTTGTAGAAGTCAGAGGACAACATATATGAATTGATTCTCTCCAACCATGCCTGTTGGGAGATTGAACTCAGGCCCTCAGCCTTGGCAGCAAATGCCTACATCTCACCAACACCCTTGCAACACTGTTAAACACTCACTTACTAAAAGAGATCATGCAACAGACTGTCATATATTGTCGAGCTAATGGCAGCCCAGTCATCTTCCCTTGTGGAGGAGGAGCCTCTCTAGTCTAGTTTGTTGGGCATATGTGTGGTCTGTGCATGTGTGTGCAGGTGTATCATGTATGGTATCTTCCTCAGCTGCTTGTCCACTTTGTATTTTTAGCACAGGATCTGCCTGTCTCTACCCCCCAGAACTGGAGTTGCAGATGCATGCCCTATGCCCAACTTTTATATGGGTTCTCAGGATATAAACTTGTTCCTCATGCTTACACAGCAAATGCATTACCCATTGAGCTGTCTCCCCAGCTCCTGAACCCCAGTTTTGATAAGAATAATAATGAAATTGAACAAATCACATCAATGAATACAGGTGGTGTATTTAACAAAAGAAGGAACTATGTGACAGTATGAGCCTCCAGGGCTTCTATCCCAGGCTAGGGATGCAGGGCATAGGTGGTTAGTTAGAAACAGCAGGGCTCTTTCCAAAGCTCCATGTAAGGGAACCTGAGGTCACCGTCCTTCCCCCACACTGCAGAGTAAAGTGACCGTTGTTTTCCTCTGGGTGGACAGGGCACCTGCCTCGGGACAGGCTGATAAATCTTACACTTTCATTCTTCTTGTCAGGGAAAGTTCCCCAAGGGTGACAGAGCTGAAGACGGTTTTCATGGACTGTCACCAGTGAGCGCTTTTCCCCCACAGAACAACTATGGTGAGACCTCCTATTGTACAGTGTCTGACAAGGTGGCCGAGGAAAATCTCCCCCAGCCTCCCCTGGGCATCTGGTGGGTGGAGAGAGTCCCCTACTCCCCCATCTAATGACCTACTGCTACGTTGAAGGACTATACGACCTCATGGGCAATGTGTGGGAATGGACGGCGTCCACATACCAATCTGCTGGCCAGGATATGCGTGTCCTCCGGGGGGCATCATGGATCGACACTGCTGATGGCTCAGCCAATCACCGGGCTCGGGTCACCACCAGGTAAGGATCTTAGGTCAGGGCACCACAAGTCTCTGTAGCCATGGCTGAGGGTGTGGATGCTGGGCTCCTGGGTCCAAGTGGCCCGGAGCTGGCACGGATGCTGCTTCTGCACCCCATCCCAGCTCTTCACTCCAATCCCTTCCTCGCCCACCTCTTTCAGTCACACCCCTCACCCCTTCTTGCACCTCCTGCCTCCACTGAAAGTTCTAAGAGAAATAAGAAACAAACTGCTGACCGTGGGAAGTAAACATGGGTTCCCAAGACAGCCTGGGGACCCCTTCCTGAGACTCAGCAGTAGTAAGGGAACCTTCCGGCAACCTCACATTATGGGGTCACTTCTCACATGGAGCAGGGCAGAGGAAAGGAGACGGAATTGCACATGAGTAGGTCACAGCCCGGGAGGCATGAGTTAACCCACTCATTGAGCTGCTGCAGGCACAAAAAGTCACTGCTTAGAGTCATTTGTCAGGGAGGTGTTGGGACTGCTCATCTCATCTGGTACGGTCAGTGGTGGCTCCCCCAGCACTGAATTCCAGCCTTTAGGACTTCTGCTTTATTCACTGTAGGTTTGGTTTGTTTGGCCTTGGACAAGACTTTGTAGTTTCAGGGTTTGGAAGATGGTGAGGCCCTGCCTCCCAGAGCCAACTAACTGCGTGTATCAGTCAGGATTCCCTAGAGTAACAAAACTTATAGAATGAACCGCTGTCTGTCTGTCTATCTATCTATCTATCTATCTATCTATCTATCTATCTATCTATCTATAGCTATATAAAGGGAATTTTTTAGAATGACTTACACACTGTGGTCCGGCTAATCCAATAATGGCTGCCTGCACAGAAGGTCTAAGAATCCAGTATTTAACTATCCAGTCCATGAGACTGAATGTTGCAACTGGTCTCCAGTACATACTGGAATCCCAAAGAAGTTGGCTCTCATGCCAGTGAGGGAATGGACTTGCTAGCAAAGTAAGAGCAAGCAGGCAGGGAACAAAAGCATCCTTCTTCCATGACCTTATATAGGCTTCCAGCAGAAGGCGTGGCCCAGAATAGAGGTGGGTTTTCCCACCTTAAAGATTCAGATGAGGGGCTGGAGAGATGGCTCAGAGGTTAAGAGCACTGCCTGCTCTTCCAAAGGTCCTGAGTTCAATTCCCAGCAACCACATGGTGGCTCACAACCATCTGTAATGGGGTCTGGTGCCCTCTTCTGGCCTGCAGGCAGACATGCAGGGAGAACACTGTATACTTAATAAATAAATAAAAAAAAAAAAAAAAGATTCAGATGAGGCCGGGCGGTGGTGGCGCACGCCTTTAATCCCAGCACAAGGGAGGTAGAGGCAGGCGGATCTCTGTGAGTTCGAGACCAGCCTGGTCTACAAGAGCTAGTGCCAGGACAGGCTCCAAAACCACAGAGAAACCCTGTCTCAAAAAACCAAAAAAAAAAAAAAAAAAAAAATTCAGATGAGAAGTGGATCTTTCACTTCAAATTAAGCAAAAATCCCTCACAGCTGTGCCCCTCCATTTTTGAGTTTTAGTTAATTCCAGATGGAATCAAATTGACCACCAAGAATAGCCATTACCTGCTGTGAAACTCATTTCTCACCTACAAGTGTGTTGAGCTTAGAGTAGGAGCTACTTACCTACTCTTCCAGCCGGGCCGTGGTGGCACACACCTTTAATCCCAGCACTCGGTGATGGAGGAGGGTCATCTTTCTATCTGTTGCTTTCATTGGTTAATTAATAAAGAAACTGCTTGGCCTTTGATAGGACAGAAAATTAGGTAGGCGGAGTAAACAAAACAGAATGCTGGGAGGAAAAAGGCAGCCAGATGCCATGCCTCTGAGACAGAAACAGGTTAAGAATCTCCCTGGTAATCCACCAGCTCGTGGTGCTACACAGATTATTAGAAATGGGTTAATCAAGATGAGAGAATTAGCCAATAAGAGGCCAGAACTAATGGGCCGAACAGTATTTAAAAAAATACAGTTTCCATGTAATTATTTCGGGTAAAGCTAGCCGTGCAGGAGCCGGGTGGTGGGACGCAGCCCACCGCTGCTCCTTCTACAACTCGGGAGGCAGAGGCAGGTGGATCTCTGTGAGTTCAAGACCAGCCTGTTCTACAAGAGCTAGTTCCAGGACAGGCTCCAAAGCCACAGAGAAACCCTGTCTCGAAAAACCAAAAAAAAAAAAATCTTCCATTGCAATCTTTTATGGCTGCTCAGCTCCCCATTCTGTTCCCTTACCCATCGTAGCACCATAACACACGAGCTGGACTTGTCTTCAGAACAACTGCATTAGTTACTATTTGGCTGCTGTGCAGAGACACCATGACCAAGGCAACTCTTGTGTATAGAAGCATTTAATTGAAGGCTTGGTTACAGTTTTAGAGTCTTAGTCCATGATCATCGTGGCCAGAAGCAGACAGGGGCAGTAGCTGAAAGCTTTACATCCTGATCCGCAGGCAGAGAGAGGAGAGACACTGGGCCTGTTGTGAACTTGGGATACCTCAAAGCCACCTGCTAGTGACACACTTCCTCCAAGGAGGCTACACCTACTCCAATCCTCCTTAGATAGTTCCACTCCCTGGGGACGAGGCGTTCAAATAGATGAGCCTATGGGGGCCACCACACAGGCTATCTTCCCAGCAGACCCCATCCCCAAAAGTATGCACACTCTCTCCCTGTTCTGCCACAGGATGGGCAACACTCCAGATTCCGCCTCAGACAACCTGGGCTTCCGCTGCGCCTCCAGCACAGGCCGACGGAAGGAGGATCTGTAAGCACCCAAGCAGGGATGGAGAAGGCCATCCTCGGTCCAGTGTTTCCCTGTTCACGTTCCAGAGGCATCAGATACTTGTCAGCCTACAGGTGGCCTCCCTCCAAGCCCTTTCTCTGGCAGACGCCTCCTAAGAGCAAAAGAACACTCAACCCCAAGAGGGGACTACCGTAGCCTGCAAGAGGAGGGCCTGGATGGTCATGGCTGGGAGCTGGGTGTTTCTGAAGTGCAGGATTACGGACAAAGGACCCCAGCGCTCCGGTATCTGGAGCAGTTCTCCGAAAGACAGCAGTCTGAAAATCGCTCCCTCTCAGGCAGGCCATGGTGGCACACACCTTTAATCCCAGCACTGGGAAAGCAGAGGCAGGCAGGTCTCTGTGAGTTCATGACCTGAGTGAGTTCCAGGACAGCCAAGGCTACACACACAAAAAAAGAAAACCTGTCTCGGAAAAAAAAAATCTCTTCCTTTTCTTCCTCTCTGATTCAGCTTTCAGTTCTCCTGGGAAAGTCTGTAGAAGGCAAATGCTTTCTTTATGTGATGGTGCCCAAAGCCTCCCTGTCTGTTGTTTGCAACAGGGTACTCACCATGTGGCAAGGCTGGTCTCCAACTCTCAGTCCTCTGACCTCAGCTTCCTGAGTGCTGCAGTTATACACAGGGCCCAGTATTAAAACATTCTAGTAGAGCAAATAATTTACCAGGTGAAGCTGTGCATTGTGGGAGTAACAAGTTTCGAGCTCTCCTGGAGGGCAAATGCCATAAGCTGCTCCTCTGGGTGTTAATCATGTAGGGGCTTCCATGTACCTCTGCAAACATGCAAACAGTCTCTGGAGAAGCACTGTTTTCCATGGTGTCAATGGATATCATGAAGTCAATAAACTCTGCATTTGTGTATCGGAAAGGTTTGGTTTGTTTGTTTGTTTGTTTTTGGTTTTTCAAGACAGGGTTTGGAGCCTGTCCTGGAACTCGGTCTGTAGACCAGGCTGGCCTTGAACTCAAAGAGATTTGCCTGACTCTGGTCACCCAAATTCTGGGATCAAAGATGTGCACCACCACTGCCCAGCGAAGTCCACTTTTTTAAATTGTTTGAGACAGGGTCTCATGTAGTTCAGGCTGGCCTCGAACTCCTTGTGTAGCCAAGAATAACCTTGAGCTCCTGATCATCCTGCCTCCACTTCCTCAATTATCAGTAACCTTGGGCCCTAAAGAAACTGAGATGGGAGCTGGAGAGATGGCTTAGCATTTAAGAGAACTTGTGCTTGCAGAAGAGGGGTTCGGTTCCTACCATCCACATGGTTGTTCCCAACTATCCCGAACTTCAGTTTCAGGGCATCTGACACCCTCTTCTGATCTCCACAGATACTGCAGGTAGGGTGCACATAATAAACAGCTGGATGAAGCACACACAAAATACATAAGTCTAAAAAAGGAGAAAGAACCCAAGACCATGGTGAAGGTGCACAGTAGAGAAGCCAGGAGGCCTCTAGCTCCCAAAGCACATGTGCTCACTGCCCTTCCACTACTGCCTGGCACGGCCTCTGCTGCATTGGATCGATCTGTCTATCAATCTATCTATCTGTTATCTATCTATCTATCTATCTATCTATCTATCTATCTATCTATCTATCTATCTACTTTTGTCATACCAGGGGTTGAACTTGGGGCCTTACATTCACCACGGAGTTACATTCCCAGCCCTGCTTTTATTTTGAAGCAACTGTCACTAAGCTGCCTAGGCTGTCCTGGAACCTGGGATCCTATTGCCTCAGGACAACAGGCACAGGCCACCACACCCAGCCCTAGCTGTAATTACTGTTGTTTAATGGGAACACCCTGTGCTTTTAGTGGGGTGCACAGAGTAGGGCCACCTGCAACGACGCAGAGAACTCTTTGGGGACTCCACAGTTCTGGGGTATCCTACTACCCCTCAGAAGTCTCAGAAGTCCTCCTCGGCCAAGGAGAGGAGCACTGCCTTGGGTGTGTTCTCGAAGAGGGCGGCTCTATTCTGCTGCTGCCCTTTCTTCACCCAGTGACCGTAGATTCGGAAAGCGTAGGCGTCAATGAGCTTACGGAGAGGCTTCAGAGCATAAGGATCTCGGATGACGATCGCCCTGGTTATGGGCTTCAACCGACGGTACTGGTAGTAGATCCTTACCGAGGCCAGCACGGTTAGGCAGATCACCTGCAGGGGGCAGCACCGAGAACCCTCAGCCCGCAGCTGAGCTTGTCAGAAAACCCATGATGGATTTCAGGGTGCCGTTCATGATGCCCCCTGTTACCAGACCCCAAGTATCTACAGGGATTTAGGCTAACCGGGCCAACTAGCTGACATTCCCTGCAACCAGAAACTGAACTGAAACAATGTGTACAAGAAGAGGACCAATTTGCCCAGTTGGTGGGTGGTAATGGTGCACATCATTAATCCCAGCATTCAAGAGGTAGAGGCAGGCGGATCTCTGAGTTTGAAGCCAGCCTGGTCTACAGAGTGAGTTCCAGGACAGCCAGGGCTATACAGAGAAGCCCTGTCTCAAAAGAAAAAAGAAAGGAGGGGGGCAATACTAGAATCCCCCGTAGTTTAAGACTGGGAGCAATTTGCTAGCTGGTGTAGAGAACCCCAGGAGCCAACAGCAAAATCCCCCAAAACCACTGGGCCAAGTTAAGTCTCAGTACCTTGAACTTCCCTCGGGGACTGAAGTGCCGCACTTCCTCCACCACGTACTGCTGGAAGAATGGGTGTGCCAAAGCCTCTTCTGCCGAGCAGCGGTCCTGGGGTTTCACCACCAGGAAGCGAGATACCTGTGAGAACAGAAGGGCACTGAGGCTCCCAGCAGCGTTTCGGAAGACACAGGATGTGATGGTCAGTCCTTACTGCCAACTTGATAGGATTTAGAGCCACCGTGAAAATAGATCTGTGGGCGTCTGTGAGGGATTAGTTAGATAGGTGGAGGTGGGAAGCTGCACCCTCAATGTGGGTGGCACCATTCCCTAGGCTGGGATCCTGGACTGAATGAAAAGGAGAAGGTGAGCTGAGAACCAGCATCCATCCGTCTCTCTCTGCTTCCTGACTGTGGATGCCACATGACCAGTCTCCTCACACACCTGGAGCCATAAGGCATGAGCCAGAATTAACCCTTCCTTCCTTAAGTTGCTTTAAAAAAAAAAAAAGATTTGGCCGGGCGGTGGTGGCGCACGCCTTTAAGCCCAGCACTTGGGAGGCAGAGGCAGGCGGATCTTTGTGAGTTCGAGGCCAGCCTGGTCTACAAGAGCTAGTTCCAGGACAGGCTCCAAAGCTACAGAGAAACCCTGTCTTGAAAAACCAAAAAAAAAAAAAAAAGATTTATTTATTTAGTATGCATACACTATGCATGTATGCCTGTATGCCAGAAGAGGGCACCAGATCTCGTTATAGATGGTTGTGAGCCACTGTGTGGTTGGTGTGGTTCCTGGGAATTGAACTCAACTCAAGACCTCTGGAAGAGCAGCCAGTGCTCTTAACCTCTGAGCCACCTCTCCAGCTCCTTAAGTAGCTTTTGCTAGATATTTTTTTTTTTTTTAGCAGCAATGAGACAAATACAGAGGAGTCTCTCCTTGAGATTCCTCCACTCTGGGGTATGCTCCCTATATTGGGGTGTTTTCTCTCCCTTGAGATCTGGGGAGCTTGTGGGCGTGGCCTCTCACCAAGTCTTTCACTGTGTCTGAGTAGTCATCCCATTCTGGTGAGCCAAACTGGTATTTGCCGTCCACAATCATCCTCAACATCAACATCTGCTTCCGGTGCCAGAAGGGGGGAGAGCCAGCCAGGAGCGTGTACATGATGACGCCAGTGCTCCACCTGGAGGTTGGCGGGGAGTCAGGTCACTCTAAGCCTCATGGGTAAGGGAGGCATGCAGGAGTGGCTGGCGGTGGTTCCTAGTTTCACTGGGGTCCGGCTAGAGTTGTGACCCCCCCACTCCCCGCATCTACCCAGGTCACTCACATGTCCACCTCCTTCCCATAGCCAGGATGGCTGTCGTCCATAGAGCACTGGATGATTTCAGGGGCCAGATAAATGGGGGTGCCGCAGACCTCTGCAGAACAGTCACTTATCAGGACAGGTCGATGGGGGCCCTTGGGAGAGGTTACCCAAGGCAGCCAAGGGATGGGCAAGAAGAGGGCTTGGCAGGGCTCGCGTATTTCACACACACGTAGCATCATGGTACACAGACTCGCAAGGCCACCCGTGGATTCCTCGGTCCTTCTGGGCACCCTGGCATGAAGCTCAAGCTGGGGAAACCTAGATCCATGGAGTCCTAGGAAGAGGACTTGACTCAAGAGCCATCTAGCCTCTGAAGTAGGATATTCTTTAGGTTTATTTTTATTAGCCGTTGTGTGCATGTATCTGTATGAGGGTAGGTGCACATAGTAAAAATCCTCAGAGATCAGAAGTCTGATACCCTAGATCTGGAGTCTCCCTATGTGGGTGCTGGGAACTGAAACTTGGGTCTTCTACATAAGAAATGCATGTTCTTTTTCTTTTTTTGAAATTCACGTATTTGGATGTCTTGCCTGTATCCTATCTGTGTATCATATGGGCCTGAGGCCCAAGGAAGAGAGAAGAAGGTGGGATTCCCTGGAATTGGAGTTACAGACAGTTGTGATCAGCAATGTGGATGCTGGGACTCGAACCTAGGTCCTCTGGAAGAGCAGCCCATGCTCTTGACTGCTGAGTCATTTCTGGGATGTGTGTGTGTGTGTGTGTGTGTGTGTGTGTGTGTGTGTGTGTGTGTGTGTGTGTGTGTGGTGAAAGCTGGAAGTCAATGTCAGGTGTCTTCCTTGATTGTTCTCTATCTTGTTTTGAGGCAGGGTCTCTCCCTGGCCTGGAGCTGGCTGATTCAGGTAGACTAGCTGGCCAGCGATCCCCAGGTGTTGCTCTCAGCCACCTGTCCAGTGCTGGAGTTACATGGGCTCTGGGGATTCAAACTCAGGTCCTCATGCTTACGTATCCTATTTTACCCACTGAACCATGTCCTCAGCCACTGAGGGGGCAAAGTTTTTATTCTAGAGAGACATTCAGGCTATTTCCATCCCTGATGCCCCTCTATGGGCCAAGGCCATGGTACCAGACCTCGGAGCCTCTCTCCTGGCTGCAGCTGGCAGGAAAACCCGAAGTCTGTGAGCTTGATGTTCATGTCATCATCTAGAAGGATGTTCTCCGGCTTCAGGTCCCGGTGGACAATGTTGAGTTTGTGCAGGGTGCAAATCACCTCCAGCAGGGCTCGCATGATCTTTCTGAGGAGGCAGATACATGGCGATGGTTTATTTTTACATTCTTTAGTTTCTTATTGATTTTTTTTTTGAGACAGCGTTTCTCTGTGTAACCCTGGCTGTCCTGAAACTCACTCTGTAGACCAGGCTGGCCTTGAACTCAGAGATCTGCCTGCCTCTGCATCTTGAGTGCTGGGATTAAAGTCTAGCACCACCATGCCTGAATGTTTTTTTGTTTTGTTTTGTTTTGTTTTTGAGACAAAGTTCTCTGTGCAGCTTTGCCTGTCCTGGAACTAGCTCTTGTAGACCAGGCTGGCCTCAAACTCACAGAGATCTGTCTGCCTCCCAAGTGCTGGGATTAAGGGCATGTGCCACCACCGCCCAGCTCTGGCTGCCCTCTAACCTACACGTAGCTGTGGATGATCTTGAATGCTTGAACTTCCTGCTTCCATCTACCAGGTGCTAGGATTAGAGGTTATGTGTCACCACGGCCAGTTTATCCTTCCTGCACGCTAGGTAAACACTCTGGTAGCTGAAATATGGCCTAACTCTGTTTTACTTTTTTTTTTTTGGTTTTTCAAGACAGGGTTTCTCTGTGGTTTTGGAGCCTGTCCTGGAACTAGCTCTGTAGACCAGGCTGGTCTCGAACTCACAGAGATCCGCCTGCCTCTGCCTCCCAAGTGCTGGGATTAAAGGCGTGCGCCACCATCGCCCGGCTGCTTTACTTTTTGAAACGAGGTGTCACCTGCACCTCATGTAGGCCTTGAACTTGTGATCCTCCTGCCTGAGCCTCCATATTACTGAGATTACAGATATTCATCACCAGTTTTAATTTTTTGTTTTGTATTTTACCCCAAGTACCAGGGATGGGAATCAGGGCTTTAAACATGCTAGGTAAACACTATTCTAATGAGACACACATTCAGCCCATTGGCTTTTTTCTTTCTGTTTTTGTTTGTTTCCAGACAGGGTTTCTGTGTCCTTGGCTTCCTGGTACTTGCTCTGTAGACCAGGCTGGCCTAAAACTCAGAGATCTGCCTGCCTCTGCCTCACAAGTGCTGGAATTAAAGGCATGCACCACCATCAGCTGGCTTTTTTTTTTTCAAGACAGGATTTCTCTGTGTAACAGCCCTAATTGTCCTGGAACTAACTCTTGTATACCAGGCTAGCCTTGAACTCACAGAGATCCACCTGCCTCTGTCTCCTAAGAGCTGGGATTAAAGGTGGGCACCACCACTGGCCAGCGGTCCATTTTTTTTAAATGTGTGTGTGTATGTATTATTTAATGTGTGTGTGTATGCCTGAGTGTACATATATATGTACCACATTCATAGAGTGCCCAGGGTAGTCAGAAGGTACCAGATGCTTTAGAACTAGAATCACAGACATCTGAGCCACTGGTATGGGGTACTGGGAACCAAACCTAGGTCCTCTGAGAGAATAGCAAGTCTGCCAGAAGTGCTGGTGCAAGTGTTTAATGTCAACACTCTGCAGGCAGAGAGGAGGCAGATCTCTGTGAATTCAAGACCACCCTGGTCTTCATATCAAGTTCCAGGTCAGACAGGGCTATATAATGAGTCCCTGTCTCAAGAAACAAAAGCAAGGGGCTGGAGAGATGGCTCAGTGGTTAAGAGCATTGCCTGCTCTTCCAAAGGTCCTGAGTTCAATTCCCAGCAACCACATGGTGGCTCACAACCATCTGTAAAGAGGTCTGGCACCCTCTTCTGGCCTTCAGGCATATACACAGAATATTGTATACATAATAAATAAATAAATAAATAAATAAATAAATAAATAAATAAATAAATAAATAAAAAAAAGAAACAAAAGCAAGAGTAGCAGTGCTCTTCACTGCTAAGCTATCTCTCCAGACACATTGGCTTAATTTTCGATTCTAGAATTGGACAAACCTTTTCCACACAACAGAAGTGCGTGTTCCCCTACACATTACTCTCCACTCATCAGGGATAAGAGGCAGGCGGGGAGGCCAAAGCCCACAGACCAACCTCACTGCGTGCAATGGGGGATCCAGGATGGACTGGGACAGTCTAGGTTCTAGACTGTAGATGAGCCAAAGAGCTGGGCGATCACAGAAGCCAGCATGACCTCAGCTAAACATGCGCACCAGGCCTCCTGCCAGACCACTGACGGAGAACGGGTAGAGATGGCACACGTCCTTACCTGGTTTCCTTTTCAGTCAAGGTGACCTTCTCAGTGAGGTAGTCAAAGAGTTCCCCTCTCTTCATCCTGTGGGAACAAAGTGTTCCTTACCTGCCCCCAGAGCTGTGTTCCCACCCTGATGCCATCAAAGACAAGGGGGTCTGTTCCTCTGAGGGCAGGAGCCCCAGGGAGGGAGTGGAGGGGCTTTCTGGGAAGAACTGAAAGACAAGCAAAAGGCTGAGAAAACGCGACTTCCCTGCTTATGGAAATGCATGGCACCTGGGAATTCGTCAGTACTGGGAGTGGGAGACAGGCATCAGAGTCTCTGGCTCAGGACCCCAGACCAAGAGGACTTGGGAACGTTTTTTGCCAGGAAGCAAATGGAAAGAAATCAACAGTGTAAGTGTCAGAGAAGCCAAGTTTGCCCATTATATGCAAAGAGCCAGCTGTGGCAGCATAAACATGTAACCCTAGTAGTTGGTAAATGGCAGAAGGAGAATTAATCAGGAGTTCAAGACCAGCCCCAGCTACATTGTGACTTGGAGGCCAGCTTGAGCTACATGGAACTCTGTCTCAAAAAATAGAGGGGCAGGGGTTGGAGAGATGACTCAGCAGTTAAGAGCACTTACTGTTCTTCTGGAGGAGCTGGATTTGGTTCCCAACACCCATGTCAAGCCACTCACAATTGTCTGTAACTCTAGCTCCAGGGGATTCAGAACAGCCTCTGGCCTCCACAGGCACGTGCATTCGCTTGCACATACCCACATGCAGATACACACACACAGACACACACACACACACACACACCTAATCATTTTAAAGGTTTATTTATTAATTATGTATACAGAATCTGCCTACATGTATACCTGAAGGCCAGAAGAGGGCACCAGATCTTATTACAGATGGTTGTGAGCAACCGTGTGGTTGCTGGGAATTGAACTCAGGACCGCTAGAAGACTGGTCAGTGCTCTTAACCCCTGAGCCATCTCTCAGCCCCACACCCTCACCTAATTAAAGATTATATAAATAAATGATTTAAGCTAGGCGGTGGTGGTGCATGCCTTAATCCCAGCACTTGGGAGGCAGAGGCAGGTGAATCTCAGTGAGTTCGAGGCCACCCTGGTCTACAAAGTGAGTTCCAGGACAGTTAAGACTGTTACACAGAGAAACCCTGTCTTGAAAAACCAAATAAATTAGGCCGGGCGGTGGTGGCGCACGCCTTTAATCCCAGCACTCGGGAGGCAGAGGCAGGCGGATCTCTGTGAGTTCGAGACCAGCCTGGTCTACAGAGCTAGTTCCAGGACAGGCTCCAAAACCACAGAGAAACCCTGTCTCAAAAAACCAAAAATAAATTAATTAATTAATTAAATAAATAAATAAATAAATAAACAAACAAACAAGCAAATAAATAAATAATGGTTTAAATAATGGAGGGACCGGCCAGTCCTGGTGGCGAAGGCCTTTAACCCCAGACCTTGAAAATGCCCTACTGGCTTACCTATAGCTGGACCTCATGGAGGTATTTTCTCAACTGAGGCTCTGTCCTCTCCAGGGACTGTAGCTTGTGTCAAGTTGACATAAAACTACCTAGCACAGGGTGCCCTCTCTGTACGTCACAGCAAATGTAAGGAAAGGATTTGCTTGAGACAACTGACAGCCTTGTAGTGTTGAAACATTTCCTATTGTAGCTGCTGAATCCTTCAATACTTTCTGTTTCCTCTCGTCTCTCATTATTTATATAAGAAAAATTTGAGACAGGGACCCACACCGCTGCCCAGGCTAACCTTAAAGCCATACCAGCAATCCTCCTGCTTCATCCTCCTGCGTGCTTGGATTATAGGACTGTGCCGCTGAGCCCAGTTTTACCTTCTATTTAACCACAGGATGGGCTGCTAGGCCCCCTCTCCTGCCCTGCTGTAACCATCCCTGCTGTATTCACAGGGCCCTGTCCTGAGTAACCTCTGGGGGCAGCTCAAATATCTTTAACCTTTAGAGAGGTGGCTTGGAGAAGCTATTTTTACTGGTGTCCCAAGGAGCCCTACAGGGTAAAACCAGATTGCTCTAGCAGAGACCACATTCTAGATCAGAAAGCTAAAGACTGAATTGAATATTTTTTTGTTTTTGTTTCCTGAGATGAGGTGTGGCTATGTTGCACAAGCTGGAGTCAAACTTTTGATCCTTTGGTCTCAGCCTCCTAAGAGCTGGTATTGCAGATATGTGCCACCAAGCCCGGTTTTGAAAAGCAAGCCGTTCCTCTCCTCCCTTCTCCTTTTCCATCCTCTTATCCTTCCCCTCCCACCTACTCCCTTCTTTCCTTTGTTTGTTTTTGAGACAGGGTCTCAGTATATACTCTGAATGGCCGACTCACTATGTAGATCAGACAGGCCCCAAACTCACCGAGATTCACCGTCTTCTGCCTTCCAAGTGCTAGGATTAAAGGCATGTACCACCATGCCCAGAAGAAATTTTTTATTTCCTCCCTCCCTTCATCATCATAATTATTATTATTACTATTTGGTGTTTTTCAAGACAGATTTTTTTTCTCTGTGTCTTGGAACTCACTCTGTAGTCCAGCTGGCCTCAAACTCAGAGATTTGCCTGTCCCTGCCTCCCAAAGGCGTATATCACCACCACCTGGCAATTATTTTTTCAAATAGAAACTGATGGTAAGTCTCCAGTGCACAGTTCCCATGCACTTTGTGTGGTTATCATTGTTCCCTTTTGTTTTTTGAGACAGGGTCTTGTCCAGGGTGGTCCGATACTCAGCATGTATCCCCGGAATGGCCATGAACTTGAAGTAATTCCCCTGTCTCAGTTTCTGAGAGCTGAGATTACAAGCATGTGCCACTAGCCTGGCAGTGATGGTGCACACTTTTAATCCCAGCACTTGGGAGGCAGAGGCAGGCGGATCTCTGTGAGTTCAAGGCCAGCCTGGTCTATGGAAATAGTTCCAGGACAGCCAGGGCTATACAGAGAAATCCTGTCTCAGAAAACCAAATAAAACAAAAACAAACAAAAAAACCAAGCGTGTGCCAGTATGTCAGGTTTTGTGTTGTTTATATTTGATGCTTAGTGTGTTAAAGACCTCCTCTCTCATCCTGTTGGTGCAAACACAGAGTGATGATACTAGTCTTTGAACAACACCCTAAATGTCATCTCAACCACGGGCTTCTCTCTCATATTCCCTTTCCCACCACCCAGCTGCTCTTTCTGCTCTTTCCTCCCTTAACTCATCCCCAGAGACCAACTAGACCAGGAGTGGAGGTCACACCTGTAATTTCAGCACTCTAGGGGTTGAAGCAGGAGGATCATGAGTTCAAGTTTAGTCTGGGCTAAGTATGGCCTTCATAAAGAAGTGTTGCCTCCAACAGAAAAAAAAAAAAGAAGAAGAAGAAGAAGAAAGGCCTGAGCAGTGGTGGTGCACTCCTTTGATCCCTGGGAGGCAGAAGATCTCTGTGGGTTTGAGGCCAGCCTGATCTAGAGAGTTCCAAGACAGCCAGAGCTACACAGAGAACCCCTGTCTCGAAATACCCAGACAAACAAAACAAAAAAAACGTATAATCAAATTGAAGCCAGGCATGGTGGCAATGCCTTTTACCACAGCACTTGGGAGTCAGGTGCAGGTGTATCTCTGTGAATTCAAGGCCAACGTGGTCTACAGGGTGTCCAGAGCTACCCAAAAGGACCCTGTCTAAAAGAAATTTTTTAATTAAGAAAATATATAACCCATCCTTAAGTGGTACTCTAGGTTTCAAAAACTGTCGATTTTGCCTGGTGTTTCATCATGGGGGTTGGGGGTTGATGCTGGCCCCCTGACAGCCTGGTGGGGACCCATGGAGAGCTCCAGGGTTGGGTACTTACAGATCAAATACCAAGAAGAAGAAAGTGTTGGTCTCGTAAGTGTCCTTCAGCTGTACTGAAATGGAAAAGGCTAGCTGGTCTCAAGGAGCAGAGGAGCCTTGGCATGGACCATGGGGCACAGAGACCAGGCAGGCTGGCTCCAGAGGCAGGAGGAGGGCAATCACTGAGGTGTACCCCTTCCTCACCTGCACCCACTCCCAACCCTGTCTGTTCCCACCCTGTCTGAGTAGGAAGGTGGCACCTGTGACCTCAAGCCCCAACAACGGGCTGGCAGAGTCACTGAACACAAGGTGAAGATGGACGAGTATGGCTGATCACAAGATGGCTCTCATGCCCTGACTTGGGTGGGTGATTAGGGCAGAAGCACCAAAAAGCACACGGCTATGGCTTGTGCCAGGGGTGGTGGGGCAGGAAGGAGCCACTCACTGATGTTGGGGTGTCCAGAGACCTTCTGCAGGATGTCCACCTCCTTCAGTGTGGCTTCCCGAAGCTCCTGTATCTCCTTGGAGCTGAAGCTGCCTCCGCCTGTGATGTCGATGATTTTGACTGCATATTCCTGGCAGGTAGGTTTGTGGATACAGCGCCTGACCACACTGCTGACTCCCCTGTGAGCAGAGAACAGATGGCCTTGGTACCCCACACTCCAGGGGAGCCCCTTACTAAAGGCAGTACAGGGACTAGAGGAAGGTCTGTAATTAAGAGCACTTGCTGCTCTTTCAGAGGACCTGGGTACAGTTCCCACATAGCTACAAACAACCGTCTGTAACTCCAAGGGATCTGACACCCACTTCTGACCTCTATGGACACCAGACACGCACAGAGTACACAAACATACTGGCGAAACACTCATATGCAGAAAATAAAATGAAAATCAATCAGTCAGTCAAAGGCACAGATGTTCTGCCCTGTGTTGTATCACATACTTCTCACCCTAAGCAGAGGAACAAAGGGGACAGAAATGGGGCCAGGGCTGAGGGTGGCGCCAATCTTTCCCATCATAGGTAAAGCTGAGGTCAGGATTTCCGCACAGGGTCTGGGTCTTACCTGCCCAAAATCTCCTTGGGCTCATAGTTCTCATAGAAGGTCTGTGCAGAATAGGAGTCAGGGAGAGCCTCATCCCGGGTCATGCTCAGGTCAGGTAGGTCTCAGGGGGACCTCAAGGGCCTCTGAAAGGGGTGCAGAAAGAAGCGGTCAACTCCCCACTCCTCCCACTTTTTCTTTCTTTCCTTTCTCTTTTATTCGTTATTTTATTTATTTATTTATTTAATTTATTTATTTGAGGCACGGTTTCTCTGTGTAGCACTGGCTGTCCTGGAATTCACTTTGTAGACCAAACTGGTCTTGAACTCAGATATTCGCCTGCGTAATTCCCAAGTGCTGAGATTAAAAGCATGGACCAGTAAGAACTCTCTTTTTTTTTCTTTGTTTTTGTTTTTATTTTTCAAGACAGGATTTCTGTGTAACTGTCCTAGCTATCCTGGAACTAGCTCTTGACCACTGGGCTGGCCTCAAATTTACAGAGATCTATCCAATCTGCCTCCCGAGTACTGGGATTAAGGGAGTGCACCACCACTGCCTGGCTCTTTCTTTCTTTCCTTCCTTCCTTTTTTTCCTTTATTCCTTTCTCTCTCTTTTTCTTTCTTTCAACTTATTTATTTAGTATGTATACAGTGCTCTATCTGCATGTGTCCCTGCAGGCCAGAAGAGGGCACCATATCTCTTTACAGGTGGTTGTGAACCACCATGTGGTTGCTGGGAATTGAACTCAGGACCTCTGGAAGAACAGTCAGGCTCTTAACCGCTGAACCACCTCTCCAGCCCCCTTTTTCTTTTTTAAGATTTTTTTAAAAGGCATATAGGGCTGGGCTGTGGTGGTCCATGCCCTTAATCCTTTTTTTATTGATACAAAGTCTCATATAGCCCTGGCTGACCTAGAACTTGCTATGTAGGCCAGGCTGGCCACTGGCCTGTTTCTTTGTTTGGTTGGGTTTCACTCTGTAAGCCAGACTGGCCTCAAACTCACAAAGATCCGCCTGCCTCTGGAGTGCTGGGATTAAAGTTGTGCACCATCACTTCCTGGCTCTTTTTATTTTTAGGTGCTGGGGGATAGAACCCAGAGCCTTGCACATGCCAGGCAAGTACTCAAACACTGAGCTACATGCTCAGCCCAGAGTCAAGGTGGTCAGGCTTGGATGTGGAGAAGCTAAGCTGACCCATCTTGTCCCAGGAACACAGAGGTTCCTACCAGGAAACTCAACTCCTGCTCCAGACCAAGGGTTTGAGAAAGGCAAAATATCACCCAGCAATAGGAAGAGGCAAGCAGGCAACAGCATATGCTTCCAGTCCACTTGTGGGAGCCCCAGAAAGCCTGGTGTCCCAAGGGGCCCAATTTGCTGACCAGACATGCAGCAGTCCTGGCTGCCTCAAGCTGGCTGTTGCTGGAAGCCTGGTGTCCCAGATACTGGGTGCCTGGTTACCAAGAGAAGGTTTAGAATAACAACTGTCTCCTTTGCCAATAACAGGAACCTGGCCTGTTGCACATAACAGCCAGCAGAACCTGAAGATGTTAGTTCCCCTCAACAACCAGCCTGTTTGCTGAAAGGTCATTCTAAAACTCCAACATGGGCATTTGTGATCTTCATTTATTATGACAGTTACACCACATCCCTTGCAGAAGCATAGAGCAATTCTGGGCCCACACCGGACCAAGATGCCATCCTGAGCCAGGCTGGCTACACTCACATTTTCTGATAATGTATGTGTCCATCTCCCTGTTCCTAGGGCTTGACTGGAGCTGACAATGGTTCTCTATTTACTACTTCATTAGCCCTTTACACTTGTTCTTAGACTCACTGTAGAGGGGAGCATTCTAAAGAAAAGTAGGTGGTCCCAAGTTCTGAAACCTACTATCCCTCCCAGAAAGCTAGTCAAAGGGCATAACCAGCTGTGTGCCCGACAGGTGTTCTGAGAACCCGTGGTCTCCCAGGTCTGAAGAGAAAAGGGTCAAACAGATTTGAGGAGTTATGTCCTTGCCTCAAAACCCCACCGCTCCCCGACTGCTGCCTCGTTACTCACTGTTATGTCCTGTAGGCTCTTAAATGAAGATAACAAGAATTCCAAGGTCCTGGAGGCCTTTGGAGACTGGGATCGTGAAGGACTGAAGCAGTGTCGTGAGCAACCACTTATGCTTGGAGTTGCTATCTTTTTCTACTTCTGTGGCTTGGTACTTGGTGATGGAAGGCTGGCCTGCCAAAAATAAACCACAACTGCAAACCCGGGATGCAGGCCAAGGTCCAGGAGGGAGAGGACTGAGGCAAAACAGCATCAGGGCCACCACCTAGTGGAGGCTAGGGGAAGCTCGGGTGGCTTGGGATCAGCAAAGCCTTTAATTTTTTTATTTTTTTATTTTTTGGTTTTTCGAGACAGGGTTTCTCTGTGGCTTTGGAGCCTGTCCTGGAACTAGCTCTGTAGACCAGGCTGGTCTCGAACTCACAGAGATCCGCCTGCCTCTGCCTCCCGAGTGCTGGGATTAAAGGCATGCGCCACCATCGCCCGGCTAAAGCCTTTAATTTTAATTATGTGTATTTGCGCACATGGATGATGTGCCCAGAGAGAGCAGAGGTGCTGGATTTCCCTGGGGCTGGAGTTATAGATTGTTGTAGCTACCTGATGTGGGTGCTGGAAATCAAATTCTGGAGAAGCAGTGTACGACCTTACTGGATGAACCAGTTCTCCTGCTGCTTTTTGTTGTTTTTAAGATTTATGTGTATGGTGCCAGGTGGTGGTGGTGCACACCTTTAATCCCAGCACTTGGGAGGCAGAGGCAGGAGGATCTCTGAGTTCGAGGACAGTCTGGCCTACAAAGTGAGTTCCAGTACAGTCAGAGCTACACAGAGAAATACTGTCTCGAAAAACAAACCAACAAATTATATGTATGGATCTTTTGCTGGCGGTGTGTATGTGCACCACAGGAATGTCTTACACCCTCAGAGGTCAGAAAAGGGCATTGGATCCCCTGGACCTGGAGTTATAGACTCTTGTGAGTCAGTATGAGTCTGGGAAACTGAACGCAGGTCCTCTCAAAGAGCAGCAAGTGTTCAACGTGAGCCATCCATCTCTAGGACCTGGAAACACCAACTCTGAAAGGAGCACACTGTTGTTTTTAAAGTCTTGCTACAAGGCCCTGACTACCCTCAATCTGCACGCCTGACTCTGCCTTCCTGTGTTGGGATTACTGGTAGATACCACCAAGCATGGCAATGACCTTTTACTTCTCCTCGGATTGAGTGCTACTTTTGACTCAGCCACATGTGAGACAGACTGGCTCAAACTTGTTCCAGTCTTCTTGCCTGCTTCTTAAGTACTGGGATTACATGGACCACCATGCCCAGTCTGGTTTAAACCTGGAGCAATCCCTGAAGAATAAGGCTAGAGCTTGGAGCACTAGGATGTGCTTTCCCGAGCTGGGTTTAATACCAAGCATAAAGGGTGTGTGGGTTTAGCCTAATTTTGCAAGTAGAAATATCAAACAGAGAAAATACTTGTACAGAGGATGGCAGCACAGGCCTCTAATCCCAGCACTTGGGAGGTCGATACAGGATAATCAGGCCGTTTTGGACTACATAGGGCTTTCCCATTCTCAAAGGGAAACAAAACAAAAAGGCTCCAATGTGTGTGGGGGAGGGTGGAGTGTGCGCCTTTATTTCCAGCACTAGGGAGGCAGAGACAGGCAGATCTTTTTGGGTTCAAGGTCTACAGCCTGGTCTACAGAGCTAGTTCCAGGACAGCCAGGGCTGTTACAGAGAAATCCTGACTAGGAAAAAAAAAGGGGAGGAGGTTTCTTAGTGCAGTGACACACACAGGAGGCCCGCCCTGTAGTATGTCTTGCTTAGCACTTACCCACTTGACCTGTTGACATGGCTGAAGATAGACCCCAGGGCCCGGTGAATGCTAGGAAAGCATGCTGTCACCAAGTGTCACACACATTCCCTAACATATCATTAGCGCGTGCTAAAGGTTAACAAAAATGTACCCTTCCATTAAAAGGAGGTTAAGATTCCACACAGACAGAACTTTAGTTCCAGTATTCAAAGAGGAAGAGGCAGGCAGATCTGTGAGTTAAGACAGTCAAGGCCCCCATTACATACCTTTGCCTTGAAAAAAACAAAAGGACCCCATATGAAAACATAGTGGGGGCTAAATGTTGCAATAGGAGCGGCGGGGCTGCGTCCCCAGCACCCCGGCCGCCTGGTTAGCTTATGCCCCGAAATAACAACACACAAACTGTATTCATTTAAACACTGCTTGGCCCATTTCTATCTAGCCTCTTCTCGGCTCTCACATATTAATTTAGCCCATTTCTATTCATCTGTGTAGCACCACTAGGTGCGCTTACCGGGAAGATTCTAGCCTACGTCCATCTTGGGTTGGAGCTTCATCACTCACGTCTGTCCGGGAGACTGGAGCATGGCTTCTCTGCTCCCGAGAGCAGAGCTGTCGAGTCTGAGCTCACTTCCTCTTCCTCCCGACATTCTATTCTGTTTACTCCTCCCACCTATGTTTTAACCTATGAGGGCCAAGCAGTTTCTTTATTGCTTAACCAATGAAATCAACAGATTGATATATGACACTCCCACATCAGCTAAAGACAGGGTTCAGTGGTTAGGAGCACCGTTCCTTTCGAGCACTCAGGACATTTCAACTGTATGCACTCCAGTTCCAGGAAGAACTAGTTTTCTGGCCTCTAAGGATACTACACAAAAGGCACACTTATATACATCCAAACAAACATTCATACACAAACAAAAAACTTGCAAATGAGCCATTTGGCAGGGGAAAAAAAAAACTCTTGAGGATCAGTACCTTTTGAAATGAAGAAAAAAATGAGGTCAATGTTGTACCCTTCTCTCAAAAGCTGTATGCTGTGCCAACTGCTTAAGAGTGTGAAGCAGGGAAGTGGTGGCACATGCCTTTGAGGATCTCTGTGAATTTGAGGCCAGCCTGGGCTACAGAGAACCCGTCTCTAACTGCCCCCCACCAAGCAGTGTAAGGCCATGCTCTGACCAGTGAGGCACAGGATGTCTTTGCCATAGTAATAAAAAAAGGAATCCTTGGTGGGTGTGCTCGCCTGGAGGATTTCACATTGCTATGCACCAAGTACAAGTTTATGGGACCCTGGAACAGCTAAAACCATAAATGAGCAGCATGATTGACAATGAGCTTTATGAAGTAGCAGCTTAATTAATTTTATGCCTGGGGGGTCTCGATAACATGAGGAAGTGTACTGAAGGGTCCCATTAGGAGGGTTGAGAACCACTAGACTAGACGAATCAAAAGACGTGCTGATATAGCTGTGTCCTTGTACAAACTCTATTATGTTGAGCAAGCACACAAAACCCATGACCCCACAATAAGGACAACTACCACACCTCAGAATAAAAGTTTTATTTTCGCTAACTCACAAAAAACCAATACAGTTGGTTCAAGGAGGCCATCACTTGCCCAATCCCCAACACTATGAGCCTCAGGGAATAATATCTATACAGTTAGAACTCCTAATGGAGCTGTTAGGAATAAGTTTGCTCAGGGTCCACACTTGCACTATTATGTAGGGCCCACTTCAATTTCTTCAGTTTAAACTTCTTGATTACATTAAACCTGTTAAAAGAAAAGGTTAAGTTAGACGACAACCAACAATGCCCAGATACACTGCTTACTTTTCCAAGACAATTAAGTTTTCCTTCAATCAAACTTCAATCCCATCCTTACCACGATGAAGACTGATGTATGTGTTTTTAGAGAAAAGGCCCGAAGCAGAAATTTAGCTAAAGAGTTCTAATCATTTCAGCACTCAAAGAGGCAGAGGCAGGTGGATCTCTGTGAGTTTGAGGCCAGACTGGTCTACAAGAGCTAGTTCCAGGAGAGGCTCCAAAGCTACAGAGAAACCCTGTCTCAAAAAACCAAAAAAATAAAAAATTTAAAAAAAAAAAAAAAAAGAGTTCTAATTTTGGACAAGCATCACCTCTCTCCCCCATTGTCTGGGAAAACGAAACCAAGCACTGTAGTGAGTCAGTGAACTGCTGAAATTACGAGGGAAATTACAGAACCACCGTGGCTGCCAACCCTCCAGTTATTCCAATCAGGAGCTCTACTTGGAGTCTTCACTCCACAACTATCAACCTCGGGGCAGATGACAGGTCACCTACCACTTGCAATTCTGCACTGCCGCAGCACTTCATTGAAGCCCTCGCAGAGCTTGACGTCACTCTGGTTCTGGGCACACTCCAGGAACTGTTTGATCTCAAGAGAGCAAGGTCCAAAAGACTGCTGGTTCATCACCTGGGCTCCCTGAGGCTCCTGCCAAGACACAACATTAGGTATGAGAAGTTTGCTTGGTACACACAAGGCTCTGGACTTGATCCTAACACTGTAAACACAAAAAAGAAAAAACTAAACCAAACCAAACCAGAGCCAGGAGGTGGTGGTGTACAACTTTAATCCCAGCACTCAGAGGTAGAGACAGGTGGATCTCTGAGTTCTAGACCAACCTGTCCTACAGAACTAGTTACAGGGGCTGGAGAGATGGCTCAGAGGTTAAGAGCATTGCCTGCTCTTCCAAAGGTCCTGAGTTCAATTCCCAGCAACCACATGGTGGCTCACAACCATCTATAATGAGGTCTGGTGCCCTCTTCTGGCCTGCAGGCATACACACAGACAGAATATTGAATACATAATAAATAATTTAAAAAAAAAAAGAAAAAAAAGAACTAGTTACAGGACATCAAAGGTTACACACACACAAACACACAAACAAGTTCTTTTAGTGACTGCATTACAGTATGGCTCGCGAGTCGGGCAAGGGATTGGAGGTTGAAATAGACACACACACACACACACACACAGACTCGGGTCATCCTTGAAATAAGAACGCCCCCTTTATTGTGCTCAGGGGCAGCTTATATAGTGCTCTGGCCACAGCCCAGCTCTTGGGATCTTTCAGCTGCTGGCCCACCAGAAACCACGCCCCTGCCGTCAGGCTTGTGCTCTAAGCAGCTGCAAGCATAGGAAAGACAAGCTGTTTACTCTGGCACAGGAAATTCAGGGTCTGGGGGTCCACAGTCCCCAACAAGTTTTATCAAAACAAACAACAAACCTGGCTAGGAACTCAATAGTATGTGTGCTTTGCCCAGGGACTGAACCCCAGCACCACACATACAAAAAAGAAAGGCCATTCTTTTTTTTTTAAAGTTTTTTCGAGACAGGGTTTCTCTGTAGCTTTGGAGCCTGTCCTGGCACTAGGTCTTGTAGACCAGGCTGGCCTCGAACTCCCAGAGATTCACCTGCCTCTGCCTCCCGAGTGCTGGGATTAAAGGCGTGCGCCACCACCGCTCGGCAAGAAAGGCCATTCTTAAAGAAAAATAAGATCATTACTGGAAAGACATGGGCGAGAACTTCAAATGCACCAGATTTCAAGAGATTACATGCTTCTTTGTACACACAAAATCCACAGATCCACAAGAGGGCAAAAACTATCAGGTCAGGGGTCACAGGCTGTGAACAGGACTTGTGATTATGTAATCGAGACTGAACTGAAAGGCCAGGCCTCATGGCTATAACTCCAATGCTTGAGAAGCCAACCAAGGAGACAGCTACAAGCTTGGAGCCAGCTTCGGTCACACATTGAAGACTCTGTCTCCAAGTGAAGCACAGGAATCCAGTGTAGCCAAGATAAACTCTTAAAGCCAAGGCAGGATTGCTGTAAGTTCAAGGTCAGCTTGAGTCAGATTCTCTCAAAAACAAAATCACCTAGAGGGAAAATGGCCATTTTACCAGTAAGTTGGGCTGGACTGTGACAATTCCAGTCTGCTCTACTTACTGTTGCTCGCCTAAGGGTCTAACGCAATCCATACTATGTGTGTGATGTTCGCACATTGAGTGTGTGGATGGGTGTGCCCCCAGGAGCACAACCAAGACATGGGTTCTTCCCTCTACCAATCTCCATCCTACTGCCCTGAGACAGAGCTCTCACTGAAACCCGTCATTTCATCTCAACTGCCAGCTGCCAAGCTGTGGATCTGCTCATCTCCCTTCACAATGCAGGAGATGCAGATATGCATGGCTATGCCTGACTCTTTGTGGGTTCACGGGCTTTGAACTCAGGTCTGCACGGCTTCAGAGTAAGTGCTTACTCACTGAACCATAACCCCAGCAAACCCCTACTTTAAAGGGGGTGGTGTGGGGAAGCACCACTTTGTAGTGCACTCCTAAAATTAAACACAGGGTCCTACGTAAAAGATGTTTACCAGCTGCCAAGTTCTCTCAGAAGACACAAGCACACAGAGGAAAAGCGGCCCCAGATCCTACCTGGTAAGTGATGTCAGGCCTTGCAGGCTCAGCACTGCCACCTCCACTGAAGGCCCCAGTGACGGCATGACCCAGGGTGTGGCCCACTGCAGAGCCCACAGCCACACCGGCTGCAGTGGTCGCCATCTGGGCCATCAGGCCTGGTTGCCGGGGTGCAGCAGCAGGTGAGCCAACTGCAGATGGTGCAGTCGCTGTTGCTGGAGGATGAGCTGCAGGCGCTTGTCTGGGAGCAGGTCTCATCTGAGGGGCCCGGCTAGGAAAGAAAAGAACCGAACTCATCAACTCCCAGTTCCAAATGGCTCTGGAAGTTACTGAAGAAGTGAACCAAGCCAGGTTCTGAGGCACACACCTATAATGCCAGCACCGGGATGGAAGAGACAGAGACTCAATAAGCCAAGGTCATTCTACACAGTCATTTCTTCTTCTTCTACATTATTGTTTTTCAGAGTATAAAAATTGCAACACCAGCCGGGCGGTGGTGGCGCACGCCTTTAATCCCAGCACTCGGGAGGCAGAGGCAGGTGGATCTCTGTGAGGTCGAGACCAGCCTGGTCTACAGAGCTAGTTCCAGGACAGGCTCCAAAGCCACAGAGAAACCCTGTCTCGAAAAACCAAAAAAAAAAAAAAAAAAAAAAAAAGGGGGTGGGGGGGGGGGGGGGGGGGGAGGGGGGGGGGGGGGGGGGGGCAACACTGGAGGTTAAGAGCACTGACTGCTTTTCCAGAGGTCCTGAGTTCAATTCCCATTAACCACCGTGCCTCTTATATATACATGTACAACATTCTGACTCTTTAATCTTTTGGGCAAGGTCCATCGTCCCATTTTGTCGCCCTCCCCCAAGACAGGGTTTTCTATGAGTAACCTGGTTGTTCTAGAATTGGCTCTGTAGACGAGGCTGGCCTCAAACTCATAAGATCAACCTTCCCCCTCCTCTGGAGTGCTGGGATCAGAAGTGTGCACCACCACCAGGATTGTAGAAGTTTTAAAAACCAAGTATAGGTGCTGAATTCCATCTGGACGGAACCTTCATCTGGTGATGGATGGAGATAGTCAGAGACCCACACTGGAGCACTGGACTGAGCTCCCAAGTTCCCATTGATGAGCGGAAGGAGGGAGAACATGAGCAAGGAAGTCAGGACCACGAGGGGTGCACCCAACCACTGAGACAGTGTGGCTGATCTATTGGGAGCTCACCAAGGCCAGATGGACTGAGACGGAAGAAGCATGGGATAAAACCGGACTCTCTGATCATGGCGAACAATGGGGGCTGATGAGAAGCCAAGGACAATGGCCCCGGGTTTTGATCCTACTTCAAGTTCTGGCTTTGTGGGAGCCTAGCCAGTTTGGATGTTCACCTTCCTAGACATGGACGGAGGGAGGAGGACCTTGGACTTTCCACAGGGCAGGGAACCCTGACTGCTCTTTGGACTGGAGAGGGAGGGGGAGAGGAGTGGGGGGAGGGGAGAAGGGTGGGAGGAGGGGGAGGGAAATGGGAGGCGGGGAGGAGGGGGAAACGTTTTTTTTTCTTTTTCTCAATAAAAAATTAAATAAAAAACCAAGTATAAACTATTTTGTCCTTTTAAAAAAATATTTTCATATATCCACATGGTTCACAGTATCTTTAAAGACAGTTATTCCAATACTCCTAAAACATCAGCTTTAAGTTGGAAAGGGAGAGAACTGCCTCAACAGTTAAACTCTTCTTCCACAAGCCCAAGTTCAGTTCCCAGCAGCTCTTAACCACCCACTGCAAATCCCAGCTCCAGGTCATCTGACAGCTCTGACCTCCCAAGGCTTGCAAACCCACTTAACAAAAAAGAAAAAAAAGAAAAACAAAAAGATTTAGAATTTAAGCCAGATGTGGTAGTGCACACCTTTAATTCCAGCACTCTGAAGGCAGAGGCAGGTGGATCTCTCTAGTTCTAGGCCAACCTAGTCTACATAGTGAGTTCCAGGACAACCAGCGCACAGAGAAACTCTGTGCCAGAAAACAAACAAATAAATAAATAAGAAAGAAAGAAAGAAAGAAAGAAAGAAAGAAAGAAAGAAAGAGAGAGAGAGCTTGAGAGCTGATGGAATGCTTCCAGGTGAAAGGTGCTAGCTGCCGTGCCTGCCAACCTCAGTTCAATTCCTGGAGTCCACAAGGAAGGAAATAAGCAACTCCCACAAGTTGCCCTGTGACCTTCACACAGGTACACAAACAGATTTAGATTTAGAATTTGGGTTAACAAACATTTTCCTAGCAGGCATGAGACCCTGGTTGACTAAAGTAGGAAGAGAACATATATATAAAGCAAATAATCTGTAGTCCAGCGAGGGGACAAGATCATTAGCACATGACTTTAGGGCCAGCTTGGACAATATAGAAAGACAGTCAAAAGTCAACAAAATCCACGACAGTCATGAGGTAATGTTTAGAATGTAGATCAAGGCCTTCATTTTACCAATCAAAAAAGATGAAGGCTGCTGGGTATGGCAAAGATCGTGGCCCATACCTTTAATCCCAGTATTCAGGAGGCAGAGGCAGGTGGATCTCTGTGGGTTCCAGGACAGCCAGGGCCACAATGAAACCAACCCAAATCAAAGAGAAAAATTCAGGTGAAGTGACCTATCTTAACGGCAACTTTTATCAATCTAATTCCTCTTAGTTCTTGGAGACAGGGTTTCTTCATGGGTAGCCTTGAACTGGTGACAACTCTTGTCTTTGGGGAGACAGTGGTATGGGGGAAGATCTTGGTGGGAGATGGGGCATTTCCCTACCATATAGACAGTCCTCAGGTTCCTCCTAGTAAGGCAACAATTTTTAATTTTCTGCCATTTTATTCCCTAAAAATCTGGAGGCTGTCAACAATTTCCTACTTATTTTCACGTGGGCCGCGGAGCTGTCTCAATTGAGCGATTACCACGAAAGTGTAAAATATTCTGGATCAAAGTGGTGGAAGGAGAGAAGTCTGAATATTCCGCTCACCACACGAGGACCCGTACATTGACAAAATTTATTTATTTATTTTTCTAAAGACCAGCAGTCGGGAAGCGGAGTCAAGAAAATCAAGGAAGGCCAGCCAGGCCCACACGAAGTCCAAGGTTAGCCCGAGGACCTCAAAAACACAGTAAAACAAAACCACCTTAAGACCTTCACATAAATCAATTTTTCCTCGCCTCTTCGTTGACTATGTCCTCTAAGGCCTTTCCCGCAAGCAGTCTAGGACAAAGGTCACGCTTTAGCGTCCTCTTCCGTAATGCACAGAGGCGTCCCCGTTCTCGAGGAGCCCTCTTCCCCAGGAGAGGATCCCTGTCCGAATGCTCGCACCGCCTCACCACCCGGCGGCCGCCCCCTGCCTTCGCCCTTGCGGCCCGCGCTCAGTCCCCACCCCTAGAGAGGGTCTCACCTGGCCGGAGGGGCCACCCGGGAAGAGCGGCTTCGGCTTCCACGCGGCATCTTAGGTCCTCACACACTCGGAGTCCAAAGACTACGAACTGCGAAACGCCGACGAGCGTCCAGCAACTTCTCTACCAAGGAGAGCGGAAGACGGGAGGCGGGTTCTCAGAGGGAAACCAATCAGCACCCCGGAGGTGCACGAGCGCTGAAAGTCATTGGAAGATCCAGACGTCAGTAACGGGGAACGTCGGGGTGCTGCGTCACACGCTGGGAAATCAAGAGCTTGGCGACCAGGCCCTGTAGGTAACCGGAAGTTCCTCGGGTTGCCCTCTCAAATATCGTCCCCAGATTCTCTGCTGGATGGTTAGGTTTTTGCTTCCGGTGGACGACTGGCTTCCCCCCACAACCCAGGCTGACTTTCATTTTCAGATCCTCCTGCCTCAGCCACTCGAGGAAACTGGACTGGGGATTACAGGCTGCCTACTATGTTAACAGGGTTAAATGCAACCTTGAGTGAGTCATCCTTGCCTTGTCTACCAGAGGGCCTTGGATTGTTTACCTAACCCTTCTCAGATTTTCTTTTGCAACAAGGCCTCACCTAACTGACGTTGGCCTGGAACTCGCTCTTCTCATGACTCAGTCTCCTAGTGCTGGTGATGCAGGAGAAGCTCATAGTAAAATGGTGTTATAAAGGATTTACTAGGCCGGGCGGTGGTGGCGCACGCCTTTAATCCCAGCACTCGGGAGGCAGAGGCAGTTTTATCTCTGTGAGTTCGAGGCCAGCCTGGTCTACAAGAGCTAGTTCCAGGACAGGAACCAAAAGCTACGGAGAAACCCTGTCACGAAACTCAAAAAAAAAAAAATTTACTAATAAACTTGCTTGGAAATACTAAGCTACACAAAGTAGAATTTAGCTAAAGGAGCCCTGCCTCCAGTGTGACTGAAAGATCGTATTTTTTTATAAAGCCTGCTTTATTAGAAACTGTGGGAAAGAAAATTCTGCAACATAACTGAAGTTTTGGGTGGCCAAGAAATGCTTGTCAACCTGTGGGTCTTGAACCTGAATTGAGATGCTGCCTCCATCCATCTCCGTGTGGGCCAGCTCACATGCTAATATATCCACATTTGTACCCGGATCTGTATTAAAGTATCACAGCATTAAGAAGGTTGTGAACCTCTGAATCTAGACCCTCAATCATGGCTACAGAAAACAGGTGGTGACCTGAGCTCAGTGATTGGCAGAGCCATTTACTATGTCGATCCATGATGCCCCCCGGAGGACACGCATATCCTGGCCAGCAGATTGGTATGTGGACGCCGTCCATTCCCACACATTGCCCATGAGGTCGTATAGTCCTTCAACGTAGCAGTAGGTCATTAGATGGGGGAGTAGGGGACTCTCTCCACCCACCAGATGCCCAGGGGAGGCTGGGGGAGATTTTCCTCGGCCACCTTGTCAGACACTGTACAATAGGAGGTCTCACCATAGTTGTTCTGTGGGGGAAAAGCGCTCACTGGTGACAGTCCATGAAAACCGTCTTCAGCTCTGTCACCCTTGGGGAACTTTCCCTGACAAGAAGAATGAAAGTGTAAGATTTATCAGCCTGTCCCGAGGCAGGTGCCCTGTCCACCCAGAGGAAAACAACGGTCACTTTACTCTGCAGTGTGGGGGAAGGACGGTGACCTCAGGTTCCCTTACATGGAGCTTTGGAAAGAGCCCTGCTGTTTCTAACTAACCACCTATGCCCTGTATCCCCAGCCTGGGACAGAAGCCCTGGAGCCCATACCGTCACATAGCTCCTGCTTTTGTCAAATAGAAATACATCACCTGTGTTTATTGATGTGATTGTTCAACTTCATTGTTATTCTTATCAAAACTGGGGTTCAGGAGCTGGGGAGATGGCTCACTGGGTAATGCATTTGCTATGTAAGCATGAGGAATGAGTTCTTATCCTGAGAACCCATATAAAAGCTGGGCATAGTGCATGCATCTGCAACTCCGGTTCTGGGGGCAGAAACAGACAGATCCGGGGACTGCTTGGCTAGGCAGTCTAGCTGAAATGCTGAGCTCCATCTCCCACTGAGAAGTCCTGTCCCCAGCAATGCTGTGGAGTGGCTGGAGGGATGGCTCTGCAGCTAAGAGCCTGCACTCTGCTTGCAGAGTACCTCAAAGGACCGGAATTTAATTCTGAGCACCCATGTCAGATGGCTAAAAACTGTAACTCCGGCTCCAGGAGCATCCAATACTTCTAGCACTCATGTACATTCACAAACACATGCAATATACACAATTTAATTTTCTTTTTGAAACAAGTTTTCTCTGTGTAGCCCTGTCTATGCTGGAATTTCTTCTGTTGACTAGGCTGGTCTCCAGCTCACAGAGATCCATCTGCCTCTTGTCTCCTAAGTGCTGGGAATAAAGGCATGAGTCGCCATTCCTAGTTTTATAATTTAATTTTTTTTTAAAGTAAATTTTTTTATATTTATTTATTTATTTATACAATGTTCTGTCTGTATGCCTGCAGGCCAGAAGAGGGCGCCAGACCTCATCACAGATGGCTGTGAGCTGAACAGATGTGCTGGGAACTGAACTCAGGACCTTTGGAAGAGCAGGCAATGCTCTTAACCACTGAGCCATCTCTCCAACCCTTAATTTTTTTTTTCAAGACAAGATTTCTCTGTATAACAGTCTTGGCTGACCTGGGATTTATTTTGTAGACTAGGTTGGCCTCAAACTCACAGAGATCTGCCTGTATTTGCCCTCTAAGTGCTGGGATTAAAGTTGTGTCACCACTGCCCAACTTTTAAATTTTTATCTTTTTAAATATTATTTTTTGGGCTGGAGAAATGGCTCAGTGGTTAAGAGCACTAGCTTCTCTTTCAGAGGACCCAGGTTCGATTCTCAGCACCCACATGGCAGCTCACAACTGTAAGTTCAGTTTCAGAGTGTCTGATACCCTCATTCAGACACACATATAGTCAAAACACCAATGTACATAAGATAAAAATAAATCATTAAAAAATATTATTTTTGTCTTTTGTGGTTCATGCAAGTGTGTGCGCATGTGTGTATGCAAATGTTATACAGAGGTCATATATGTCTTTTTTTTTTTAAAGATTTTTATTTAGTATGCATACAGTGTTCTTCCTGCATGTATGAAGACCAGAAGAGGGCACCAGATCTCGTTACAGATGGTTGTGAGCCACCCTGTGGTTGCTGGGAATTGAACTCAGGACCTCTGGAAGAGCAGCCAGTGCTCTTAACCTCTGAGCCACCTTTCCAACCCCTTAAATTTTTTTTAATCCTAAAAATTATGAAGTGGAGGAGCAGAGGCTAACATACATGAACATACCCCCCAACACACACATGCATAGATCACACATATGCCCAATAAACAAACTGCAGTTCAGTTATCTTTACACTAGGGAAGCTTCTCTTCCTTGAGGGACATGACTGGTCTGTTGTTTGTTCAACAGTATATGACAGTCTGTTGCATTATCTCTAAGCGAATGTTCAACAATGTTGCAAGGGTGTTAGTGAGAAGAAGGCATCAACTGCCAAGGCTGAGGACCTGAGTTCGATCCCCTGACAGACATGGAAGGAGAGAATCCACTCCCATGAGTTGTTCTTTGACTTCTAACAGGAAAAGAGGTGGATTGTGACTGAACATGCCTCATTAAAAATTAAAAATTCTAAGATTTCTGATTGTTCCTACTTTGTAGGTGCCTTTGATTGTTATGATTGCTCTCTCGATAACAATTATGCTCCAATTTGCCCTGGAATCATGATCCTGTCTTTATTTTATTTTATTTTTATTTTGATTTTTTTAGAGACAGGGAGCTATGGAGCCTGTCCTGGAACTCACTCTGTAGACCAGCTTGGCCTTGAACTCAGAGATTCACCTGCCTTTGCCTCCTGAATACTGGGATTAAAGGTATGTACCACCATCGCCCGGCTATGATCCTGTCTTTATATGGGGGGATAGAAGGTACTCTTGTTACAGAAATACTTTAATATTACTTTGTAAGGTTTTTCCCACCCACCGGGTCCCATTGTTTTGCTGAAGGAAGGAAAACAAATCGTTTTTCCCCAAATGGAAGGAGGGCGACTGGGATGTGAGGAGGCCTGACTTGACATCAGTGCAGCCATGACAGGCTGCAGATGAACAATACTGGGACTAGGTTCACCCTTACAATAAATAACCAGGAAAACCTACAGACTGTACCTGCGGGGGACCAATCAGGACTGAGATAAACAAGTACTAGATGCTCCAGAATATTACGAATAGCTTACCTAACTTCTATATAAGTTGCCAATTTCCAGCACCACCAGTACCAATCCCTGTTTGACAAGACTTCTGTTACCCCACTCCTACCCAATCACAAGTTCAACCCCCATCTGAATCCAGAATTCCCCTTCCCCATCCTTTATCCCTTAAAAACCACACCATAGCTGAGCTCAGTGCTCTCCCCGATCCAATGGACAGCAGCCCAAGCTTGCTTGCACTTGCAATAAAGGCTCTTTGCTTCTGCCTATGAACTTGGACCCCTGGGGGAGCTCATTACGTGGGCATAACAGGATGAATTAATTTGACCGACTGGTCCACAATCCAGACTTGATCATAATTAAATATTCTTTTTTTTTTTTTTTGGTTTTTCGAGACAGGGTTTCTCTGTGGTTTTGGAGCCTGTCCTGGAACTAGCTCTTGTAGTCCAGGCTGGTCTCGAACTCACAGAGATCCGCCTGCCTCTGCCTCCCGAGTGCTGGGATTAAAGGCGTGCGCCACCACCGCCCGGCATAATTAAATATTCTTTAACAATATCTGTTAATGGACATTACAAATGTATTAAGATGAAAAACGGAAAACAGTACTTAGTCACTTCTGTCTAAATTAACATACATAGTAGATTGGATACCAGTTTTTAGCTCCACCTAGGGTCAAACAGCAGGCAGACAAATTCCTTTTGTGTCTAAGGGGATCTTTCAATTCCTGGGCTTTTAGGAAAAACAAAAACAAAACAAAAAAAAAAAAAACAAGCAGACACGTTGAACATGCCCCAGTAAACACATTTCCAAGGTTATTGTGATATTTTTGTAAATGGTGCCTTTTTTCCTTTGCTGTACTTTGTTTTGATTGTACTGACGTTCCTCCCCACCTCAACCCTATTTCCAATCATGCTCTCTCCGAGGGAAAACTTTTTTTTTTCTGTGACAATAACACTTATTCTGCCTTCCCTGAAGGTAGTAAGAGCACACGTGGGCTAGGACACGTCACACCTATTTCATTCAGTCGTCTCTACAACCTGCTAATAGGATTATGATGTCAGGGAACTGAAAACTCTGCTGATTCCCTACGTCTGCTGGAACCCACCTCGATGGCGGTCCCAGCTGCCTTTGTATTGCCTGTGCCTGGCTTGGTTGTGGGGATGCAAAAGGAGATTTCTAAAATCCCCTGCTGAATAGCTTAAGATACCGGCAAAAATTAATGGGAGAGTTAAGAATGACAGTCTTTTTTTGTTTTTTTCGAGACAGGATTTCTCTATGGTTTTGGAGCCTATCCTGGAACTAGCTCTTGTAGACCAGGCTGGCCACGAACTCACAGAGATCTGCCTGCCTCTGCCTGACGTGCGCCAGTACCGCTCGGCAAAAATAGGTTTCTTTTCATGAATAAGGTTGCTTCTTAAATCTGATGTGTGATCCCATTAACAAGATGTATATATCCTTGCCTTCCTCTTTCATTGTATTTTTCTAACAATCTCTAACAGCCAATTCTCTTGCCTCTATAAACACACAGCTATTTTCTATTGATATATTATCTTTCCCCCATAAAAGAGGCCGCAAAAGTCCAGTAAGGGGTTGCTTTTTAAATGCCGACGTAGATTAGACTGCCGGCTGGCCAGTACGGAGTGAACCTCTAAATCAAAGCTTGCTTCGAGTAGACAATCATGTCTTAGTCTTTCTCCTCGCAAGTTTCAGGTTTAACACTTAAATACAGTAGGCATGGCGACACATACCTGTAATGCCCCAATCAAGTTTACTTGAGAGGCTGAGGCAGGAGAATCTCAAAATCAAGGACAGCCTGAGTAGTGGAGGAAGCCAATTGCCTATTGGAAGCAAAAACCTCAGCATCCCTCACTGAATCTAAGAACAAGCTTTGACAGAGCAATCCCAAGAACTTCTGGTTAGCTACAACGCGTCGTCGCCAAGCAACTTCCCGGCGTGGGGTGCAGCCGCTGCCAGTTACTGACGTCTCGCTCTTCCAATGACCTTTAGCGGCCGAGCTCCTCCTGGACTCTGATTGGCTCTGATTTGAGGCTCCGCCTCCCACCTTCCTCTCTTTTTGCTGGCGGATGGTGGGCGTTTTGGAGTTTGCTGTGTCTGGATGTTGAATTGTTTAATATACAAGCACCTAGGATGCCGCGCGGAAGCCGCTCTTCCCGGGTGGCCTCTTCCGTCAGGTGAGACCCTCTCTAGGGGTGGGGACTGAGCCTGAGCGCGGGCGGCCAGGGTGTAGGTACGGGGCGGCCGGCGGGTGGTGAGGCGATGCGAGCATTCGGGCAGGGATCCGCTCCTGGGGAAGAGGGCTCCCCAAGAACGGGGACGCGCTCTGTGCATTACGGTAGAGGACCCTAAAGCGTGACCTTTGTCCTAGACTGCTTGCGGGGAAAGGCCTTAGAGGACATAGTCAACGAAGAGGCGAGGAAAAATTGATTTATGTGAAGGTCTTGAGGTGGTTTTGTTTTACTGTGTTTTTGAGGTCCTGGGGCTAACCTTGGACTTCATATAGGCCTGGCTGGCCTTCCTTGATTTTCCTATCTCTGCTTCCCGATGGCTGGGATTACAGGCTTTAAAGGTCTTTAGAAAGAAAAAAATTAAAAGAAAAAATTGTGTACGTGTTTCCGTGTGGAGAGCGGGGAATTTAGAGTTCTCTCTTTCCACCACTTCAGTCCAGGAGACCTAACATTGAGCGATAAACGCTTTATTGCAGGGGATCGCAACCTTTCGATTGCTCTGACCCCTTAATATAGTTAGTTCACCATGTAGTGCTTACCACCGACAATAAAATTATTCTCATTGCTACTTCATAACTGTAATTTTGCTACTATTATGAATCGTAATGTAAATATCTGATGTGCAGGATGGTCTTAGGCAACCCATCTGAAAGAGACCTGCGGAGGGGAAACAACCACGGATTAAGCCCTGCTGCCCTATTGAGGCATATCACCGGCCCATGGGAAGATAAGTAGGAAATTGCTGACAGCATCCAGATTCCTGGTGTTCCGTTTTGGGGGAATACAATCATAGGAAGTTAAAAATTGTGGTCCTGCTGGGAGGGGACCTGAGGACTGTCTATGTGGTAGGGGAATGAATGCCCCATCTACCAAGATTGTCCAACATGCCTCTGTCTCCCCAAAGTCAAGAGTTGCCACCAGTTCAACACTAGCAGGGCTACCCATGGAGAGACCCTGTCTCCAAAAACTAAAATGAAGTAAGATTAATAAAAGTTGCAGTTCAACAGGTCACTTTCCTTAAATTTTTCTTTTTGATTTTTGAGTTGGTGGTTTGTTTGTTTGAAGCAGGGTTTCATTGTGGCCCTGGCTGTCCTAGAACTCACAGAGATCCGCCTGCCTCTGCCTCCTGAATGCTGGGATTAAAGGTGTGGGCCACCATCCATGCCATACCCAGCTGCCATCATCTTTTTTGATTGGTAAGATGAAGGCCTTGATCTACATTCTAAACATTACCTCATGACTTTCTTGGATTTTGTTGACTTTTGGGCCGTCTTTCTCCATTGTCCAAGGATTACAGCTAGGTGGTAACTCCAAGAGAGGCCTGAGAAGTGGGGGTTCGCTACATACTAGTTCTCTGGCCAACAGAAATTCTGTCACAATTGCTTCCTATGGGGGTTCGCTACATGCTAGTTCTCTGGCCAACAGAAATTCTGTCACAATTGCTTCCTATATATTTTCTCTTTCTAGTTTAGTCAACCCAGGGTCTTATGCCTGTTGGAAAATGTTTGTTAACCCAAGCTCTAAATCTTTGTATGTCTGTGTGTGTGTTTGTGTGTGTGTGTGCATGTGTGCGTGTGTACCTTGGAGCCTGTGTGAAGGTCGAGGGCATCTTGTGGAAATTAGTTGTTTCCTTTCATCTTGTAGATTCCAGGATTTGAATTCAGGTTGTCAGGCTTGGCAGCAAGCCCCACTCTCCAGGGAGACATTTCATCAGCCATTTCCCCTCCCCTCAATCTCTGAATCTTATTTCAGAAGTTAGCTAGGTTAGGGAGACTCCTTGATTGTCCTAAAGTTTCAGTACACCTTGGCAACCGTTTTTTTTTTTTGTTTTTTTTTTTGTTTTTTTTTTTTTTTTGGATTTTCGAGACAGGGTTTCTCTGTAGTTTTTGGTGCCTGTCCTGGAACTAGCTCTTCTAGACCTGGCTGGCCTCGAACTCACAAAGATCCTCCTGCCTCTGCCTCCCAAGTGCTGGGATTAAAGGCGTCCGCCACCACCACCCAGCCTTGGCAACCATTCTTAACCTTTGAGTCAGGACCCGGTTAGCCAGCTTCTGTCTCCAAACATATATACATTGCAATCGTAATAGTAGCAAAATTATAGTTATGAAGTAGCAACAAAAATAATTTTATTTTGGGGGGGTCACCACAACATGAGGAACTGTATTAAAACGTCGAAGCATTAGGAAGGCTGAGACGCACTAGATTCTATGGCGATAGCTGTATGATATTTCTTCTTTAATCTGATGACATTTAATTTGAAACTGATAGAGTAATAAAATGAAAGCCGTTTGCTCCCTCTCTAGTTCTTGCTGTCCTAAACTCACTCCGTGTACTGGAACGGCCTTGAGTTTATAGAGAACTGCTGTCTCTGCCTCGTGAGTATTGGGATTAAAGACATGGGCCACTACCTCCTGTTGAAAATAGGGGAGCGGTGGGGGCTGCGTCCCCAGCATCCCAGCCGCCTGCTCGGCTAGCTTATGCCCGAAATAACAACACACAAACTGTATTCATTTAAATACTGCTTGGCCCATTTCTATCTAGCCTCTTCTGGGCTAACTCTCGCACCTGGACTAGCCCATTTCTAATAATGAGTGTAAGCACCCCAAGGTGCGCTTACCGGGAAGATTCTAGCCTACGTCCATGCTGGGTCGGAGCTTCATCGCATGTCTGTCCAGGAGACTGGGGCATGGCTTCTCTGCTCTAGAGGGCAGAGCTGTCGAGTCTGACCTCACTTCCTCTTCCTCCCAGTATGCTATTCTGTTTATTCCTCCCACCTATGTTTTAACCTATGAGGGCCAAGCAGTTCCTTTATTACTTAACCAATGAAATCAACAGATTGATATATGACACTCCCACATCAACCTCCCAGCCTGAAATACTGTTGTACAAGCAGCAGCTGTTTAATATTTGAATAATCTTTCAGGCTGCTATTGCTTGTGAATGGGTGTGTGCAAATGAAGCAGGGATGTGAGCCTTGGAAGGCCAGAGGTGTCAGGTGGCTTAGATCTGAGTTTCACTGTGGGCAGTTAAGAGTTGCTGGGAACTGAACTTGTGCTCTGTAGAAGAACAGTGTGCAAGTCTTAACTCTTGAGCAATCTCTCCATCTTACTTTTTAACTCTTTTTTTTGTTTTGTTTTTTAAGCTAGGGCTTCTCTGTGTGGCATTTGTTGTCTTGGAACTCACCCTATAGACCAGGCTGGCTGTGAACTCAGAGATCCTCCTGCCTCTGCCTCATGAGTGCACCACCACAGCCCTTTCTAACTCTTAAATGTTTATGATTTTATGAAGTATTGTAATAACTTTTTAAAAAGATACTGTGAGCCATGTGGATACATGAAAATCGTTACAAAAAGGACAAAATAGTATTTGCTTGGTTGTTAAAACCTTAACAGACGATTAAAGAGGTACAGCAATGTTTATATGCAGCAATTGGAAACAGTTTCTGTAGCCTTCCTGCATGGGTTTGGTATGACGGTTTAGAGATGTAAAATGAGGCTGGAAAGTTGTCTTTACAGTTAAGAGAACTGACTGACCTTCCAGAACACAGGTTTGATGCCCAGCACCCACATGACCCCTCAACACCATCTGTAACTCTAGCTCCAGGTGATCTAAAGGCCTCTTCTGGCATGCAAGTGGTACACAGACATACATGCATGTAAACAATTACAAAATAAGATTTAAAATGAAGCGAGGCAGGGTGAAAATGCTTCTAATCCCAGTACTGGGTGAGGCTGGTATAGGATTCCTAGGTAGAGCTCACTCTTGTTTTGGCTAGGGCATTTATTTGATTTTTGGTTGGTTGGTTTTTGGTTTTATTTTTTGAGAGAAGGGTATCTTTTAAAATCACGCAGTAGAACAAGAATGACAGTAGATATGCCAAACTATGGTGGAAACCCAAAGGCTCAGCCTACAGCAGGAGCTACCAGCAACTGAGGAATGCCCAGAGCAGGAATTCAAGGCCAGCCTGGTCTACAGAGTGAGTTCCAGGACAGGCTCCAAAGCTACAGAGATGCCCTGTCTCAAAAAACCAAAAACAAAAAGAATGGATGTGTATACACATATATGCATCTAATAACAGTTAGTGAAAAAAAGAGGTCAAAACAGTTAATGAAAAAACTGAGCCGGGCGGTGGTGGCGCACGCCTTTAATCCCAGCACTCGGGAGGCAGAGGCAGGCGGATCTCTGTGAGTTCCAGACCAGCCTGGCCTACAGAGCTAGTTCCAGGACAGGCTCCAAGGCCACAGAGAAACCCTGTCTCGAGAAAAAAACAAACAAACAAACTGAGTTTTCAGTCAGTCAAGAAGGGGCATATGGGAGGGGGGAAGAAAAGAGGGGAGTGTTGCAGTTTTTATACTCTGAAAAACAATAATGTAGAAGAAGAAGAAATGACTGTGTAGAATGACCTTGGCCTATTGAGTCTCTGTCTCTTCCATCCCGGTGCTGGCATTATAGGTGTGTGCCTCAGAACCTGGCTTGGTTCACTTCTTCAGTAACTTCCAGAGCCATTTGGAACTGGGAGTTGATGAGTTCGGTTCTTTTCTTTCCTAGCCGGGCCCCTCAGATGAGACCTGCTCCCAGACAAGCGCCTGCAGCTCATCCTCCAGCAACAGCGACTGCACCATCTGCAGTTGGCTCACCTGCTGCTGCACCCCGGCAACCAGGCCTGATGGCCCAGATGGCGACCACTGCAGCCGGTGTGGCTGTGGGCTCTGCAGTGGGCCACACCCTGGGTCATGCCGTCACTGGGGCCTTCAGTGGAGGTGGCAGTGCTGAGCCTGCAAGGCCTGACATCACTTACCAGGTAGGATCTGGGGCCGCTTTTCCTCTGTGTGCTTGTGTCTTCTGAGAGAACTTGGCAGCTGGTAAACATCTTTTACGTAGGACCCTGTGTTTAATTTTAGGAGTGCACTACAAAGTGGTGCTTCCCCACACCACCCCCTTTAAAGTAGGGGTTTGCTGGGGTTATGGTTCAGTGAGTAAGCACTTACTCTGAAGCCGTGCAGACCTGAGTTCAAAGCCCGTGAACCCACAAAGAGTCAGGCATAGCCATGCATATCTGCATCTCCTGCATTGTGAAGGGAGATGAGCAGATCCACAGCTTGGCAGCTGGCAGTTGAGATGAAATGACGGGTTTCAGTGAGAGCTCTGTCTCAGGGCAGTAGGATGGAGATTGGTAGAGGGAAGAACCCATGTCTTGGTTGTGCTCAATGTGCGAACATCACACACATAGTATGGATTGAGTTAGACCCTTAGGCGAGCAACAGTAAGTAGAGCAGACTGGAATTGTCACAGTCCAGCCCAACTTACTGGTAAAATGGCCATTTTCCCTCTAGGTGATTTTGTTTTTGAGAGAATCTGACTCAAGCTGACCTTGAACTTACAGCAATCCTGCCTTGGCTTTAAGAGTTTATCTTGGCTACACTGGATTCCTGTGCTTCACTTGGAGACAGAGTCTTCAATGTGTGACCGAAGCTGGCTCCAAGCTTGTAGCTGTCTCCTTGGTTGGCTTCTCAAGCATTGGAGTTATAGCCATGAGGCCTGGCCTTTCAGTTCAGTCTCGGTTACATAATCACAAGTCCCGTTCACAGCCTGTGACCCCTGCCCTCTTGTGGATCTGTGGATTTTGTGTGTAGTAAGGAACATGTAATCTCTTGAAAAGTGGTGTAGCTAAAGTTCTTTTTCATTTCTTTCCAATAATAGTTCTATTTTTCCTTAAGAATGTGTCACTGTATTTTTTTTTCTGAGACAGTGTTTCTCTGTAGCTTTGGAACCTGTCCTGGAACTAGCTCTTGTAGACCGGTCTACAACTCACAGAGATCCGCCTGCCTCTGTCTCCCAAGTGCTGGGATTAAAGGTGTGCACCACCACCGTCCGGCACTTTTTTGTGTTTCTATTTGGAGTTCTGGGGTTCAAACCCAAGGTAAACTAGACAGACTTATTATTGGATTCCTACCCTGATTTGTTGTTTTGGTTTTGTGTTTTTGTTGTTGTTGTTTTCCAAGACACGATTTCTTTTTTTTTTTGGTTTTTCGAGTCAGGGTTTCTCTGTAGCTTTGGAGCCTGTCCTGGAACTCCCTTTGTAGACCAGGCTGGCCTCGAACTCCCAGAGATCCGCCTGCCTCTGCCTCCCGAGTGCTGGGATTATAGGCGTGCGCCACCACTGCCCAGCGGGAAAATGCATTTCTTTTTTTTTTTTTAAAGGTTTGTTTATTATATATACAGTGTTTTGCCTGCATGGTCACCTTCACACCAGATGAGGGCGCCAGATCTCATTACAGGTGGTTGTGAGCCACCATGTGGTGGCTGGGAATTGAACTCAGAACCTCTAGAAAAGCAGCCAGTGCTCTTAACCACTGAGCCATCTCTCCAGCTCCCCCAAGACACGATTTCTTTGTGTAGCCCCGGCTGTCCTGGACCTGGCTTTGTAAAGGTGCTCTTACTTAGAGACCTGCCTGCCTCTGCCTCCTGAGTGCAGGGATTAAAGGTATGCATTGCCATCCCCAGCTTCCCTACCCAGATTTTAATATTTTGATTTTATATTTACAGTGTTGGGGTGAAGTCCAGAGCTTATGTATACTAAGCAAAGCCTTCCTAGAACCACTCCCCCATTCACACTCCGATGGCCTGGTTTGCCATTTGTTTGTTTTCTGAATTGGAGGGTATCTTTGGTTTTTAACCTTAATGTTTTTTGTTTTGCTTTCTGCCTTTAAATAGTTTTCACTACCATATTACTGGATGGAAAATTAAGTTTTCACCTTTTTCTAGTTGTTTCCCCAGCTAACAGTCTGTGAATGCTTCTCTTGTTGTGTGCACCTACACTTTCTCAGGAGTACCTAATGTTGTGTCTTGGCAGGAGCCCCAGGGAGCCCAGCTGCTGGCCCAGCAGTCTCCTGGACCTTGCTTTCTTGAGATAAAACAGTTCCTGGAGTGTGCCCAGAACCAGAGTGACATTAAGCTCTGCGAGGGCTTCAATGAGGTGCTGCGGCAGTGCAGAATTGCAAATGGTAGGTGACCTGTCGTCTGCTCAAGAGATTGATAGTCCTCACCCTATGGGGTGACTATTCTCAACCTGCGAGTTGTCGTGACCCCTTTGGGGTCATCTAGGACACTGGAAAACACATCTTTGTGATCATCTTAGGAACTGATTCCCTTCTCTGCCGTAGTCTCCGGGTGGAACTGCCTACATGCAGATAAGTCCACATAGGGGTACCAGTGATGACATCATTGTGCCAACCCCATCACATACACCCTGTGCAAAAGCAGGTGTATGTGACAGGGTTGGTGCCAAAATATAGTTATGCAGACCAGGCACACATGTGTAGTAAGCAGCTACGGTGTTGAAAGCAGCAAACAATACTTCATGAATTATAATTACCGGGTAAGTGTCAAATCGTGTACTGTAAAGTCATCAACTACTGTAGAAAAAAGTATGGATTATGGGAACTATTTGTATGTTTGTTTGTTTTTAAGACAGGGTTTCTCTCTGTAACAGCTGTCCTGGAACTAGCTCTTGCAGACCAGGCTGGCCTCAAACTCATAAAGATTCAACTGCCTCTGCCTCTGGAGTGCTGGGATTAAAAGCGTGCACCACCACCACTTGGTCATCTTCTGTATTATTAAAGCTACTCTCGTGTATTATTTTCATTAGAGCGCCATCCCCCAAGAGTGGACCGTGTAGAGAAGAAGGTTAAGAACAGAAGATACAGTGAAGAATTCTTACGGTATGGTTTTACCTCAAAAACGACAGCAGGCATTGAGAAACCACAGTGTGTTATTTGTGGGGACGTTCTCTCGGCGGAGTCTATGAAGCCAAACAAACTGAAACGCCATTTTGCCAGTAAGCACCTGAGCTTTGCCAACAAGGATATCAACTATTTCAGAAGCAAAGCTGATGAGCTCAAGAAAGCCAGGCTTGACACTGGCAGCAAATACCCCAAACAGAATGTCATAGCCGTTGAGTTTTCCTACTTGGTGGCGCTCAGAATCGCCAGGACTATGAAGCCTCACAGCTTTGCTGAGGATTTACTGTTGCCAGCGGCCAAAGAGAGTGTTCGAGTTCTGATCGGGAAGGAATTTGGTATGCAGCTGAGCGCGGTTTCCCTGTCTAACGACACTGTCCGCAGACGAATAAACGACATGTCTGCCGATATTCTTAACCAGGTCATCCAGGAAATTAAATCTGCTCCACTTCCAATATTCAGTATCCAGCTCGATGAATCTACAGACGTCGCAAACTGTTCCCAGTTACTGGTTTACGTGAGGTACATTAACGACGGCGACTTCAAAGATGAATTCCTCTTTTGCAAACCTCTTGAAACAACAGCCACTGCACATGATGTATTTGACAGAGTTGGTTCATTTCTGAAGGAGCACAAGCTCTCATGGGAAATGGTCTGTGGGGTTTGCACCGATGGTGCTCCGGCTATTCTAGGATGTCAGTCTGGATTTCAGCGTTTGGTCCTGAACGAGTCACCGGAAGTTATCGGAACTCACTGTATGGTTCATCTGCATGCGTTAGCAATGAAGACACTGCCGCAAGACTTAAAAGAAGTCATGCAAAGCGTCGTCGGTTCTGTCAGTTTTGTCAAGGCGAGCACGTTAAACAGTCGACTGTTTTTGCAACTGTGCAACGAGTTTGACGCACCCAACAAAGCTCTGCTATTTCACACCGAAGGGAGGTGGTTGTCCAAAGGAACCGTTTTAAAATGTGTTTTTGAGCTTCGTGATGAACTCAGAATATTTTTTAGTCAGAAAGCAAGACCACAGTTTGTAGCACTTTTCAGTGATCAATGTGAATTGCAAAAAATAGCTTACTTGGTCGACATCTTTGCTGTCTTGCGTGAATTAAGTTTATCACTGCAAGGACCAAATGCAACATGCTTCGATTTGTCTGAAAAGATCCAGTCATTCCAAATGAAGCTTCGGCTTTGGCAAAAAGAGCTGGAAGAAAATAAAACCCACATGTTGCCTACCCTCTCTGCTTTCTTTGAGGAACATGACATTAAACCCTCCGGAAGGACTTCAGTGATCGTTTCCGTGAAAGAGCACTTGCACATGCTTGCCGAAGAAATTTCCTGGTACGTTCCAAGTCTACCTGCCATCCCATTTGCCCTTGCTAGAAGCCCGTTCACAGTCAGAGTTGAAGATGTCCCTGAGACGGCACAAGAGGAGTTTGTCAGACTTATTAACAGCGAAGCAGCGAGAGCTGACTTCTCTGCGCTGCCACTTACACAGTTCTGGGTCAAGTGTTTGCAGTCCTACCCTGTTCTGTCTGAGACCGTGTTGCGCCTCCTCCTTCCATTTCCAACAACATATCTTTGTGAGACAGGGTTTTCCAACTTGTTGGTTATCAAGTCCAAATACAGACGTAGGCTCGCTGTGGAAAATGATCTCCGTTGTGCTCTTGCAAAGACTGCCCCGAGAATTTCTGATCTAGTGAGAAAGAAGCAATCTCAACCTTCACACTGATGTTGGCGTTGACTTTTTGCTTTTTATGTGTGTGTGTTTGTTTGTTTTGTTTTTCGAGACAGGCTTTCTCTATTGGAGCCCATCCTGGAACTGGCTCTGTAGACCAGGCTGGCCTCGAACTCACAGAGATCCGCCTGTCTCTGCCTCCCGAGTGCTGGGATTAAAGGCTTGCACCACCACTGCCTGGCTGAAGTTGGCATTTTACAGATACTGTTGCAAAATGTAGCAAGTTGTTCTGGGTTTTGTTTTGTTCTTTATTTTGTTTTGTTAGGAGATAGGGTTTTCTTTGTAGCCTGGCTGTCCTGGAACTTGCATTGTATACTATGGTGACCTCAAACTCATGGAGATTCTCCTATCTCTACCTCCCAAGAGCTGGAATTAAAGTCGCCACCCAGGTACTGATGTTATATTAAGACTGTTACCCAGGAGAGGTGGCTTCGAGGTTAATAGCACTGGCTGAATTAATTCCTGAGTTCAATTCCCAGCAACCACATGGTGGCTGCAGCCATCAATAATGAGTTCTGGTGCCCTCTTCTGGCCTGCAGGCATACATGCAGGCAGAACACTGTATACATAATAAAAAAAAGTTACCCGTGATACTATACCATGATTCAAGACAAAATTTCATTATTTATAACTGGAAATAAATATTTAACAATAAATACTGGTTTTTTTTTGGAGAATTAATTACTATGCTTTAATAATGTTCAATTTGTAACAGTGAAAATAAATTCTATGCCAGATAGTGGTGGTGGTGCACGCCTTAAATCCCAGCACTTGGGAGGCAGAGGCAGGTGGATCTCTGTGAGATCGAGGGCAGCCTGGCCTACAAAGTGAGTTCCAGGACAGCCAGGGCTACACAGAGAAACTTTGTCTAGAAAAACCGAAAAAAGAAAGAAAAAATAAATCCTACATATCAGATGTTTACATTATAAGCCATAACAATAGCAAAATTACAGTTATGAAGTAGCAATGAAATAATTTTATTGTTGGGTCATCACAACATGAGGAACTGTGTTAAAGGGTCACAGCAATAGGAGGGTCGAGAAGACTTGATCCACAATTAACAGTTTCAGGGGATCTGATTTTTGAAAATACTTCCATCAGATTGCCTGTAGGAAAGTCTATAGGGCTTTATTTTTATTTAAAAAGTAAGATGTATGCTGGGTGGTGGTGGCACACTCCTTTAATCCCAGCACTCAGGAGGCAGAGGCAGGCGAATCTCTGTGAGTTCGAGACCAGCCTGGTCTACAAGAGCTAGTTCCAGGACAGGCTCCAAAGCCACAGAGAAACCCTGTCTCGAAAAACAACAACAACAAAAAAGTAAGATTTATTTATGTGTATCAGTGTTTTGGTCACCATCCTCGGGCACCAGGCAAAACATTGATGTACATCAACAACTAAATCTTCTTCTTATTCAAATCAAACTACCACTCACAATAAATGAGTGAGAAAGGAGAGAGAGAGAGAAATCTGGTCATCCGATCTCTTTAGAAGTGCTATCTGTTGAGCCATCTTGCTAGCCCTTGAACAGCTACTTTTATTTTTGTTCTTGCTTGGTTCTCTGTGTGTGTGTGTGTAAGCACACACATACATGCACACATGCTCTTATATTCCATTCATTCGTACACAGAGTGATGGAGGATGTTGAGTGTTTTTCTCTATTGCTCTTCCTATTCCCTGGAAATAGGGTCTCTCACTGAATCTGTCCTGTTTTGGCTAGACTGGCTGGCCAGCAAGCCCCACTGAGTCTCTCCTGCCTCTCTTGGTAGTCCCTCTGTAGGAATGAGGGGAAAGGCCTATGCAGTCATACCTGGCTTTTTATGTGCATGCTGGGAACCCAAACTCAAGTCCCTGTGCTTGAATAATAAATGCTCTTGGGCTGGAGAAATGGCTCAGTGGTTAAGAGTATTGTCTGCTCTTCCAAAGGGCCTGAGTTCAATTCCCGGCAACCACATGGTGGCTCACAACCATCTGTAATGAGGTCTGGTGCCCTCTTCTGGCCTGCAGACATACACACAGAATATTGTATCCATAACAAATAAATAAATAAAGCAAACAAACAAATGCTCTTAGCAGGCCGTGGTGGCGCACGCCTTTAATCCCAGCACTTGGGAGGCAGAGGCAGGTGAGTCTCTGAGTTCGAGGCCAGCCTGGTCTACAGAGTTAGTTCCAGGACAGGCTCCAAAGCTACAACAGAGGAACCCTGTCTTGAAAAGCCAAAAACAACAACAAACTCTATCCAGTCCCTCCGTTCCAGCTTGGGATGGTCAGTCGGTCTGTCTTCTCAATTTATGAGGCATGCTTTTAGGTGTATCCGTTGAGGAAGTTTCCAGAGATTATAGACTGAGAAGGGGCAACCCACCCTGAATGTAGATCACACCATACAGTGGGCTGGGGACTCAAAATGGAGGGGGTGGGGGGAGAAAGCGAACAATGCGCTAGAATTCCCCGTTCTTTACTTCCTGATTGGCCAATGCAGGTATGAACAAGTGGCCTCATGATCCTACTATGCCTTCCCATCTGATTGTATGTGTTCTCAAACTGTGAGCCAAAACACACCCTCTTCTAAACTGATTCTTGCCAAGTATTTGGCTATAACAATGAAAAAGTAATGTTGAAGACAATAATCATGTCACATAAGGAATCGCACGAACCAAGCGAAAGTAATTCCGCAAGCCTATTTCCTTTTGCAAAAATAAACCCAAACTGAGCTAGCCAATACATTCGGCCGGAAGGGCCCCCATCTTTTATCTCTGTGCTGGAATTACAGGTGTACCCAACCACACTAGATTTATACAGTGCTGGGGTGGAACCCAGGGCTTCGTTCATGCTAGGTAAGCACTCCACCCACTGAGCCACATTCCCTCGTTCCGTCCCTGTTGGTCACCAACAGCACCTGAAGGTTTATAGTTAACAATACTGTCCCGCAGGAACACTTAGGATATTCAATCGGAAACAAAGAAGTGTCGGCGGAAGCCACGCCCCTCTGTGAGGTCACAGGGCTCACCCCTAGAGCGGAGCCAATAGGAGCACTGGGCGGGGCCTCCCGGCCTGAGCAGCCATCGGCGGCGGCGGGCGGAGTGCAGCGGCGTGATGGACCCGCCAGCTCGTCCTTCCGTCTCCCGCCCACGGGCTCGAGTGCGCCCGCCGCCGCCGGAGGCGCTGCCCATTGCGGGCTTCGACGACGAGCTGTACGACTGCCTGGACTACTACTACCTGCGTGACTTCCCGGCCTCCGGAGCTGGCCGCAGCAAGGGCCGGACGCGGCGCGAGCAGCAACTGCGCACCAACCACCCGGTGCCCGGCGGCCACGAGCGCAAGGTGGCGCAGATCCTGATCAACGCGCAGCGCAAGCGGCGCCAACGGCAGCTGCAACCGCGGCCGCGCACGCGCCTGCCCTGAGAGGGTATGGGCAGGTAGAGCCCGTTGGTAGGGGGGTAGGAAGCAGAATCGCCTATTATCTCAGGCTGGTCTCGAACTCCCTGTGTGTAGTGGAGGATTACCTTGAACTTCAGATCGTCCCGTCTCCAGCTTCCAAGAGCTAGGATGATGAGACAAGTGCAACAATGCCTAGCTCTTTTTCTTTCTTTTTTAAATGGTTTTTCTTTATTTATATTTTATGTATGAATGCTCTACGTGTATGCTGGCAGGCCAGAAGAGGGCATCAGATTCAATTATAGATGGTTGCAAGCCACCCTGTGGTTGCTGGGAATTGAACTCAGGACATCTGGAAGAGCAGCCAGTGCTCTTAACCACTGAGCCATCTTTCCAGCCCTCTTTCTTTCTTTTTTTTTTGGTCTTGTTTTTTTTTTTTTTGTTTTGTTTTGTTTTTTGTTTTTTTCGAGACAGGGTTTCTTTGTGGTTTTGGAGCCTGTCCTGGAACTAGCTCTTGTAGACCAGGCTGGTCTCGAACTCACAGAGATCTGCTTGCCTCTGCCTCCCAAGTGCTGGGATTAAAGGCGTGGGCCCCCACTGCCTGGCCTTTATTTTTTTATTTTCTGACACAGTGGTCTCATGTCGCCTGAACTGGCCTGGAACTCCTCAGCCTCCACCATTCCCCTCCAAATGCCGAAATTTCAACCATGGGCCATGGTCACAGGCTGTGTTGTTTTAGTGATACGGCCCAGTGTAGCTCAGGCTGGCGTGGTATTTTTGACATGCAGCCATGAAATTACGGGTCTGTGCCACCATGTTCGTTCATCTCTCACACCTTTCTAAGACTTCTTGCATTAGTTGAAACTGTACCCGACCCCTCCCAGGTGTCTCCTGGCTGGTAGTGAAAGACTATGCTTTGGCAGTTTGCAGTTCGGTGAGAAAGGCCTCGCTCAGAAATGCCACAATATGTCTGAAGTCTATCCCAGCAGACAGGGCAGCTTACCCCTGTAAGCCATCCCGGTGCTCCAGAGACTACTGCTGGAGTTGGAGGCAATGTCTCCAAACAAAACAGTCCCTCCTTGTTTGGTTTCTATTGCTGTGACAGACACCTGGCGACCAAAGCACCTTGGGCAGGAAAGGGTTTCTTTCAGTTTAAAGAGGAGGTCAGGGCAGGGACCCAAAGGCAGGAACTGAAGCACAGTCCTTAGAGGTTCATATTCCCTTACCTTTCTTTTTCTTTTCTTTCTTTTTTTCTTTTTCTTTTTTTTTTTTGGTTTTTCGAGACAGGGTTTCTCTGTAGCTTTGGAGCCTGTCCTGGAACTCCCTTGTAGACCAGGCTGGCCTTGAACTCACAGAGATCCGCCTGCCTCTGCCTCCCGAGTGCTGGGATTACAGGCGTGCGCCACCACCGCCCGGCTTTCCCTTACCTTTCTTGTATCTCCCAGTACCCTTGCCCAGGTGATTCTGCCTACGGTGGGCTGGCCTCTCCCACATCAATCATTAATTGAGAAAATGCCCCCACAGACTTGTCCACAGGCCAATCTGATACCTCTCTTCCCAGATGACCCTAGTATGTGTCAAGTTGACCAAAAAAAAAAAAATCCAGGAGACAAGGGCTGGAGCGATGCCTCAGTGGTTAAGAGCACTGACTGCTCTTCCAGAGGTCCTGAGTTCAATTCCCAGCAACTACACCACCTGTAATGAGATCTGGTGCCCTCTTCTGGCCTGCAAGCATACACACAGGCAGAACACTATACATGATAAATAAATCTTTTAAGAAAAAACAGAACAGGAGACAAAAACTAGATATGATGGTACACACCTGTATGCCTCTCAGCTCTAGGAAAGTGGTGAGGGAGTCAGAAGTTCAACGTTAGAGACTGGAGGTGGCTCAGCAGTTAAAAGCACTTGCTGTTTTTTCAGAGGACACAGGATTGGTTCCCCCCACCTACATCAGATGCCTCATATCCATCTGTAGCTCCAGTTCGAGAGGATCTAATACCCTCTCTGGCCTCTGAGAAGACTGCATGCACTTCACACACAGACGTATATTTGGGCAAACACAAATATTTTATTATTATTACTATTATTATTATTTTGGTTTTTTGAGACAGGGTTTCCCTGTACCTTTTTTTAACTTTATTTATTTATTATGTATACAATATTCTGTCTTTGTATATGCCCACATGCCAAAAGAGGGCACCAGACCCCATTATAGATGGTTGTGAGCCACCATGTGGTTGCTGGGAATTGAACTCAGTACCTTTGGAAGAGCAGGCAATGCTCTTAACCACTGAGCCATCTCTTCAGCCCCCTTCCCTGTAGCTTTGGAGCCTGTCCTATCACTCACTGTGTAGACCAAGTTGGCAAATCTTACAGGGATTTGCCTGCCTTTGTCTCTCAAGTACTGGGATTAAAGACATGCACCACCACTGTTTGGTTCATAATTTTTTTTTAATAAAAAGATTTTTAAAAAGTTCAAGATTATTGGCTACATAGTCAGTTTGAGGCTAACCTGGGCTACATGAGACAACAAAGGAAGCAGCTGAGAAGCAGCTCAGCTGACAGTGTTCTAGTGTGCATAACTCCCCAGGGTCAGTCACCAGCACTGACTGCGTACCAGTAATCTTGGCATGAGGGAGGGGGAGGAAGGAGGATCAAAAGTGTATGGTTGTCCTTGGTTACACAGTCTGAGGTCAGCCTGGGCTACTTGAGACCCTGTCTAAAAAAAAAAAATAACAAAAACAACTGACTAGTGGCTCTGACCTGTTCTCCTTGCCCTCAGGAGGCAGAGGCAGGAGGAGCCTGAGCTGGCATCCAGCCTGGGCTTTGTTGTGAGTTTCGGATCCCCATGGGCTAGAGTGACACCTGGTCTCGCAGGAGAGAGAACTAGGAACTTCTAGTGCTCTTTGTAAGACCTGGGGGGGGGGGATAACTGATGTTCGTTTCTTTCTTATTTTCTACAGGAAACCTGAAAGACCTCTTAAAAGTATTTTCGCCCGCCACCGAGTTCCTCCATGTTGGTCAGCAGGCCTTTTTTGACAGTTTTTAAGCTTACCGCTTCAATCTTTCCTTCCTCACTGATTAATTATTAAGGAAGTAGTTTCCAAGTGGGTGTGCCTCTTTAGGGTTTTCAATTAAAAGAGAACAAGAATGCATTTTAACTCTTCTGGGTTTCCTTCCTCCCCCTTTCCCCACCCCTCCCCCAACTTTGGTCTGTCCTGTCCCGGTCCCCATGCCCCCCCCCCCCCGTCCCCCCCTGCACCGAGCCGAGGTGGTAACTGGTTGCCATTAAGTGCTTGGATTGTAAAGTGTGAAGAAGAGATCACAAGGCTGGGGAGATAACTCATTTGCTAAAGTGATTGCAACCAAAGCCTGAGTTTGATCTTGAAAAGCCATGTTTTTTAAAAAGCCTGTGCAGTGGCCCAGTGTTTGGAAGGTAGAGACAAATTCCTGGGGCTCACCGGCCAACTAGTATAACCTGCCTTCTGCGTTCCAGGCCAGTGAGCAACACTGCCTTAAAAAAAAAGATGGATGTGTCCTAAAGATCCATAGCTGGTCGTGGGTAATTGCCTCTACATGTCCATACTCACGCTCAAGTTTGTGCGTATGTGCACACATGCACATGAGTGCACACCCACCAGAAACAGTAAACCGGGGAGACCCAAGATAGGATGTTTTACAGGAAAGAATTCTACCCATATGCCATCTCTGAAAGTTCGGCTTTGGTTTTAGGGATGGTATTTTAGGGAGTAATTGAGATTGGGTCTCTCTACGTAGCCTTGGCTGTCCTGAAACTTGCTGCAGAAACCAGTCTGGCCAGGAGCTCACGAGTTCTGCCTACCTCTGCCTCCTGAGTGTTGAAATTAAATATACGCACTACCACTTCAGGCTGGAGGTTTTTGTTTGTTCGTTTTCAAGACAGGATTTCTCTGTGTAGTCCTGACTGTCCTGCAATTCGCCCTGAAGAGCAGGCTGGATTTGAACTCAAAGATCTGCCTGCCTCAGTCTCTGGAGTGCTGGTATCAAAGGCCTGCGCCACCACCCACCACCGCCCACAACCACCAGGTATCAAGCTGGAGGTTTTAATATGCATTACAGTAAGATATTGTGGTAGAGTGTTTGCCTAGTGTACTTGAAGCTATGGATTTCAGCCATAGAGCCTACATTAATTGGGTGTGTGGCAGGTAGAACATGCCTGTAATCCCAGCACTTGGGAGTTGCAGATCTAAAGATCAGAAGTTTGAGGTCATTCTTTGTAAGTTCAGGGCCTGCCTGGGCTTTGCGAGACCTTAAGAGTAGGCCTTAAGCCGGGCAGTGGTGGCGCACGCCTTTAATCCCAGCACTCGGGAGGCAGAGGCAGGCGAATCTCTGTGAGTTCGAGACCAGCCTGGTCTACAGAGCTAGTTCCAGGACAGGCTCCAAAGCCACAGAGAAACCCTGTCTCGAAAAACCAAAAAAAAAAAAAAAAAGAGTAGGCCTTATTCAACAGCTGCTGAGGTCTCGCTTGTTTCACCAGAACTCTTTGACATGGCCGCTGCAGTCCCCATTTTAAGAAAGAGGTTCTAATAATGCCCTAGTTAACTTCTTAAAAAATTTTATGTAGGGACTGGAGAAATGCTTAGAGGTTAAGAGCATTGACTGCTCTTCCAGAGGTCCTGAGTTCAACTCCAAACAATCACACGGTGCCTCACAGCCATCTGTAATGAGATCTGGTGCCTTCTGGTGTGCCCACAATCTTGCAGACAGAACACTATATACGTAATAAACAAATACATCTTTTTAAAAAACATTTATGTGTCTGTTTGTGTATATGTCATGTGTATTCTGGTAATCCCAAAGGCCAGACGAGAGTGTCGGGTCCCCCTGAAGCTGCAATTAATATAGGCAGTTGTAAGCCGTCTGCTGTGGGTGCTAGAGATCAAAGGCAGGTCATCTGGAAGCTCAGTAAGCAATCTTAACCACTGTGCTGTCTCTCCAGTCCCCTGGTTAAATTTGGCACAGCCTACAGTCATCTGAAAAGGAAAGCCTCTATTGAGCAATGCCCTAGATAAAACTGTCCTGCCAACAAGGCAGTGGGGGGTTGTCTTGATAACTGAGTAAGAAGAACCCAGCCCATTATGGGTGGTACCATCCCCTTGGAAGGTGGCCTTGGACTGTATAAACTAGGGAAACCAGTTTTGGTGTCTTTAACGTCTTTAATCTCAGCACTTCGGAGGTAGAGGCAGGCAGATTTCTCTGAGTTTGAGGCCAGCCTGGTCTCCATAGTTAAAGCCTGTCTCAAACATGACGGGAAGGTAGCTGAAGGAGACAGCAAGCAGCATTCCTCTGTGGCTCCTGCTTCACTCTCCCGCCTGAGTTCTTGCCCTGACTTCCCTCAGTGATGGGCGGTGCCCTGGAAGTGGAAGCCAAGTAAACCCTTTGCTCCCCTAACTTGCTTTTCGTCTGATTATTTTCACAACAGAAAGGAAACCAGAACAAATGCAGGCACGTAACATGCAGAGATCATGCAGGAGTAAAGCAGTGGCCTGGTCCTGGTAGCTGTGCGCCTGGCTTGTGGTGCACATGAGGGTTTCACATGTACTCATCCCTAGGATGTAGCTCTGGGGTCTGATAAAATTATGCTTAAGCCATCCATATTTTAATAACCTTTTCTGTTTGTTTGTTTGTTTGTTTGTTTTTCAGGGTTGGGTGGTTCTTTTTTGCTATCTTCCTTCTCTCTGTCTCTCTTAAGGCAAGGCCTCACTATGTAGCCCTGGCTGCCTTCAAAATTGGCACATAGCCGGGCAGTGGTGGCGCACTCCTTTAATCCCAGCACTCGGGAGGCAGAGGCAGAGGCAGGCGGATCTCTGTGAGTTAGTTCCAGGACAGGCTCCAAAGCCACAGAGAAACCCTGTCTCGAAAAAGCAAAAAAAAAAAATTGGCACATAGACCAAGCTGGCTTCATACTCACAGAGATCCCCCCCCCCCGTCTCTACTGAACATTGGAATTAAAGCATGCACCACTAGGCTGAGCTTAACAATATTTTTGAAAAATTTTTTTTTTAACCAGAGGCTCATCTTTTTCATGCTAACTGATGAATGATGTGTCTCATCTCTTCTCTCTCTCTCTTTTTGTTTTTTTTTTGGGACAGTTTCTCTGTGTAGCCTGGCTGTCCTGGAACTCACTCTGCAGACCAGGCTGGCTTTGAACCCGGAGATCTGCCTGCCTCTGCCTGGGAGTAAAGGCGTGTGCCACCACTGCCCTGCCTCAAATGTATGTTTTAAATGTCTCCAAGATTTTAAAGAAGGATTCTAGGTACTCCACACCAGCAGGGAGTCAAAAACATTCCCTCTTTTTAGCTTCTTTTCCTCAGCCTGGAGACAAAGTCTTTTTCAGACCAGAGTGGAGTTAGACAGGTCAGCCAAAGCTGCAGGTAGTTTTTGTTTCTCTTCCGCCTTCAGTCAGTCCCTCTGCGCCTTGCAGTGATGCCTTGGCTAGGCGAGAGACGCTATACTGAGAGGAACAGCCTAACTTAGAGCGGAGGCTTTGGGCTTTCCCGCTGCAGCCTGTCACAGCTGCTTTCAGCTTCCTCCAGCTGCTTTTCCCATTTGTGAAGTGGGAATAACAGGGCATGATCGCCTTAGTTAGGGTTACTATGGCTGTGATGAGACACCACGACCAAAGCAACCTGAGAAAGAGACGGTTTATTTCTCCCACAGTTCCATACAGCAGTTTATCATCGAGCCGGGCAGTGGTGGCACACGCCTTTACTCCCAGTACTCAGGAAGAGAGGCAGACAGATCTCTGTGAGTTTGAGGTCAGCCTGGTCTACAAAGTGAGTTCTGGGACAGTCAGGGCTGTCACACAGAGAAACCCTTTCTCGAAAAACCAAAACCAAACTAAACCAAACCAAACCTAAACCCCAAACAAAAACCAATCACAGAACCTGAGGTTATAACTCAACACAAGTGCTATTTAATATGTGCTTAGTCCCTAATGTTCAATCCCCAATACCACAAGACCAAGATGAGCATTTTATCCCAATTATCACAAAGTCCAGGCCTTAGAGTTTTTTTTAAAAAGATTTATTTATTTATTTTGTATACAGCATTCTGCCTCCATGTATGCCCCCATGCCAGAAGAGGACACCAGATCTCATTACAGATGGTTTGAGCCACCATGTGGTTGCTGGGAATTGAACTCAGGACCTCTGGAAGAGCAGCCAGTGCTCTTAACCTCTGAGCCTTCTCTCCAGCCCGCCTTAGAGTTTTTGTAACTGCTATTTCCCTCCTAAAATGCTCACATCCTTAATAAAGATTGCTTCTTCTCCAACTCATCAACTCAATTGGATGTTCTTGTTCAAGAGTCCTGTCCTGCAGAGCCGGGCGGTGGTGGCGCACGCCTTTAATCCCAGCACTCGGGAGGCAGAGGCAGGCGGATCTCTGTGAGTTCGAGACCAGCCTGGTCTACAAGAGCTAGTTCCAGGACAGGCTCCAAAACCACAGAGAAACCCTGTCTCGAAAAACCAAAAAAAAAAAAAAAAAAAAGAGTCCTGTCCTGGGGTAGCAAAGACAGCTCGGTGGATAAAGGTGCCTGCTGCCAAACATGATGACTTGAGATCAATTCCTGGAACCCCCATGATTGAAGGAGAGAACTGACTCCCAAAATTTGTCCTCTGATGTTGGAGGAGGGCCGCTTGTTGGTTCCTGGCCACCCAGTTAGCTTAGACCAGAAATAATCACACAGAAACTGTATTAATTAAATCACTGCTTGGCCCATTAGTTTTAGCTTCTTATTAGCTAACTCATATTAATTTAACCCATTTCTATTAATCTGTGTATCACCACATGGCAGTGACTTACCAGCTAAAGTTCCCAGCATCTGTCTCAGGTGGTGGCTCCATGGTTTCTCTTTGACTCTGCCCTTCTTTCTCCCAGCATACAGCCTAGCTTTTCCCACCTAGTTCTGTTCTTCCCTGCCATAGGTTCAAAGCAGTTCTTTATTCATTAACCAACAAAAGCAACACACAGACAGGAGGACCTCCTACACCATTTCCCCTTTTCTGTTTAAACAAAAAGGAATGCTTTAACTTTAACATAGTAAGATTTTATATATATATAAAACAAAACAGGGCTTGGCTGTGGTGGCACATGCCTTTAATCCCAGCACTCCCTGTGAGTTCGAGGCCAGCCTGGTCTACAAGAGCTAGTTTCAGGACAGCTAGGACTGTTACACAGGGAAACCCTGTCTCAAAACAAAACAAAACAAAACAAAAACAGGTATCAAGTAAGAATTACAGTTACAATATATCTACTTATCTTTTATCACAACTAAGGAAAAATATAACTATAAATTCTAACTCCATCAAAGTCTCCAGAATGATATAATATTACCCAAGTAAACAGGGCATGCATTGTAATCAACTTCCAAAACTCTAGAACTGACAGAGACATCTTGTTGCCCAGTCACCCAAAGTTCTTCCGTATCATTGGGGCACCCACCTTCAGCCTATGGGCCCATAGTATCCAGCAGACTTTTTCATGAAGCAGGAAATTTCAAAGACAGTTCTGCCTATATTGGCAGTTTGCCAGTCACTTTCTTTTGTATCTTGCAGAATGTCTATTGAGTCTTTTATGAAGCAGGAACCCCAAAGGACCATTTCACCTTTAGCAAGTTCAGCAGGCATTTCTCTGTGGGTCCTGCATGTCTAGTCAAGCAGTCCAGGCAAGAGCAGTTTTTTGCCCATATGGCTAACCAACTGCATAAGGAGCCTCTTGAAGTAACTTGGTGCTGTCAGGAATAGATGTGTCTCACTGTCATGAAAAGTCTTAAGTTCTTAAACATTTTAAATGCCATATTCTGAAGGTCTCTGAAAGATTTGAAGAATACCTGAATTATATCTCTATACATCTAGAAAATCTAACATGACTACAAGCTTGACTGATATAGATGAGTATCTATTAACTTATATTTCTTAATTATACATTACATTTTTAAATGAGTTACACAAACATACCTTAATCAAGATCAGAAATACATATACATATAACAAAATTGACCTTAAATTTATATCAATAAACCAAGATCCATACCAATGCAAATTATTCATATCTATATCATATCCCCCTTTAAATGTAAACAAACATTTATAGACAATATTTGGGAATATGAGTATAGTTTTCTCCATACTGCTTTCTGCTGATTGTTGGGCATAGTTTTTTTGGGGGGTGTTCACAGTGACCTTCGGGGGGTCTTGTTCCATCAAACCACACCAGTCTGGAAGCAATCCACAGGTTCTCATCCTCTGTGGAAACAAGAGAAGAATCTCTTTTCCAAAGCAACATATCCTTAGACCCAAATTTGGAAGTCATGATACCTTTATAATATACATGCTGGTTTAGCTTAGCAGCCCATACAATGAAATTTCTCTCTGTACTTAGCTCATTCACAGTCAAAAATTCAAAGAAAATACAACAATATACATAATCCAGACTTTCTGTGAATTTTCCATTTTTACATGGCTTATTTTTCTTTACTCCTTTTCATCTATGACCGTCTGTACTCTGCCTCTTTAAAGACTTTTTTATTTTTTAAAAAGCCATTTACTTCTTTTTATAACTCTCTATACTCTTTTTCTTTTCTCTCCCAAGCCCATGTACATTTATCCAGCACTGTGACTCATCTGGATTTGTCTTTATTGCATATCTGTAATTCTTTACTGTCCGGGAGCACTTTTTAAAATGCTCAGCGCTTCATAAAACTTAAACTGCATTATTACTATGGCATGTATGGTACTCACTGCTTGCCCGCCCAGTCTGAAACTTAAGCTGTGCTATTACTATGGCATATATGGTACTTCCTGCTTGCCCACTCAGTCCAGCATGGTGGAGCTGCTCCAGCCTCTGAGAGCCATGCACACAGCCCCATTCTCAGGCACACAGCCAGTTCATACCACCATTAAGCAAGGTGCAGCAGTCTGCTCACAAACCCCACTCAAATGCTCTGAAGCCTGACCTCCTGCCTGAAAGAGTCAGAGTTTGTGCTAGTAGCATGACTCAGAAAGCTGGCATTTCCAAACAGCACGTTTTTTTCCCCTGCTACCACTGAATCAGGAAAATCTCTCTTAAAGGAGCTGCAGCAAGCCGCCAGCTGGAAAAGAAATGCGGCTAAACTGCTTTTGTGTGTCTCGAGTTCCTTTCCAAGCCCACTCAGGTTTTACATGGATTTAGTCCACCATGTTGGCATGCCAGTTTGCTGGAAGAGGGCCACTTGTTGGTTTCCAGCCACCTGGCTAGCTTAGACCCAAAATAATCACACAGAAACTGTGTTAATTAGATCACTACTTGGCCCATTAGTTTTAGCTTCTTATTGGCTAGCTCTTATATTAATTTAATCCATTTCTATTAATCTGTATATCACCACATGCCTATGGCTTACCAGCTAAACTTCCCAGCATCTGCCTCAGATGGTGGATCCATGGCTTCTCTCCAACTCCACTCTTTCTCCTAGCATACAGCCTAGCTTTTCCCACCTAGTTCTGTTCTGCCCTTGTCATAGGCTCAAAGCAGTTCTTTATTCATTAACCAATAAAAACCTACATAGACAGAAGGACCTCCCAGACCACCTCTGACCTCCACAAGCTCTGCCCTCACACACATTTACATCAGCACACACACAGATGCACACAAATAACATTTTAGAGGCCTGTCCTGCTCATTCATTCTCATTCTCTCTCTCTCTCTCTCTCTCTCTCTCTCTCTCTCTCTCTCTCTCTCCCCTCTTTTTTACTTTCTTTCTTTCTTTTTTTTGAGACAGTGTTTATTTGTGTGGCTTTGGGTGTCCTAGAATTAGCTCTGTAGATCAGCACTCGGGAGGCAGAGGTACATGGATCTCGGCAAGTTCGAGGCCACCCTGGTCTACAGAAGTGAGTTCCAGGACAGACAGTACTGTTATATAGAGAAACCTTGTCTCAGAAAACAAGACAACAATAAAACCTTGCTGAGTGGAAACTAAAATGCCTGCCCCTATAGAACACCGGGCTCTATAGAGCTAATTCCAGGACGGCCAAGGCCACACAGAAAAACTGTATCAATAAGTAAATAATAAAGGAAGTGTTTTTTATTTAGGTAGTTTTTAAAATAAATTTATTTTTATTTTATGTGCATTGGTATTTGATCCTCTGGAACTGGAACAGACAGTTGTGAGCTAGCCTGCAGATGCTGGGAATTGAACCAGGGTCCTCTGGAAGAGTAGTCAGTATGTTAACTGATGAGCCATCTCTCCGGCCCCAATTTTATTTTTAATAATAGCTCCCATTCAGCTGTGGCTGCTGCTCAAGTAGTTGCATCGAACCGGAGGTTTCATCAACACTCACTCCTAGGCTTGTGCATTCCACATATGCTGTCATTCTCAAATCTCTTTCAGGTCCCCATCCAGGGTTACACTTTGAATAATTTAAACCGAGATCGGACACTTCAAGTCTGGCCACTTGGGCCAATGGGAGATTTACACAGCAAAGACATTGCCAGAGTTATCTCCTAAGTATATCAGAGCTGCTCTTTTCAAACAGTTATTACCCAGGCTCACCTTGCACACCTGGCAGAATTATGCTTCTCTTTTTTTTTTCTCTTTTTTTCTTTTTCTTAATAAGAGCACAGGGGACTTAATGGTATATCAGGATTTAGTGCTAGTTCTGACTCCGGGCTTCCTCCTTAAGCTGCCCTTTAGAGCAGTGGTTCTCAACCTTCCTAATGCTGCAACCCTTTCATACAGTACGGGTACTTATGTGGGTCTGTCAGCAGGTGGATAGACCTCCTGGAGGGGGGCAGTTCCTTAGACCACTGGAAGGAAATGTGATAGCCTAACAACCCTCAAGGGATCACCACCCACAGGTTGAAAACTGTTGCTCATACACATAAAATAAAAATAAGTCTTAAAAAAGAGTCTTGGAAAGCCGGGCGGTGGTGGCGCACGCCTTTAATCCCAGCACTCGGGAGGCAGAGGCAGGCGGATCTCTGTGAGTTCGAGACCAGCCTGGTCTACAAGAGCTAGTTCCAGGACAGGCTCCAAAACCACAGAGAAACCCTGTCTCGAAAAACCAAAAAAAAAAAAAAAAAAAAGAGTCTTGGAAGCTGAGCAGTGGTGGCGCACGCCTTTAATCTTAGCACTCGGGAGGCAGAGGCAGGTGGATCTTTGTGAGTTCCAGGCTCAAGAACAACCAGGGCTACACAAAGAAACTCTGTTTGGGGGAGGAAGGGAGTCTGGAAAATGCTATACCAAAGAAGAAGAAAGAGGCGGGGGAGGATATACGCATAGTTAGGGTATGAAGGTTCTCTCTTGCAGTCTCAACCCTCTACAGGTGCAAGCAGGACCCAGAATTCAAGGGTGTCCTCAGCTACACAGTAGTCTAGAGGCCAGCCTGTGTTTCAGGAGACCCTGTCTAGAAGGAAAATAGAAAGAGTACTGTTTTTTTTTTTTAAATAACTAGCAAGCTGGGCATGTCTATAATTCCATGTGAGGCTAGGTGAGGCAGGAGAATTGCCACAAGTGTTAGTCCAGCCTGGGCTACAGAATAAACAAACAAAAATAAATCGAGGAAAGAGGGCTCCCTAGATCCTTGACTTTTGCTGGGAGCATGAAAATCTGTGGCACTGGGGCTCATGATATCACAGGCCACATTCCGTACTGTGGAAGTCACCAAGGCATAGCCCTCACACAGGCACCGCCAAAGTACCAGCTTCCCGTCTCTCCGGTGCACCACACCAGTTTAAGGCTTCCGTTATCTGGGGCGTGTTCTGTCCCAGTATTGCCTTATACGGTGAGTCAGCTTCCATCTACTGCCCGTCTGACTCTGGATTACATCCAGGAAGTGTGTGTTTGAGAAACAGTTGGCACGGAGTAGATGCGGCCTCACCTTGACCTGTACAGCGGACTGAAGATGAACGTCCAACACGAGGATGGTGCCTTTGTTTTTCCGAGACTACCTTCGCTCACAGGATTCTTCAAGAGAAACTCAATTCTCCCAAGGAACCCTCCGAAAGCATTCTTGAGTCAATGTTGCATCTCTTTGGTTTGGTTGGCTTGGGGTTAGGTCTGCAGAGTTGAAACAGACTCAACTCCGTATTCCAGGCTACCCTGAAAATCACAACTCTCCTCCTTTCTCAGCCTCTCAGGTGCGCTCCAATTACAAATGTGACCCCCCCTCACAACAGAAGCTCACGGGTCAAAGGTTCTTAAGTCCTGTGCTAGTGAAACCAAACGAAGGACCAGAGAGCACAGTTCAGCTGCCAGCGTCATCACGAGTGTTTTTGAGCTATAGCCTATATCTCTAAAGTGCTTTCAATCCAATATAAAATATATGATATAGCCGGGCGATGGTGGCGCACGCCTTTAATCCCAGCACTCGGGAGGCAGAAGCGGGCGGATCTCTGTGAGTTCGAGACCAGCCTGGTCTACAGAGCTAGTTCCAGGACAGGCTCCAAAGCCACAGAGAAACCCTGTCTCGAAAAACCAAATATATATATATCATATATATATATATATATACATATATATATATATGATATATATTAGAATACAATCTATAAAGGCATTTTCCCGCCTAGCATCAACAAGCTGTCTTTCAAACCTAGTTGCTTCCACTCATGCCCCATGTCCTGCTTGCTCATGCCCCATGCCCTGCTTGCTCATGCCCCCATGCCCTGCTTGCTCATGCCCCCATGCCCTGCTTACTCATGCCCCCATGCCCTGCTTGCTCATGTGCAAGTGATCTGCTTAAAGGACACATTTTTTTTTGTTTTTTCGAGACAGGGTTTCTCTGTGGCTTTGGAGCCTGTCCTGGAACTAGCTCTGTAGACCAGGCTGGTCTCGATCTCACAGAGATCCGCCTGCCTCTGCCTCCCGAGTGCTGGGATTAAAGGCGTGCGCCACCATCGCCCGACAGGACACATTTTTTACAACCCTCTTACTGCCTTTGCTCTCTGTGTTTATTCCTCCTTGCAAACATCGACTGACCACTTACCCCAACAGGGTCAGAAGTGTTGCACTCTTGTGATGCCCGTCCTGGGCAGGACCAGCCTGGCCTCCAGCTCACGAGCCTCCTGCCTCAGTCTCCCAGGTGCTGGGGTTGCAGGAGCACACAACCATGGGTAGCAAACTTTCTTGTTAGGTTATCTTTGGACCGCCAGCCCATGAATAATTACTTGGAGACTTATTATTAATTATAAACCTTAACTTAGGCTTTTCCCTCACAAGCTCTTATAACTTAATAACATATACATGTATATATATTCATATGTGTATATATTTGTTTGTTTTGCAAGAGAGGGTTTCTGTGTAGCTTTGGAGCCTGTCCTGGAACTTGCTATGTAGACCAGGCTGGTGTCAAATTCATAGAGATACCCCTGTCTCTGCCTCCCAAGGGCTGGGATTAAAGGCGTGCACCACCATCGCCCGGCTAGGAATTTAAATTTTAAAAAACTTAAAAAAGGAAAGAGTGAAATAAAAGAGCCCGACATATTGGCATAGTGATCTGGTGGGAAATGCCTGTAATTCTAGCACTTCAGAGGTTCAGGCAGGAGGATCAAGAATTCAACACTGTTCTTGGCTATCTAACTAGTTCCAGGCTACCCTGGGCTCTGTTAATCCTGCCCCCCCCCCACAAAAGTCCCTTGCCAGGCGGTGGTGTGTGCTTGACAGCCTGGGCCGGAATGTTACAGTTATGAGCTGCCATGTGTGTGCTTGGAATTGAAGTCATGTCCCTGGAGGAGCTGTCAGTGCTCTTAACCTTTGAGCCGTCTCTCCAGTCCCACCCCATGCCCAGCTTTTAAATGTATGTTTTGGAGGGTCAAATTCAAGTTCTTTTTAATTTTTTTATTATTTATTTATGTGTAAGTATGCATGCATGTGTATACGCCCAAGGAGGTGAGAGAGGTCAACTCCCTGAAGCTGGAGTTCCAGGTAGCTGTGAGCTGCCTGGTGTGGGTGCTGGGAATGGAACGTGGGTCCTCTGCAAGAATAACGTGTGCTCTTAACCACTGAGACATTTCTCCAGCCCAAACAAATGAGTAGATTTTTGTTTTGTTTTGTTTTTTTTTTTTTTTGAGACAGCGTTTCTCTGTGTAGCCTTGGCTATCCTGGAACTCATTCTTTAGACAAGGATAGCCTTGAACTCACAGATTTCCACCTGTCTCTGTATCCTGGGTGCTGGGATTAAAGGCGTGCACTACCACTGCACAAACAGATTTATTTTTATTTTTGTATATGGGGTTTTGCCTGCATGTATGTCTGCGCACTACATGCATGCAGTGCTTGTAGTGGCCAGAAGAGGGCGACAGATACTCCAGGACTGGATTTACAGAAGGTTGTGAGCCCAGCACTGACCTAACCTAGGTCCTCTAGAAAAGCAGCCAGTGCTCTTAACTGCTGGGCCAGCCATCTCTCTAGATCTAAGACTTATTTTTATTTTTAAGTCATGTGTATGTGTGTGTCGAGTCAAGTGTGTGAGAGTTCCCGAGGAAGTCAGAAGAGGACATCATCTCTCTGAGAGGTAGAGTTATAGACCGTCATGAGCCACCCGGGGTGGATGCCTCGATCTGAACTCCCATCCTCGGCAAGAGACATGAGTGCTCTTAACTCCTGCCATCTCTCCAGCCCTCTCACGCTTGCTCTTGTGAAGACAGGACAGAGTGGGGATGGCTAAGGAGTTTGGAGTTTTTCCCTCTTTTGCTTTTTAAATCCGGAGCGGTACGATCACATTCATCTTTCAGGCTGTATCCGACAGACATCAGGAACAGATGGCTCAGTGTCTGTGCTGGAGACCTACGCGGTGGAATACTCTAGGATTAGGGAAGGCTTTTGAAAATTAAAGAAACAAGAGTGGTTTAAATGCTGCCAAGAAATAACTACGGGGCGAGGCGGGGGTGGGGGGTGACTAAAAAAAAGGAAGGAAAATTGGTAAGTAGGAAGGCAGGGAGGGAGGAGATCCCCTGGGGGAGAAATTGGATTCCCCTCCCATTCCCCTCCCCTCCACCCCCGGTGCTGGGGTGCTGGGAACAGGTCTTTACTAGGCTACAAGGTCTTTGCCTCTGAGCCACGCCCCCTGCTCCTTCCTAGCCTTTGGTTTTAACAGAAGGAATGTTGGGGTATTATTTAAATTCAAGGCCCAAAAGTTCAAGAGGGAGTCAAGGGCAAATACCTGTTAATCGCAGAGCTCCAGAGTAAGAAAGGCAGCAGGGTGAGGGCTTCCAGGTCATCCTCAGCTACCCAGTAAGATGGGACCAGCCTAGGGCTACAGGAGACCCTACCAAAAAAACAAAGCACTGGCGATGGTGGCGCACGCCTTTAATCCCAGCACTCGGGAGGCAGAGGCAGGCGGATCTCTGTGAGCTCGAGACCAGCCTGGTCTACAGAGCTAGTTCCAGGACAGGCTCCAAAGCCACAGAGAAACCCTGTCTCAAAAAAAAAAAAAAAAAAAAAACAAGGGCTGGAGAGATGGCTCAGTGGTTAAGAGCATTGCCTGCTCTTCCAGAGGTCCTGAGTTCAATTCCCAGCAACCACATGGTGGCTCACAACCATCTGTAATGAGGTCTAGTGCCCTCTTCTGGCCTGCAGGCATACACACAGATAGAACATTGTATATATAATAAATAAATAAATAAATTAAAAAAAAAAGCTGGCAAGAGACGTGCCATCTCCTTGGAAGCATCAACGGTCCAGTGAAGGGTGGTGGTTATGAAATTATTATACAATGGCTCCGTGTGAGTTTTTTAAAGGTTTATTTGTTTATTTATTAATAACAATTCTTTATTGATTTACTGGAAATTTCACATCATGTGCCCAACTCCCTCTCGCCTCTCAGCCCCTCACCCCTGCAGTATCCCCCTCCAGAAGAAGCCCCGCAAATTAATTACAAACAAAACAAACAAAAAAACACCTCGCTCCTCCATCTTTCCGTCCTCTCCAGCACCTCGTCATTCGTCCTGATTTATTCATTTTTGTTTACGTGTGTGAGTGTTTTACCTACATGGATGTCTATGCTCTGCATGTGGCCGTGCTTACAGAGGCCAGACGAGACCATTGGAGCCCCTTGAACCAGTTACAGACGGTTGGAAGCCACTAAGTGGGTGCTGGGAATGGACCCCAGGTACTCTGGGAGAGCAGCTAGTGCTCTCAACCACTCTCCAGCTACCCACCTCCGGTGATCTTCCTCCTGCCCTTCTCACACAGCCAGCAAACCGGAAGTTCCAGCTGCGCTTTCCTCTCTCCTCATCACCTTCCCTAAAAGATTTCTTCTGCAGATGGCAGCTGTGATCAAACTTGGTCCTCAGTGGATATGCGAGAGGTGCGGGAGAAGGGGCTTACCTTTATGCCGGACAGGCTCCCGCCCTGTATAGGTTGGTCGTCCCTAGCAGCAGCTTTCCACAGCGTTGGTTCAGTGTTCTAGTGGAGCGCCACAAAATACAGCAAACAACAACACTAGCATATACACTAACATGAGAATGAGAGGGATTCATTCCAAGTGAAGGTCCAAGCTGTCTTGGAGATGACGTGGTCCTAAGACTGATCAGAAAAGAGTGTGTAACATGTTAGAAGTTCACCCTGTGGCATTTATCACAAGTCTGCCCCCCTAAGATGCTAGATTAAATAGCGCAGATTTGAAACGTGTCGATACTAGAAAAGTGGACAAGTGCTCTATCTCAGAGGTATACTCCTAGTCAAACTTCCTAGCCTCCAGGCTTGGCCTCCTAAGTGCTAAGATTATTGGTTACCATATCTACTTTACAGCTATATATTTTTTTCTTTTCTTTTCTTTTCTTTTCTTCTCTTTCTTTCTTTCTTTCTTTCTTTCTTCTTTCTTTCTTTCTTCTTTCCTTCCTTACTTTCTTCTCTCCCTCCTTCCTTCCCTCCCTCCCTCTCTTCTTTCTTCCTTTCTTTCTCTCTCTCTTTCTTTCTTTCCTTTCTTCCTTTCTTCCTTTTTTCCTTTCTTTCTTTTTTAAAGTCTCACCATGTAAACCCTGGCTCTGGCCTGGAGCTCACCATATAGACCAAGCTAACCTCAAACTCACAGAGATTGCTTGCCTTGGTCTCTTGAGAAGGCCATACTCTTGTTGTTGAGACAGGGTCTCACTCTGTAGTTTTGGCTGGTCTGGAATTCTCTATGTAGACGAAGCTTGCCTTAAACTCACAGGAGATACCCTCCTTTGCCTCCAGAGCGTCGGAATTCACACATGTGCCATGATGTGTGGATCCCTCACAAAAATACATTAAAATGTGGTTTAAGAGAACTGCTGTATCTGAGGAAGATTCAGCTGGGGACAATCACGAGCCTATGTGACTCATGCCCTAGGGAGTTTCCAGAAGGTAAGTACAATGGAGACAGGACCAGTGACATTCCTTTATGATTATGGTTGTGTCTTCATTTTTCACTTCTGACCTAGCACTAGTGTTTCTGGGAGACACGGGTTACACCTTTACTGTCATTTGATTTTTGCAGATTATTGGTGGCTTAAGCTTTTACTAGTAATAGTGCAAATATGTGACTCTCTTTATCCTTATTTTGTGTGTGTAAACTCATCTAAACATGGATCAGAAATAATCTAGAAAAGGGCTAGAGAGATGGCTCAGTGGTTAAGAACATTTACTACTCTTTGTTTGGTTTTTGAGACAGGGTTTCTCTGTGGCTTTGGAGCCTGTCCTGGAACTCACTCTGTAGACCAGACTGGCCTCAAACTCACAGAGATCTGCCTGTCTTTACCTCCCAAGTGCTGAGATTAAAGGTGTGTGCCACCACCACCTGGCTAGCACTTACTACTCTTGCAGAAGATGAGAGTTCAGTTCTCAGCACCCAAAACATATCCTTGGCTCTAGCTCTAGGGTATCCAACGCCTTCTTCTGGCCGCACTGACACACACGCACACACAAACACATAATAACAAATTTACTACCAGACATGATGGCACATGCCATCACTCAGGAGGCAGAGGCAGGTGGATCTCTGTGAGTTTGAGGCCAGCCTGGTCTACAGAGTGAGTTTCAGGACAGCCAATGATACACAGAGAAACCCTGTCTCGAAAAAAAAAAAAAGTTAAAAAATTACTAATATTTGGGAAGGGCCGGGCGGTGGTGGCACACGCCTTTAATCCCAGCACTCGGGAGGCAGAGGCAGGCGGATCTCTTTGAGTTCGAGGCCAGCCTGGTCTACAAGAGCTAGTGCCAGGACAGGCTCCAAAGCTACAGAGAAACCCTGTCTCGAAAAAACTAAAAAAAAAAAAAAAAATTGGGGAAGGAACTGGAGTGATGGTTCAGTGGTTAAGAGCACTTGCTTCTCTTGCAGGGGACCTGGGACTAGTTCTCAGTACCCACATGGTGGCTCACAGCCATCTGTGACTTCAGTTCCAAAGGTTCTCAAGCCCTCTGCAAGCACATACATGATGTACATACACATATGAAATTAAACACATAGGAAGACTCATACATTTCCTTGGGATTTTGAAATCACCATCAGCAAACATTAAGAAGAGCCAGATGTGGCAACACACACCTGTGATCCCAGCACTGGGAGGCTGAGACAGGGATACTGCAATGAATTTGAGGCCAATCTGGGCTCTACAGTGGGTCCCAGGCTGGCCTAGGCTGCAGAGTGAGTCCTTCCCCGAAAAAAACCAAAGCAAAACAAATCTCTGAAGAAATGCAAAGTGCTGCTCCCAATGAAAGTGAGATTACTGAAGGAAGTCATGAGTCAACAGGACTTTGCCCTTTGGTCACCTTCCAGCAGAGCATGGCAAAGGGCTGGGATGCCTGAACGTCATCGTCATATCCTTTCCACCTGGAGCGCGAGGCTTTGCAGTTATTACGGCATTTAAGATCATTGTCACTGAAACCAGCAGATGTTTCCCGAACGCCGAGGTGTTGAGTAACAGCCTTGATCAGGAAGCAGGTATTGTGTTTGTCTGGCCCTACTAGGTCCTGCCCTGGGCAGATGGAATACTGTAGGTATGTAGGTGAACCACATGAATGCCTGCTGGCGTGCACTGGAGGGCAGAACTCGGTGAAGCTGGAAATAGGCACATTGGTTTGGGCACCGAGCAGGGTTTGAGCCCTGCCCTCACTGTAGGATCAGGGAATTAAGAAATCCTCATGCATGGCTGAGCAGCGGTTCAGTGCTTAGGAGACTGTTTCAGAGAACAGGCTCCCAGAACACACATGACAGCTCACAACTGTCTGGAACTCCAGCGCCAGAGGAGTCCAACACCCTATTCTGGCCTCAAAGGGCACTGTACACACGTGTGCACAGACATACATGTGGGCAAAACAGACTACAAAATAAATAACTAAAATTTCAAAAAAAATACTCGAAACGTCAGTTCCCTATACTGGGAAATGATTACTTTTATATGTATTTTAATGGCTGTATGTAAATTAGACAATCCAGTATATGCAAGGTATCTAGTGTATAACTGAACAACTATTATTTTTTTTTTGGCTCAAGTTAAATAAATTTTTTTTTTGAGACAGGTTTTTTCTATGTAGCCCTGGCTGTACTGGAACTTACTCTGTAGATCAGGCTGACCTTGAACTCACAGAGATCTGCCTGTGTCTGCCTTCCTAGTGCTGGGATTAAAGACATGTGCCTCTACCATCCAGCTACAATAACTTTTTTTTTTTTTGGTTTTTCGAGACAGGGTTTCTCTGTGGCTTTGGAGCCTGTCCTGGAACTAGCTCTGTAGACCAGGCTGGTCTCGAACTCACAGAGATTCGCCTGCCTCTGCCTCCCGAGTGCTGGGATTAAAGGCGTGCGTCACCATCGCCCGGCTACAATAACTTTTTATGGAACCAGGGAGATGGCTCAGTGGGTAAAAATGCTTCCTTGGTGTCTGAGTTAGGGTTTCTGCTGGTGTGATAAAACACCAAGCAACTTGGGGATTAAAGGCTTTTTTTCACCATACAGTTTACAGTCAGTTCATCACGGAGAGAAATCAGAGCAGGAACCTAGAGGCAAGAACTGAAGCAAAAGCCATGGGGGAATGCTGCTCACTGGCTTGCTCTCCATAACTTGCTCAGCTCCTTTGTTTTATACCCAGGACCACCTGCCCAGGGATGGCACTACCCACAGTGAGCAGGACCCTTCCATGTCAATCACTAATCAAGAATATTCCCCAAAGACTTGTCTAAGCCCAGTCTGATCAAGGAATTTCTACAATTAAGAGTCATTCTTTGGGGGCTGGAGAGATGGCTCAGCAGTTAAGAGCACTGGCTGCTCTTCCAGAGAACCCAGATTCAGTTCCCAGCACCCACGTGGCAGCTCACAACTATCTGTAACTCTGTTCCAGCAGATCTTACACCCTCATGAAGACACCTGCAGGCAAAACACCAGTGTCCATAAATTAAAAATAAATTATTTTTAAATGGTCATTCTTCCCAGATATGTTTAGGATTGTGTTAAATTGACCAAACCAATCCCAACCTAGGTGAACCTGACAATTTCAGCTCAGCTCCTGGAACCACAGTGGAAGGAGAGAGCTAACCCCAGAAAGTTAGCCATTGACTGCCACGCTTGTGCTATGACACGCATGGACTCACACTCACGCAATAAAAATAATAAATAAGGGGAGGAGGTGAAAATTTGTAATAATAATAAAATAATAAAAATAAATAAATTAAGGAGGCCAGAGAGATGGCTCGGTGGTCAAGAATGTGTGCTGCTCTTGCAGAGGACCTAGTTCAGTTTTCGGAAGTGATCTTAAACAGCACACAGCTGCCTGCCGTCCGGCTCCAGGGGAATTTGGCCTCCATTGCCACCTCAAGTGCATCCCTCCCCCCTCCACCACCACCAAACATACCGAGAAGCACATATAATTAAAAATAACTTTTAAAAATTATTTATTTATCTTGGCATTTTGCCTGTACACATGTCTGTGTGAAGGTGTCGGATCCTTCGGGACTGGAGGGAGTTACAGACAGTTAGTTGTGAGCCGCCATGTGCATGCTGGGAATTGAACCCAAGTCTCCTGGAGGAGCAACCAGTGCTCTTAACCACTGAGCCATCTCTCCCGCCCCTAAAAAATTGTAAAATCTTCAAACAATTAATAAAATAAAGCCGTTTTAGAGTTAGTAAGAGCATGACCGGGATGCAGCTCAGCTGATAGAGCATTTGCTTGGCGTGCAGGAAGCCCTTGGGTTTGCTTCTCAGCGCCACATAATGCGCATGTGCGCATGTTCGCCTGTTATCCTCATCAACATGATGAGTTAGAGGCCAGTCAGGCTACAAGAAACCCTGTCTCAAAAAACAACATTCAAACAAGAAAATTACAAAGAAATAACAAATTATGAAATTTCCTGCCAGCAAGAGATACCTTCATTTAAATGGCACTGAAGATGGCACCGGGATCCTAAATCACACCATGCCATCACTGTGCTATTGAGCTGCACAGCTACATCGGACACCCAAGGTCATTTTTTTTTTTTTAAAGAAAAGGTCTCACTCTGTAGCTCAGCTACTCTGGAACCATGCTGACCTTGAACTCATAGGGATCCACTAGTCTCTCTACCTCCCAAATCCTGGGATTAAAGGCGCATGCCACTATGCCCAGCTTTAGGTACAGCCTTTTACAGACTAGGCTAGCCTTGGACTCCCTGATCATTCAATCTTTACCTCCTAAGAGCTAAGATTACAGGAGAGTGCCCTGACTTGTGCCTAATATAGAAGCTAAATGGACTCAAATAATATGTAAGAATTTATGAACTTCCTATTAATGCTTATGAACAAATGATACCCGTTTCTTCAAGATTATCTGAAGTTACAAAGATTAAAAATATCATGATTGGACATGGTGGTGAATGTCTTTAATTCTAACACTCTGGAGGCAGAGGCAGGAGGATCACCATGAGTTTGAGGCCAGTCTGATCTACAAAGCAAGTTCCAGGACAACCAGAGCTGTTACACAGAGAAATCCTGACTCGAAAAACCAAACCAACAACAACAATATACATAATATAATATTATATCATATGTACATATTATATAGACATCTATATATATATAGATATAGATATATATATAGATATATATAGTTGGGGCTACAGAGATGGCTCAGTGGTTAAGAGTACTTGCTATTGTTTTTTCTTTGAGACAGAGTTTCTTGCTGTTCTTGCAGAGGACTAGGATTTGGTTGCCAGTGCCACAAGATGTCTCACAATTATAAGCCAGCTCCAGAGGATCTGACCCCCTCTTCCGGCTTCCACAGGAACCAAACACTCAAGAGGTTCACAGACATGTGTGTGAGCAGAACACTGACACGTAAAATAAAAAAAAAATAAAATGTCATGATTCTTTTTAATCTACAATTTCTATTTTGCCTCATTGTTGCTGTGTTTCCTAACTTGGCACATTTGAGAGTTTCTGTTTAATGATTTTATACTGAATGACGTCTTCACAAAATATTCTTTTTTAAAAAAGGTTTATGTTATGCCTGTGTTGGTGTGTTCAGGTGAATGCTAGTGCCTACAGGGGTCAGAGTGTCAGACCCCTCAGAGCTGGTTACAGACAATGGAGACCTGTCTAGAGGGGGGGCTGGGAATGGAACTTAGGTCTTCTGCAAGGTCACTAGACATTCCCATATATATGTATATATATATATATATACATACATATATATATATATATATATATATATATATTTGAGACAGGGTCTCAGTGTGTAGCACTAGATGTTTGGAAACTCATGGAGATTCACATGCCTCTGCTTCCTGAGGCTGGCATTAAAGGCATGTGCCTCCATGTCTGGCATGAGTCAGTTAATTTGTTTGTTTGTTTGTTTCTCTAGACAGGGTTTCTCTCTAGCTTTGGAGACTGTCCTGGCACTTGTTCTGTAGACCAGGCTGTCCTCAAACTCACAGAGATCCACCTGCCTCTGCCTCCTGAGTGCTGGGATTAAAAGTGTGAGTCACCACTGCCCGACAAATCAGTTACTCTTATTTTTATCTATGTATTTTGGTTTTGGAGACAGGGTTTCTCTGCGGATCCTTGGCTAGCCTGGAACTCCCTCTATAGACCAGGCTAGCCTTCAACTTAGAGATCCACCTTCCTCTATCTCCTAAATGCTGAGATTAAAGGTGTACCCCACTACTGCCTGACTCACTGTACATTTTTTACTGCCGAGCTGTTTCTCCACTCCCCATAGAATATTCCAGATGCCCTTTCCTTAGCTGTTAGTGTAGAATCATTTAGCTGTGGCAGAGGCTCTGGACAAGTCTGTGGCTGGCCAAAGGTTCTTGTTGTAGGTAGATCACACTCTCTTGTCCAAAGGTTTGTGGAAAGCTACTTTTATCTTTCAAGTTGAAAAGCTTAGCAGGCACCTGGCCCAACCCAATTCTATATCAAACTCTACAGGTACATGATATGCCTTTTGATGAAGTACTGTGTTCTTTTATTTTTTAAGACAGGATATTTCTCTGTTTTTCAAATACTATTTTATTGCCTCTAATCTCATAAACTTTTTTTTGTTGTTGTTTTTTGAGACAGGGTTTCTCTGTAGCTTTGGAGCCTGTCCTAGAACTAGCTCTTATAGACCAGGATGACCTCAAACTCACGGAGATCCGCCTGCCTCTGCCTCCCGAGTGCTAGGATTAAAGGCGTGCGCCACCACCACCTGACTTTTTATTTTTTTAATTTTTGGTGACAGTGGGTCTCACTCTGTAGCCTAGGCCAGTTTTGAACTGGGAGTGCCTGCCTCAGCTGCTACTACACTCAATAAGCATTTATATCTAACCTGAGTGAAAACTAGAAGCCAGGCAAACTAGTCTCTACTTGTATAATATTTTGGGGCTACATCTTTTCCTATCTATTGCCCGTCAGCTGGCCATTTGTGTCTTCTCTTTTTTCTTTTCCTTGTGCGTATGTGTGTGCACGTGTGCGTGTTTATGTGTGTGTGTGTGTGTATGGGAAAGACAGAAATCAATGTTGGGTGTCGTTCTTCTTCAGTCATACCGTACCTTTATTATTATTATCATTTAAAGTTTTTATTTTCGTTATACCTGGGAAATGTGTGTGTGTGTGCGCGTGCGTGTGTGTGTGCGCTCACACACGACAATGCATATGTGGTGGTCAGAGGACACTTTCAGGAGTGAGTCTACTTCTCTCCTTATACTGTGGAGGGCTTGATTTGTGGTTGACCACTGAGCTATCTTCCCAGTCTTCCGTCTGATTTTCTGAGACAGGATCTCTCACTGTACCGGGAGCTCATGGAACTCACTGATTGGCTAGACTGGCTGACCCTAGAGCCCTTCTGTCTCTGTTCCTGTAAGCAGTGAAATACAGACACAGGCGGCTGTGCCTGAGTTCTTTCCCTGGTTAGTAGGGATCAGGTCTTTGTGTTTGTGTAGCAGGCAGTTTACCAACTAAGCTATCTCCTCACCCCCTTAGCATATTCTCGATCAATGTCTCCCCCCTCCCCTTAATGTTTCATGAAGAATAAGATAATTTGGAGGTTGGACTTTTAGCTTCATTGGGAGAGTACTTGCTTGGTATGCATGAAGTCTTGGTCCTCAGCACAGCATAAACAGGGCATAGTGGTACCCTGCTGTGAACCCAGCATTCAGGAGTATGATCAGGGTTGAAGTAACAAGTCAGAGGGAGACCAGCCTCACTATATGAAACTGTATTTTAAAACATCAGAGAGATGCCGGGCGGTGGTGGCACACGCCTTTAATCCCAGCACTCGGGAGGCAGAGGCAGGCGGATCTCTGTGAGTTCGAGACCAGCCTGGTCTACAAGAGCTAGTTCCAGGACAGGCTCCAAAACCACAGAGAAACCCTGCCTCGAAAAACCAAAAATAAAAATAAAAAAAAAAATAAAACATCAGAGAGGGAGGGAGGGACATACATACACACACACACACTCTCACTCACACACACACACACACAGAGAGAGAGAGAGAGAGAGAGAGAGAGAGAGAGAGAGAGAGAGAGAGCAACAGAGAGGCAGAGTGCCAGATAGAGAAGCAAAAATGAGTAAAGCAAACTTACCTCTGCTTGATGAACTCACAATGTACAAAAAATAATTATTTCATTTCCATCCACCTCAGGCCTCTAGGGAAGGCATCTGGAGAGTGGCCAACCTATTCTAGCCTTTGACCTTCATTGCAAACCAAGTAGAGTGTCTTTCCATTCAGGCATGTGTGCTGTTCAAGAGCTTGCATAAACACAAGGTTGAGAAACAGTACTTTTGGAAAGGGTGTGAAAGAGGCAAAGGACATGGTGACTTGTCCTCTGAGGTGGAAGAGGCCCCCTCAGAGTGGCCTCGGGCAGTTTCCCACTGAACTCAGGAAATGGAGGCAGTGTCTCACTAGGCTTCTAGTGAGAGACTCACTGTGGGAACAGTGGACCTAAGAACGGTCTTTTTCTTCTCGGCGTATTATACCTGCTGCTGTGAGAAAAATGCCTAATAGGAACCTTGTGGAAGGGGAATGACAGCCGCAGTGGTGGAGCAGCCTTTAAATCCCGGCACTGGAACTCAGGCGGATCTCTGATCTCTGAGTTCAGGCACAGATTAATGTACAGAGTGAGTTCCAGGACAGCCAGGGCTACCAGAGAAACCCCGTCTCAAACAAGCATACCAAAAAAAATTATTTAGTCTTTGCTATTTATTTATTTAGATTTTATTTTTGTTTATTATTTATTCAGATTAATTTAGAATTATTTAGTCTTTGCTATTTATTTATTTTGAAACAGGGTGCCAGGGTCCAAGTCGAGATCCAGATCTTTCTGCTAGGTAAGCATTCTACCAACTGTTAAGTAAAAATAATAAGAAAGAGGCAGCTCCACCGATGCAAGAAATCCAATTAGGTCAAATCAAAACAAATCAAAATGCCCATCGTTTTATTAAGAATGACGCTCTCTGGCGGCTGAGCGCAGGGCGGGGGGGGGGGGAACAGGACAGCAGGGAGCCCATGCAGACCCATAAACCACGTGTTTTCCTTTGGGAGCCCATTTAAATACCCTGTGGGAGTGGTCCTGACCCGCCCCCCAGGGAGGGGTCAGGACCTGGCATGCTGGGATTTGGAGTCCAGAGCAATGCAACTCCCAGGCCAGGGAGGCTGGGATGGATGCCAGGGGCTGGGGGCTATGCTCCAAACTTAATACCAACTGAGTCCCATCCCAGCCTAACTTAGTCTTTTTGGTACCCAGTTTTCTCATCTTGACAATCAGAGTGTGGTGAGATGTAGTCTGTACTCCCAGCTCCTTGGGAGGCTCATACAGAAGTGAAGTTTGAAGCCAGAAGTTCAGAGCCAGCCTGGGCAACATAATAAAACCCCTATCTCAAGAAATAAAACAAAATTATACATGTTTGTTTGTTGTTTTTCGAGACAGGGTTTCTCTGTAGCTTTGGAGCTTGCCCTGGAACTAGCTCTCATAGACCAGGCTGGTGTCGAACTCACAGAGATCCACCTGCCTCTGCCTCCCTAGTGCTGGGATTAAAGGCGTGCGTCACCACCGCCCGGCTATAAAGCAAAATTAGATGGAAACAGAGAGTAAAGCAAAGATAGAGGATGAAACCACATGTTACCTAAAATAATTTTCCTTCCTTCCCTCCCTCCCTCTCTCCCTTCCTTCCAGATGTTTCCTTGTAGTTATCCACTGCTCTAGTCTTACGCTCTTTCCTTCCTCTCTCTTTTTTTTTTTTTTTTTTAGAGATCCGCCTGCCTCTGCCTCCCGAGTGCTGGGATTAAAGGCGTGCGCCACCACCGCCCGGCTTCCTTCCTCTCTTTTGCAATGATCCCTGACCCTTGGTTGTGGAAGGATGCTGTGTAAATATTAGGGCCGAGCACTCAGCAACCTCTTATTTCTGTGACTTGGCCTGTTGTGGGTTTTTGTGCCAATAACAATTTACTGTAAAAAGAAGCTTTTCAAAGGAGGGTAGAGAAAGGCTCTCAAAGCAAAATTACACACACACACACACACACACACACATTTTTATTTTGAGACAAGGTCTCAATATGTAGCCCAGGCTATCCTTGAACTAGAGAGCTCTTTACCTCACCCTCTCAAGTGTTAGGCAATATAGTCTTCGGCTCTCGTCAAAGCTGTTAAGAGAGTACATTTTGACCTTTCCACCAAGGCCACAGTGTATAGATGCTTACATAGGCATGGTGATGTTGCAGGCACACAATTTTTGTCCCAGCATAACAAGGATTCCATTTCTTTTGTTTCCTTCTTATTTTTGACAGGGGTTGGTGTATCCTAGGTTGTAGCTGAGGATGACCTTGAATTCCCGACCCTTCTGCTTCCAACTCCAGAGTTCAGGGTTTCAAGCGTGTTGTGCTCCTCAGCCAGATTTATGCGGTTCTGGGAAATGAACTCAAGGCTTTGTCTATGCCAGGCAAGCCTTCTACACCTAGGCTATGTCTCCATCCTGCCCTTCTGCTTTCTCTCTGTGTCTGTCTGTCTGTCTCTCTTCAGTGCTGAGGACTGAATCCAAAGCCTTCCTTGAGCATAGACAGTGATACACCTCTGAGTCCTACCCACCCCCCAGCCCCTCACTAGGGATACAGGTAATTTGTGGGTTCACTAGGGATACAGGTAATTTGTGGGTTCTTGGGAGCTTGGTCCCCAGCTGGTAGATCTATTTTGAGAAGTGTGGCCTACCTGGATGGGGGTGTGCTTTGAAGATAATGCCAATAACTTTGTCTTAACTCTGCATTTCCTGTTTACCACGAAGTTAACAATCTTTTCTACCATGGGCTCCCACTGCCATGATGCTAGGGCATGGGGCTAAGTGACCATGCACTAAACCTCTGAAACCAATTGCTTGATCAATTCATCCTCCCTTAAGTTAATAAGTCAGGCATTTGGTCATACTGACACAAAGCGAATGCAGGAGACATTGCTTCTGACTCTCTAGCTCTGCCCCCTCAAAACTCAACATAGATGCTGCCACTTGCATCTTCCTTCCCTGACACAGTCTCTGCGAGTCTCCTCACAGTCTCCCTCCAACAGAACTGAGGTCAGCAAAGTGTCTGGTGTTTTCATCTTGTTTGCTTGGTTGGTTGGTTTGTCACTTTGGTTTTTCAAGACAGGGTTTCTCTGTGGTTTTGGAACCTGTCCTGGAACTAGCTCTTGTAGACCAGGCTGGTCTCGAACTCACAGAGATCCGCCTGCCTCTGCCTCCCAAGTGCTGGGATTAAAGGCGTGCGCCACCACAGCCCGGCTTAAGGCTAATTTTCAAATTATAAAGCTATCCAGATTTTGTTTGTTTGTTTTTCGAGACAGGGTTTCTCTTTGTAGCCCTTTCTAGTCTGGAACTCACTCTGTAGCCCAGGCTGGTCTTGAACTCACAGAGATCTGCCTGCCTCTGCCTGAGTGATGGGATTAAAACTGTGTGCCACTACCGCCTGAAGAAGAACGCTGTTCTAAATGCAGACCTATCCTGGCTGTCAGCCTATTGTCTCTGCCCAGGGAGGGCGATGTAGAAGAATTGTTGCGGTCAGTCTGGACAACATATGAATGCCAAGCCCGTCTGGCTACAGAATAAGACCCTGTTTCAAAATACATAAAATAAATAAATGAACAAACAAGCAAGCTAGCAGGCATTGGACATGGTGGCACATACCTGTAATCCCAGCCCTTGGATGGATGGAGGCAGGGGACCAGGTAGTCTTCCTAAGGATCAGCCTCTGCTTCACAGTTTGATGACAGCCTGGGCTACGTGGGTCATTTCTTGAAAACCTAACAAAAATAAACAAACAAACAGAAAAACCCAAGTAAATAAAGAGATAAATTGAAGATAAAAAAGTGATTTTTTTTCTTTTTTGGAGACAGGGTTTCTTTGTGTAGCTTTGGTTGTTCTAGTTCTGTAGACCAGGCTGGTCTCGAACTCACAGAGATCCTCCTGCCTCTGCCACCGAGTGCTGGGACTAAAGGCCATCACCACCCAGCTAAATATTTTGAAAATTTATTTATTTATTTTATGTGCATATGTGTGGGTGTGCACATGCCATGGTATATGTGGGAGTCACTCCCAGTCATCTTGAATGCCCGTTGGGAAATTTTGTTGTTATTGCTGTTTTATTTTGTTTTTCTTCCTTTTAGTTTTGTTGTTTTTGAGAGACAGTGTCATGTAGCTCATGTTGGCCTCAAAATCAATCTGTGACTGAAGTTGACTTTGAACACCTCCTATTACTTCCTAGTCCTTCCATCTCCCGAATGCTGGGATCAGGGGTGAGAAGTACCATTCCCACATGAGAATATCCTGTAATCCTGGCTACATGGGAGGCTGAGACTGGACTATGAATTTGATACCATTCTGGACTACTTAGGGAGACCCTGTCCTAAACCACACAAGCAAATATGTGCATCTCGCCGGGCGGTGGTGGCGCACGCCTTTAATCCCAGCACTCGGGAGGCAGAGGTAGGCGGATCTCTGTGAGTTCGAGACCAGCCTGGTCTACAAGAGCTAGTTCCAGGACAGGCTCCAAAACCATAGAGAAACCCTGTCTCGAAAAAACAAAAAAAAAAAAAAAAACAAAAAAAAAAAACAAAAGCAAATATGTGCATCTCATTATAAAGACTACCTAGAGTACCTGGGCATGGTGGTGCATGCCTTTAATCCCAGCACTGGGGAGGCTGAGACAGGTGGATCTCTGTGAGTTCAAGGCCAGCCTGGTCTACAGAGAGAGTTCCAGGAGTTCTATTACACAGAGAAACTCTGTCTAGTAAAACAAAACAAAACAAACAAAAAAAAACCCCAATCAAATAAAAAAAGAATTTTGCTTAAAAAAATACACATTCCTAGGCCTCTTCTCTAGGAATCACAGCTGGTTTGGTTTAGGCCATTGGTTCTGGAAGATTTTTAATCTCACCAGTGCTGTGTTTCATTTTCACCCATGGAGAGGATTAAGGTAACAATGGGGAGCATTTACTGAACACTGCCGTGTGCCAGGCACTGTGCATTTAATCTCCTTAAGCCCTCTAGGTCAACAGGACAGCCCTCCTAATTTATAGATGAACACAATGGGGTAGAGAGAGTAAAAAGCTTGGGAGACACACACACAGCCAGTGAAATGTAGGGACCTCCAGCCATGCCCGTAAGCAATGGGACACTATCAGGGACTACAGCTGTAATTCAGCTCTTCAACTGAATTGTATGGAAACTAACCTTTCTAAGGAGCCATACATTTAATCATTCATTCATTCAAAATCTACTTACTAGGTCCCTACCCTTTGGCCAGATCCTGTCTTTCTGATCGATATAGTAGCTAATGAAACAGAGAAAGAACTCTTGCTTGGGGGACTTATAGTATAGGGGGAGATACATCAAAAAAAAAAAACCCCACAAGAAAAATAAGTATAATGTCTTTGGTTATATGGTGGTAAAATCATAATTCTTTCTTTTTTATTTCTTTCTTCCTTTTTAGAGACAGGGTTTTGTTGGGAAATATTATTTTAAGGTTTGTTGCTTTGTTTATGCTCCATTTGTTTAACTCTGTGAAGCTGTGACTCTTTGCCTGCCTAAAACACCTAATAAAGTGCTGAGCCGCCAATAGGGAGGCAGGAGTGAGGGATAGGCAGGGCTGGCAGGCAGAGAGGATAAATAGAAGGAGAAATGAGGAAGAAGAGGGGCAAGAGAACAAGGAGAGGAGGACATCAGGGGCCAGTCACCCAGCTACACAGCCAGCCATGGAGAAAGAAGTAAAGAAAGGTATACCAAAGTAGAGAAAGATAAACGCTCAGAAGCAAAAGGTAGTCAGGATAATTTAAGAAAAACTGGCAAGAAACAAGCCAAGCTAAGGCTGGGAGGCATTAATAATAAGCCTCTGTGTATTTATTTGGGACCTGGGTGGTGTCCCCCTAACCCCCAAAAAGACTAGAGTCAAAAAAGTAAGACCTCACGCAACATGGTTTCTCTGTGTAGCCTTGGCTGTTGACCAGGATGGCCTCAAACTCACAGAGATCCACCTGACTTTGCCTCCCAAGTGCTGGGATTCAGGGCCAGGACCACCACCCAGCCCAATTCTCTACGTATATTGGATCAATGGCACAGGGTTTTAAAGGTTTGTTTGGAAAACAGGGTCTCTCAGCGTAGTGCAGGCTGGCTCTGAACTTGAAATCTTCCTATTTTAGCTCTCCTGAGTTTAAATATGACATCTGAACTGTCCTCACATTAACAAAATGTCAACAAACCCATTATCTCTAAACGTGAAATACCACCTGTTTTCTTGCCATAGGCTGTCTCCCGAAGGGAGCTGAGAGGCTTGGACTCCATTTTAAAGCTTTCTAGCCCAGTTATTGTTACACCTCAGGGTTCCTGCTCCATCCTTGCTGGGATCCTTTCCAAAATGTTGGGGGAAAGCACAGAATTCTAATTCAGCAAATAAAGTCTGAGGTCATTGAAGAAGCTTGCGGACAACTTCTGGTATTTTGTTCCAGAGCAGAGAGGTAAGGCAGCAGCAATCTCTTTCTTTGTACAAACACAGGGATAGTAGATAAAGTATTCTAAAGAAAAGGAGAGAGCTTTCAAATATGAAGTTGAGTTTGCCAGAAAATACTGCACATCTCCTGATGCCAATGAAACAGGGAACTGGGGGCTTGGAATGAGGCTGTTTGTAGAGCGCTTTCTTAGCGTGCAGGAAGTCCTAGCTTCAAGCCCCAGCATTACATAATCTGGGTAAGGACACGCGTGCCTATAATCCTAGCAGTGGAGAGGTGGAGGTGGACAGAAGTTCAAGGCCATCATCAGCTTTGTGGTGAGTTCGAGGCCAGCCTTAGGATACGTGAGACCTGACTTAAAAAGAAAAGAAAAAAGGAAGAAGAAAGAAAAGTGGAGGGACCTTGGAAGCACCAGAGTCAGGTATGGTGATGCCTACCTGTAATCCTACCCTTCTGCCTGCTAGTCATGCACTTTACCGCTGACTACACCCCAGTCTCTTTGCGTGTCCCTTCCTGCTTTTGGAAACAGCGCTTTCTTGTGCTTTAGAGGAACTGGCCACTCCTTAATAGAATTTAGCCTGTAGAAAAGCAGTGTCTCTGCCTAAAGATGACTTCATTCAACTAAATTTCTCTGAAGTACTGGCTTTCAAGTAGCAAGCAGATGAATTTAAGTCCTATGACACTCTCTCTTTTAACCCAAACAAATATTTCTCTCCCCCCCCGTGTGTGTGTGTGTGTGTGTGTGTGTGTGTGTGTGTGTGAGAGAGAGAGAGAGAGAGAGAGAGAGAGAGAGAGAGAGAGAGAGAGACTGTTTATATAAATATATGTCTGGGTTAATGGGCTTGTTTGTTCATGGATGTCAGAAGAGGGCACTGGATTTCTCAAAGCTGGAGTCGCAGGCACTTGCAGTTGCTTGGCTTGAGGCATACACCCCAACCCCCGGTGGACCATCTTCAAAGTAACAACATTTGAAAGGGATAGGATATCATCTCCAAGCTCATCTAACAGCAGAAGACTCAGGCTGGAGAGATGGCTCAGCTGGTAAAAAAAATACGCTTACTGCCCAAGCATGAGGACCCGAGTTCAAACCTCAAGCACCTATTCAGTGCAGCTGTATGTGGTTGCACCTACTCACAACCCTTGCACTGGAGGGGGGACAGGGAGATGGGTCCTCAGAGCTTGACCAGTCACAGATTCCAGATTCAGTGAGAGGTTCTGTCCCATGGAAGTAAGTTAGAGAGCCATTCATAGAGGATTACACGCAACGATCTTCTTTGTACTCACATATATATGAACACACACACACACATCACTAATAGAACTTTAAAAGACTCGGATCTCATTCCTTCTCTCTGTTTGCTGGAGGTTTAACCCAGAGCCTCACATATACTACACAAGTGCTCTACTGTTGAACTATAGCTCCCTTTTCTTTAACCCCTTCCTATGGGGGTGGAGGCGGGGAGGGAAAAGCCAGCTGCATTTTCTGGGGGTGTAAATTGGAACAGTTGTTAGTGCCAAGCAGCCAGAGAGGTTGCCTGCCACCTGCTAACTGCCATTGGAGTGAACCTGAAAGAGGACGTTCAGGGTTTGAGATAACTACAACCTACCTTACATCTTGATTTGATCCAAGGCAGAGGAGGCGAGGAAGACAAAGAAGAGAGGGGACACTCCAAGCGGGAGGATCACGTTAAATTGCATCCAGATTTCTGATCCAGAGAAACTGGAAAAACAAAACAAAACAAAACAAAACAAAACAAAACAAAACACACTTCATTGGTTATATAAGGGTGCAAAAGATTGGGTTGATTTGTTACCTAATACTGTATAATTAATTGGAAAATATTACTTATTAATCAAAATCACTATGCAATGCCCCCCAAAGCCTGAGAGCTGTGCTGAGGCAAAAGCTAGTAATAGCCATAAACAGTTTGTTTCTTCATAGACACAGAGGCCCTTACATGTATTTTCCTTTCCAGTTTTGGCCACCAGGCAGCTCAAAGTCAGTTATGGCTCAATTTGAACAATTGTGCAAGGTCCTATGACATGACCGGCTTATTATCTGCCTTCTCGCGTCTCCCCTTTCATTTTTTCTGATTTGCCCCTTTCCACGTCTTGATTTCTTTGTTTTGCTCATTTTTATCCTTTTCGTATGAATTATGTTAAAGCCATATCAAATCCAAAGTATAGAGAAGTATTCATGGATCCATTTAAAAATAGTCTTCTTTAAAACATAAAAATAGTTTTGCATATTTAAGAAAAAAGTTTTTCACATGTTGAACACAAGATGACTGGAGGTGGTGCCTGGGGAAGATCATGTCATGCAAACGTGTCTCTGGAGCTCTGGAGCCATTGGTCAGGGATAATTTGGATTGGATAAGAAATATCAAGTGATAACGACGAAAAAGAGGGGGGAAAGGGCAACTGACTGCCCAGTCAAGCACAGTAACAGCGTCTTTGAAATCGATCCTGTGCAACAGGCCCCTCAGGCTAAGCCAAACCACCTCGGGCCTCACCCCTTCCCCGGCCACACCCCTCAACTCCCCTGGTCGCGCCTCTGCCCCCTTCCAGAACACTAGAGGTTTTGCGCTCCGCCCCTTCCCTCCGCTCCCGCCTTCTCCGCCCCACTTTACCCCGCCTCTTCTTTGACCGCGCCCTCCAGTCTAATGAACCCTATCTCTCCGTCCCGCCCTCCACTTGCGCCACGCATCCCTGGCTGGCGGACACCTCCGCCCCTTCCCCGTCCGCGCGCTTCAGGCCCACACCGCCCCTTTTAAATTAAACCACGCCCACCTCCTCAGCCCCGCCCCTCGCCTGCGCCGCCCCGCCTCCCTGCCGTTGCGCGTTCCGCCTCCTCCCTCCATCCTTATGTATGTGCGGTTTCTCGCCCCGCCCCAATTCTGGACAAGCCCCGCCCCTTCTCAAGCCCTCCCCTCCCGCAGACCCCGCCCTCCGCATGCGCCGCACCGCCTCCCTGGCGGTTGCGCGCTCCGCCCCTCCCTTCGTGCCCGCGCGCGCCTTCCCCGCCCAGTCCGCCTCACTCCTCTCGGGGCGGTTGGGCCGCGCGCCTGTGGGGGCGGGGCCCGGAGGAGGCGACCGAGCCAATGGGGCGCGGCGGTGGCGGTGGCGGCGGCGGCGGCGGCGGAGGCGGTGGCGGCAGCGGCGGCGGCTGGGTCGGGCCCCGACGGGCGGCGGCGTCTGAGGTGGAGGCGGAGGGAGGCGGCGGCAGCGGCGGCGGCGGCGGCGGAGGGGGGAAGATGGCGGCGCCGGTCCTGCTGAGAGTGTCGGTGCCGCGGTGGGAACGGGTGGCCCGGTATGCAGTGTGCGCCGCCGGGATCCTGCTCTCCATCTACGCCTACCACGTGGAGCGGGAGAAGGAGAGGGACCCGGAGCACCGGGCCCTCTGCGACCTGGGGCCCTGGGTGAAGTGCTCCGCCGCCCTGGCCTCCAGGTAGCCCGGCTTGAGTGAGGGGAGCGCGACGCGGGTGGCGGCGGGGGGGGGCGGGGAGCGCGCGGGGAGCTCCGGCCTGACGGAGCGGGGCCCGGGCCGCGACACGGACGGCGGCGACCGGGGGGCGGCGGCCGAGGGCAGGGCCTCCGGGATGAGGTGGCACGGTGCAGCCGGGAGGGCGCGGGCGCGTCCTGGCCGGCGTGACTTGTCTCCCTGTTGTCGCTGTGTGAGGCGTGTGAAGCCCTCGGTGCAGGGATCGGTGAAGCCAGTGTCCATCCCCAGGGTCCTCGGACCTATGCTACCCTGGGGCAGTGTGGCCGGATGTGCGCTCCCGGGGGTGACTTTCCCCACCAACCTCCGGTTGTTCAGGACAGGTGTTTTCGGTGCTCAGGCCTCTTTGTACTCCGTAGAGTTAAAGAGAATTGGCAGCCCTTCTTGGAGGCGACAGTGACATTTGCGGGTAGACACGCATTTGACCCTACTCTGGAAGAGGAAGGTACCAGCACTTAACCTATCTGATTTCTTGGATTTTTCTCCCTCGTATATTTCAAGAAGTGTGCCCAGCAGGGGGAAAATGGCCAGAGTTTGGTTCTACTTTAAGTTTTGTATAAAAGATGAGTATGTTGTGTGTAGTGAAGATGTTTTAGGCACCTACTACGATGACTTTTATTTTATTTTGAGAAAGGATCCACTCAGCCCTGGAACTCATCTGACTGTAACCACCGCAGCTATTCTCCTGCCTCAGTCAGTCTCATGAATGTCGGGAAATGCAAGCATGTACCACCATGCGTGATTTACAATGACTTTTAAATGTTGCTGATTAGCATTAATGGGATAATCCGCAAAAGATTAAATATGCACAATTTTGCCAAGCTGGTTTGTTTGAACAATTTTTAGTTCCTGAAAAGACAGTTGACTTTTTTTCTGTTACATTTTATTTGGTATTTTTTTTTCTAGGAAATTTCCAGGTAAATTACTTGGAAAAATAATTTTACACGTTTTAAAAATACATTTTTTAAAAGGGTACCAGTCATCAAAAACAGCAAAAGTGAAAAGAACTACTGCAGAATTGATGGTTTGTAATTTTAGTAGACACTTTCTGTCCCCAATATTTGATGGTTGTTAAGAGTGCTTACATTTCAGTACATTTCTTCCCCTCCTTTTGGCAAATTGTTAGGGAGACAGGAATATATAGCTCACTAGTTTATTTTGCCCTCCATATTGGTGGAGGAGTATTTGAACAGGCTAGGATTGGGGTTTTTTTGTGTTTATATGCAAACTTAAGGCTGTTGATCTTTTCCACTTAGTCCCTTTCATGGTCCAGGTAGGCTGTCTTGTTGGCTCTTAAATGGAATTCCTGTAACTTTTTTAGTTGCGAAGTTATCATTGTGGTCTCATTAAACATTTGCTTTTTTGTTTTTTTTGAGACAGGGTTTCTTTTTGTAGCCCTGGCTATTCTGAACTCAGACGGGCCTTGAGCTGAGAGATCCTCCTGCCTCTGCCTCCTGAGTGCTAGGATTAAAGGGGTTGCACCATCATGCCCGACTCATTAAACATTTTTAAAAGTGCATTGAGGATGTAGGCACCAATATACATTGTAGAACGTATCAGTGTGACAAAGAGCTCACAGGAGATTATTTCCATCCAGGTTAAGTCTTCTTAGACTTATTTCAGATACTTTGAGAACCACTGAGCGTTGTCTTACCTTTATTGCATATATTTATGTTTTAGTGGGAGCACACCTAGTTGTGGAGGTTGGTGGACAACATCTAGGAGTCAGTTTTCCACCATATGGGTCGTAGAGATTGAACTCAGATCATCAGGCTTGGTGGCAAGCATCTTTACCAGTTGAGCCATTCACTGGTCCTGCTGAGTGTACTTTATGCACACATTTTTTTTAATACGTTCTTTGTACTTTTGGAAAGGATTTTTAAACTTAAATATCATAACACTCAATTTGTTGAATGACAGCATATTTCAAATACTTACAAACCATGAAATAAAAATGACTGGATAATAGATTAATATGAAATTTAGTTATAATTATTGCCAACTTTTAAATTTTTTTAATGAAATGTATAAAAAATTTCTGGGCCTTTTATTATTTGGTCTTGTAAAAAGTAATTTACTGGGCTGGAGAGATGGCTCAGTGGTTAAGAGCATTTCCTGCTCTTCCAAAGGTCCTGAGTTCAATTCCCAGCAACCACATGATGGCTCACAACCATCTGTAATGAGGTCTGGTGCCCTCTGCTGGCCTGCAGGCTTACACACAGACAGAATATTGTATACATAATAAATAAATAAATATTAAAAAAAAAGTAATTTACTATATGCTTAAGTTCTTAAAATGGACTTTTTTTTTAAGAGACCGTCTCTGGGGCCAGGCAGTGGTGGCGCACGCTTTTAATCCCAGCACTTAGGAGACAGAGACAGGTGGAGCTCTGGGAGTTTGAGGCAAAAAGAAAAAAAAAAGACTGTCACTGAACCATTTAATAACTATATACTATTTATTCTCATAGTTAATATGCACCACAGGGAAAAATTTTCATGCTTTTTGTTTTTTAGACAAGGTCTTTATAGTTCTGGCCAACTTTGAATTGAAAGCTGTCCTTCTGTCTCAGCCTCCTTTTTACTGGGATTATAGCCTTGCATACACACCTGTCCAGTCTTTGTTTTGTTTTTTTAATAAGACATGATAAAATGATATTTAGTAAGATCAGTTAATGAATTAAAATTATTTTATAGTATATTAGCCTCAAAAATCTCTGTATGTCTTTCTCAGTGGTACTGGAGATTGAACACAAGGCAATTATCAGGCAAACTCTTTGTGTGACTGAGTTTCATCCCTGGCCCACTTACTTTATTTTTTATCAGAGTCTAGTATGTTGCATTGACTGGCTTGGAATTCAGAAATCTGCTTGCCTTTGCATCCTAAGTGCTGAGATTAAAGGTTTATGCCACCATGCCCAGTACTGTTTCTTTTTTTTTTTTCGGAACAGGGTTTCTCTGTAGCTTTGTAGCCTGTCCTGGAACTAGCCCTTGTAGACCAGGCTGACCTCGAACTCACAGAAATCCACCTGCCTTGCCTCCTGAATGCTGGGATTAAAGGTGTGCACCACCATCACCCGGCCCCAGCATTGTTTCTTAAGACAGGTCTCATATATAACCCAAGTTAGCCTCAAACTTGCTATGTTGCAGTACAAGTTGAGGTTGGCCCTGAACTCCTGAGATTACAGGTGTGCATCATCATGCCTAACTCCTATATCTCTATAATATATAAAGTGTGAATATAGTATGTTGTGGCTGATATTTAGTTATGTAGTGATATACACAAATATCTTAAATTTGAATTGGAGAGATGGCTTACCAGTTAAGAGCACATACTAGTCCTCCAGAGGATGAATCTTAATTCCCAGCATTCATACTTAATGGTTCACTCATAACCACCTGTAACTCCAGCACTGGGGGATTCAGTGTCCTCTTTTTTCTTCTTTTCCTTTCCATATATATATATATAATTTTATATGAGTTTTTGCCTGTATATACATATATACACCATGTGTATTCTGACTGAGGTCAGAAGAGGATGTTGGATCTTGTGGGACCGGAGTTACAGGCATTTGTGAACAATCCATGTGGGTACTGGGAATGAAACCCAGGTCTTCTGCAAAAATAAGTGCTCTTAATGAGCTAACTCTAGCCTCTTAGTACCCTCTTTTTGCCTCAGTAGACATGTGTGCACATACCTACAGATAAAAATATAGATGAATTAAGAATAAAATCTTCAGTATTTTTAAATTTGATGCCCACTCACTAAAGAATAGGTAAGAAGTAAGGCATTCTAATAGGACTAAATATCCCATATATAAAACTATTTTCAAGAAATAGCCTTTTTATTAACTAACTTGAGAGGTGTATATGTATGCATGAGTGTGTGTCTGTGTTTAATGAAGATAAGGGGATTTAGGCTAAATTTGCGTTGTAGGCTGATTTTCTTTTGGACTTGGGTAGAATACATTTCTACAAGATTCTCTTGATAGTGTGGGAAAGCCCTTAAATGAAGCATTATTAGAGACTTCACATTAGTCGCTTTGGTTTGAAAACTGAGTGCCAGATAGTAATAATATTAAAAGATGCAGTTATTTTGGAAAAAAGCCCTTGAGCCTAAGAGTTAGTAGAATGAATGGTAAAGGAAGTTAACAGAAGAGAAGCTTCCTCAGCAAAGTTATTCCTAACCATGTTTTAACCGAACTGCTTAAATTCACTTTATTCTCATTTCTCAGTTATTAAGCTTCTTAATTGAAATAGAATAAGGTAGGCATTAATATTAGACAGTCTTCAGGTCACTGTGTCTAAGGCCTCTAGTGTTTTGGGAAGTATAATTACATAACAGAGTAGTTCCAGACTTTTGGATTTCAAAAGAGACATTGCCTCCAAAGTTCAAAGGCAGCAGAATTGCCAATAAAAGCAATAGCAATGGAGCCAGGCATGGTGGCACATGCCTTTAGTCCCAGCACTCATGAGATCGAGGCAGGGGGCTCTCTGTGAGTTTAAGGCCAACCTGATCTACATAGCAAGCTTCAGGACAGCCCGGGTTATCTAGAGAGATCTTGTCTCAAAAAACAATAGTAATGGTACTGTCTGTCACCATCATTGGTTTGTTTTAGGTATTTTAAGCAATTTGAAAGAACAGAATCTTAAAGTAACAGATCTTTATGTTGAATCATTTACCTTTTATTGAAATGTTTACGTTTTATCTCTAGTACCACAGAGAAAGGATCTAGAAATGTGTTGTTTCTTTGTCAGTTTTAGGCATGATGAGGATTGCAGAGGTAGTGACAGATTAGGATTAGAATCATGGCTTCTTGGGTACCAGTTTAGAGCCTCCTATTTCACCCCCTTTCTTTTGGAGACAGGTTGTTACTATGGCCCAGGCTGACCATGAACTCAACATTGATCTTCTGCCTCTGTTTCCCTAGCAATGACTTTGTGCCACCATGTCCACCGCTTGCTTTTTGCTAAGCATTATTTCTACCTCTCTGTATTTTTAAGTGTTTTTATTTCTATCAGTGAAACGTTAGTAACTGCTAGTATGTGAGAGAAAACTTCCTATTTTAATGAATTCAGATGAATTTAAGAAACAGATTGCTGTGTTGCCGTTGTGTCTTGTAGCAGAAGTCTCAGAAGCAGCTGAAACCAAAAGAAGGATACAAAGACTCATAGAGTGAATGTAGATGGCTACCACGTAGTGAAGATAGATAGATGTCAGTATTTACAGGCCTGCTTGCTCTGGGCTGGCCAGTGTCTAAATACCCTATGTCTGTTATCCTTGGAACAGTCTTCTGAGCTCAGTAACTCATCACTGCTTTACAGATGAGAAACTGAGGCACAGGTGTGTGAATGATACTCATTCCAGAGAGCGCAAGAGCAGAGCCGGACTCTAATGCAGACAGCCTGGCTGGACTCCAAGCACTTTACTATGTTTAAATTCTTTATTATTGGGGGAGGGGAGGTGTATGTGAACGTTAGAGGGCAACTTTGTGGCAGCTTTTCTCTTTCTGCCTTTTCAAGGGTTCTATGGATCAAACCCAGGCTGTTAGCCTTGCTCAGCAGGCGCTTTTACCCGGCTCACTGGTCCAGGTTGTTTTTACTTCTGCTTATTTTTATTTTCTGAGATAGCGTCTCACTAAATAACCTTGACTGCCCTAACCTTACAGTCTTCCTCCTCCAGCCTCTGGGTACTGGGTTTACAGGTGTGTGCCACCATGCCTAGCCTTTTACCTTGACTTTAAATTCCATTTAGATGGAATACTGATTTGCCCGTCGTTTTAGTATATTTTTGCCTGTTAACAGCAGTCTTTTTTGGGGGAAAAAAAAAAGGACATTACTAAGAAGGTGTGGTGTTCAAGAAGTAAGTTCCTGGAGTGTTTGCCCTCTAAGCCTAGATCTGTGAAGGCCTGCCCTTCATCACACCCAGTAGTTAACAGCAGATACTCAGTGAAGTAGCTGCCCTGAGGTCTTAGGAGGTTAACCCAGTGAAGAAAAGTAAAATGAACCTAGGCACCTGCAGGGAAGAGGATAACCCAGAGGGGTCTCAACCTTCCTGCTGCGACCCTTAAATACAGTCCCTCATGCTGTGGTGACCCCCAACCATAACATTATTTTCATTGCTACTTCATAACTGTCATTTTGCTACTGTTATAAATCATAGTGCAAATACCTGTTTTCCAGTGGTCTTTGGGGGTCTTTGCCAAAAAACCACTGATAACCATTTCTGAAAGATGAGTCTAATGAACATAGAGACAGGATTAGGTCTTGGTTGAGCTGGCTAAATCACTAGATAGAACTAAGACTTCACAGGCACTTATTTACTGTATGATTTGAAACAACTCCACAAAATGGCATTTGGAAAATGAATATTGGAAAGCTGACCCTTAAAGGGTAAACAGCATGCGTTGTTGTATTTGAATGTGACAGACCTACCTCAGTTAGGTAAGGAGTGAGGTCTGGAACTCAGAAAACCAGACATTCTTTCACATCATGTATTGTGACAAACATGAGCACCGAGCCTTAAATTTTCTCCTTGTGCAAGACTGTTAGACCGATATCTACCTAACATTTGTCCCTCAGAATTCTTCTGAGTCAAAATTTCTCAGGTATTTGGTTCCTATTCTAGTGTTAACCTTAAATACTATATAGGCATTTATATAGGCTCAAATGCATTATCATGCTAACCTTTTGTCATATTGGGGACCACTGATTTGTACTCCTAGGTTATCTCAATAGACTTGTGCCGAGTTGGGGATGGCACCAGTCCTAAAAGAGTGCATTCATGTCTTATGAAAGCATTTATGTAACACTGAAATAACAAAACTAGAGATGAAGGAGGGTTAGTTGCTGCAAGGAGTTATAATGGAAGCCAAGAGGTGGTGTGGGTCCGAAGTAGCATGAAGGGTCTGGAGGGCAGAACTAGCTCTAATATCAGCTGTGGTTGCACAAAGGTGTAACTTCGATAAGAGTTGCACCTAATGTGAGATCTGAATGAACAGGGCGTCACGTCAAGGTCAAGTGCCTGGTTGTGGTAGTGAACTACTTATCATCAAGGAGGTTGGCTGAAGAGTTTTCTTCTTTTTTGCAAGTTCCTGTAGTCCATAATTATAGCATTTTGAAAAAGTAATGCAGCATATTTGGAATATTTGGAGGGAAAATAAAAGTAAGCAAAAGGAAGAACTTTAAATTATCTGTAATGCCACCACCACTCAGGATAAGCATCCTAGAAATAGTTGCTAAGTTTGTTCATATCCTGGGATTAGTCTTTGCTGTAAAGACTGGCTTTATGGTAGTAGTTTAAGAATTCGGGCCAGGAGTGGTGACACATCCCTGTAATCCCAGCATTTAGAGAAGTTGGGGCAAGAGGATCATAAGGCCAGCCTGAACCACCTAGGGAGACTCTTTCTCTTTATCACACACACACAGTCGTGCTGGCAGTCATTGCATTGTACAATGACATAAACATAGAACTACCTTACACGTGTATCTTTTTTTATAATTACCATGTATTTATTTTTTACTAAACATTTACAATTAGCAAGTATTCATATTTTTAAATAATGTACACATTTAGCTTGGAGATGTACTTTGTAGCCTTTAACAGGTATAAATGTATTCTTAATGCACTGTTTTTGTTGTATTAAAAGAACAGACTACTTATCATTTGTGACTGTTGAATCAAATTTATTATTTATTCCTTCATGTATTTATTTATTGTTTTTTTTTTTTGAGACAGGGTTTCTCTGTAGCTTTGGAGCCTGTCCTGGAGCTCGCTCTTGTAGACCAGGCTGGCCTGCCTCTGCCTCTCAGAGTGCTGGGAGTAAAGGCATGCATTACCACTGCTTAATTTAGTTTTTTTCACCAGGAGAACTTTATTGTTCTCACTATATATGTTACAGATTTGGATTTATAAAGTATACTGATTTTTAAAAAAGATAAAAAATTAAATAAAAAAAGATAGGGCTAGCAGGACTTACCTGCAAACCTGATGACCTGAGTTTGATCCTTGGGACCTATATGGTACAAGAAGAGAACAGATTCATGCGAGTTGTCCTCTGATATCTACACACATATAGAGTCCTTCACACAAATAAATAAATTATTTTAAAATTTAAAAATGAAATTAGAATAAAGTCTGATTTGTTTCTCATAGATTCACAATCTACATAAAATTTCATCTAGAAATATTTTGGCTGGGCTATGGTGGCGCACGCCTTTGATCCCAGCACTTGGGAGGCAGAGGCAGGAGGATCTCAGTGAGTTTGAGGCCAGCCTAGTCTACAAGCATGGAGTCCTGTGTTCTATCACCAGTACAGCATACACTGGCCTGGTGGTATAAGCTGTACCACAGCACTCTGGAGACAGAGGCAGGAGAATTAGAAGTTCAAGGTTCCCCTCAAGTACATATCAAGTTCCAGGCCAGCTTGTACAACAATTTGTCATAGGACCCATGTTCAGTTCCTAGCAGCCCAAGGCAGCTCATGCCATCATTTATTGCAGGTCCAGGAAGTCTGGCACCCTCTTTGGCACCACACAAATGGATGTGCGTACTCTCAGATAAAACATACACATAAAATAAAAAAAAATAGACTTAAAAACACCATTAAGCTTTATAGATCCTTGGGGAGGGAGAAATGCCAATCAAAACGATGAGATAACATTTTTCATACATCAAATTGGCAAAGAACTGAAAAGTGAGACTGCCCAATACTGGCAAGGGCACAAGGTTCCTGACATTCTCCTACATTACTGGTGTGATTTTTTTTTCATGATAAGGGAAAATAGCTGTGGTGTGTTAGTGAGAGGAAAAACAATAAATACACTCAAGATTCAACTATGCTCTAAAATAATTATAATGAGGACTTTACTTAGGCATTGTCCTTAGACAGTTTACATACACTAACTGGTGCCCTTCATAGTCCCCACAATTCTATGAGAGAACACTATTCCCTCGTGGGGTAAAGGAGGAAACAGAAACACGTTAATGAAGTGATAAAGTTAAGATTTTGACTCTGACTTGTGTTGATACTCTATTAAATGCACAATGTGCAGAAATAAATCAAATTTCTGTTTGTTTGTTTGTTTTGATTTTCGAGACAGGGTTTCTCCACAGCTTTTGGTTCCTGTCCTGGAACTAGCTCTTCTAGACCAGGCTGGCCTTGAACTCCAGAGATCCGCCTGCCTCTGCCTCCCGAGTGCTGGGATTAAAGGCATGCTCCACCACCGCCCGGCTGTTTGTTTGTTTTTTGAGACACAGGGTCTTACTGTGTAGCTCTGACTGTCCTAGAAATCGCTCTGTAGATCAGGCTGGCTTCGGAAATCAGAGATCCACCTGCAACTGCCTCCTGAGTGCTGGGATTAAAGGTGTGCGCCACCACTGCCCTGCTAGAAATAAATCAAGTTCTAAACACAGTGGGGTTGACCTTTCTATCCAATTTAATTCTTTATATTGTCATAGATTTTCTACTATTTTACTTCTCAAATATGGTAATGTTTTGGTTGAAAAAAAAATCACAAGACAGCAACAATGTGTTCCTGAAATTCCAGTAGAGAAACCAATACAAAGGAAAGCTTACAGGCCAGATATGCTGGAGCTTACTTGTTAATCCCTGTATGGGGAGGTTGAGGCAGAATGGTGGAGATCAAGGCTAACCTGAACTAAGCTCCTGTATCAAAATAAAAACACAAAAATGAGACAAAATTTTTTAAAAATATTTTTTATGGTTTATTTAACTTTATTTTATGTGCATTGGCGTGAAGGTGTCAGATCCCCTGCAACTGGATCTTCAGACAGTTGTGAACTGCCATGTGGGTGCTGGGAATTGAACCCGGGTCCTCTGGAAGAACAGTCAGTGCTTTTAAAAAATATTTTTATTAATTGTATTTTACTTTTTTTTTTTTTGCTTGTTTGCAAATTTAGCTTGTATAAATCTTTGTATTGATTTGGACATCCTTTGTGTTTTTAAGGGGTTTGAATGTTTTTCTTTTTTTTTTTTTGGTTTTTTGAGACAGGGTTTCACTGTACTTTTAGAGCCTGTCCTAGAACTAGCTCTTGTAGACCAGGCTGGCCTCGAACTCACAGAGATCTGCCTGCTGGGATAAAAGGCGTGTGCCACCACCGCCTGGCCTGTTTTACTATTTTTATAGGTATCATTCATTGTAATTAGTTTTTTTTTTTATGACAAGGCCTCACAATGTAGCTTTAGTTGGACTGGAACTTATGTGTAGACCAGGCTCGCCTTGAACTCACAGAGGTCCACCTGGTTTTGACTCTAGTACTAGGATTAATTAAATGCAGTGCACCACACCCAGTAACTATATGGATTTGTTGTGGTAGCGCACCTCGTTAGTCCCAGCACAGAGGGAGGCAGAGACAAGCAGATCTCTGAGTTTAAGGTCAGCCTGGTGTACAGGTCGACTTCCAGGATAGCCAGAGTTACACAGAGAAAACCCTGTCTTGAGAAACAAAAAAGAAAAAAGAATGTTCACGGTTTTATCTTTCATTAGAACTTTCTTTTGTGTTTGTTGTTAAATAGAGATCTGGCTTATTCTAAATAGGTAGGCTTTTGTCTTTTTCCCATTTACACACACAAACACACACACACACACACACACGACAGAGTCTTGCTGTGTAGCCCAGATTGACCTCAAACCAGAGATTCTCTCCTCAGTTTGCCAAGTGTTGGGATTATAGACACCATCATGCTGTACAGATTTTTCTGTATTGACATGGCTCAGATGTTCCTTGATATGACCTCTTGATGTAGAAAAATGTTTTATCTGTCTTTATTCCATTATCACAGTTTCTGGGACCCCCGTGACTTTACATAGTAAATTTGGTATCTAATAGTGTAAATGTGCTTGTTTTCAGAATTTTCTGAGCTATTTGTATGTATACACTGTCATGGGAATCTTAGTTCTGGGCTCTAAAAATGTCCCTTTGGGGATTTTGGTCAGAAATGTACTGGATTTGTAGATGACTTTGGAAGGAGTCAGGTTTTTTTTTCATTCCCCCTCCCCCCAGCCGATCCTGCCTTATAGTACATCTTCCTATTCCTTAGTTGAGTTGTATTTGATACTTTTTGAACCTAGATTCCCTTTATATTTTTATTTCATCCTTAAGTAAATGTATTAAAAAGTTAGCTATTGCCAGGTGGTGGTGGTGCACACTTTTCTTTAATCTGCGCACTCACAAGGCAGAGGCAGGTGATCTCTGAGTTGGAGGCTAGCCTGGTCTATAGAGCTAGTTCCAGGACATTAAAGGCATACACTCCCTGAGATCTCTTGATCTCTTTTTTTTTTTTTTTTTTTTTTTGAGACAGGGTTTCTCTGTGGCTTTGGAGCCTGTCCTGGAACTAGCTCTGTAGACCAGGCTGGTCTCGAACTTACAGAGATCCGCCTGCCTCTGCCTCCCAAGTGCTGGGATTAAAGGCGTGCTCCACTGGCGATGTGATCTCTTTCTTAATGTCATTCATATAATGATTAAGGACTTTTTCATCAAGTTGATAACTGAACTGATACCTTTTTTTGTTTGATATTAAAGATATTCCCAAGTTTTTGTTTATATTTTTGTATGTGTATGATACATTCATGTATTATGTTCACATATGTGGGTGGAGGCCCAAAGTTCATGTTGGGTATCTTCCTTAATTTCTCTCTGCTTTATTTATTCAGGCAGGACCACTGAATCTGGAGCTTGCCACTTCTGTCTAGTCTAGCCCCAATAGTCTCCTCTCTCTGGACTGCAGGGACCACCATGTTTGCCCAGCTTTTTATATGTGTTTTAGGGATTCAGACTCATCCAGCACTGCATGTTCTTTAGCTACTGACCCATCTCCATAGCCTCAGCTTCCAAGTTCTGAAAGTGTAAAATAATGTTGAGCTTAGAAATTTGACTTTATTTTAAAATGTCATAGCTTGTTTTAGTTTTTTTTGAAAACATCTCAAAAAAATGAAAAAGAAGAAACCCTGTCTCAAAAAAGAAAGAAAGGAAGGAAGGAAGAAGAGTCTTTAGGTAACCTGTGATTGTGAGCAGTGCATACTGTGGCAGCATGTAAGGAAAAGAAGGTGCCACCTCTGAAGAGGTGAATGTCGTTTTCCAAATTCAGCCCCATATGCCATCTCGTTCTCCTTTCCATGTGTGTAGATGATCTATACTATTTGTGAAGTTTTGTGAGTTTATTGAAGGAGTGCCAGGGCAGGTGCGGTGGTTTGTGACTTTAGTCCCACTTTCTTGTGCCGAGGCTGGAGTTCTTGGAACTTGCAGAACATAGTGAGACCTTGTTTTAAGAAGGAAAAGGAAAAGCTGGGCGATGATAGCACATGGCTTTAATCCCAGTACTCAGGATGCAGAAGCAGGTGGATCTCCTGAGTTAGAGGGCAGCCTGATCTACAGAGTGAGTTCCAGTTCCAGGACTATACAGAGAAACCCTGTCTTGGGAGATGGGGGGAGAAATAAAGAAACCTTTGACATTAAGAATTATGAATTCTGCCAGGTGTGGTAATCCCAGCATTAGCGAGGCAGAGGCAGGCAAAAATCTAGGTTCAAGTCCAGCCTGGTCCACAAATCAAGTTCCAGAATAGCCAAGGCTATGCAGAGAAGCCCTGTCTCTAAAAATAACAATAAAAATGTTATGAATTCATGGACTGAGAGATCAATTGTGTTTTGTATTGCTACTGTATTTTGAGACAGTGTTTTACTTTATAGCTCAGGGTAGCCTGGAAATTGCCGTATAGCCCATGCTGGTCTCAGGTTTATAATCCCCCTGCTATCTCACTTACACTACTTTGTTTGGTTTTAAAATTTTTATGTATATAAATAATTTGCCTGCATGTATATAAGTGAACCATGTGCGTGTCCTGAATTCTTAGAGGCCAGAAAAGGGTCAGATCCCCCAGAGCTGGAGTTACAGATAGTTTGAACTACTTTGTGGGTGTTGGGTACTGAATCTGCGTTCTCTACTAGAGCAGCAAGTGCTCTAAACTGCTGAGCTGTATCTCCAGCTTCTCTCATCCCCGCCCTGCCCCCAACCCTGCTTTATTCTTAACTAAGACTTTGGCACCAAAGTATAGGACAGAATACTGGCATGAGCGCAGCTGGTACATGTAGAAATGGTATTTTTTAGACTCTAAGTTAAACTTAAATTATTGAAACTACCAAAATACCATGAGGTGAGCTATCTCTAATTTTCAGATATGACTAGATCTTCCCTGGAGATCTGAGCAAAGCCTAAATTCACTAGGTTCTGTCATCTGCCCTGGGGCATGTAACCAGAGGAGCCCATTTGCCTTGACTGACTGCTGACTTGCTTTGGACATCTGCCAGCTCCCCTCCCCCTGCATGTTCTGCACAAGTCCTAGCCTTGGCCCTGGGTGTATTCTGGAGAAGAATGTCAGGGGTGGGAGCAGAAAGGTGAGCCATTCCCTGCATGCTGACCTTTTAATGGTGACACTGTCCAGTTGTACAGACTCAGTGCTCCAAAGGCTGCCATCTCCCTCCTTGAGAGTCAGAGCAGAGGAAGAGGGCTGAGATTTGTCTCCTCACAAAACAACTCAGAAATACTTGCATCCATTCTCAGAAGCAGCTGTTTCCTGGTGAGATGCTGTTTGTCTTGAGTCAGAAAGGGTGGAGTGGAAACTGGCTTGCTGAGTATTATCCGTAATCCGCATCCTCTCTTAAGTATGCATCAACCTGAAGAGTGGCCTTCTCTTGCCATGTTATCTTGCTTAATGGTTCATGATGTGCTCCTTATTTTCCTCCTGCCACTTGATCCCTTCCCTTCTTTTCTTGTTGGCCTGCTCTGTATCTGGCCACTAAATGTTGGCATGGATTAGTTCTGGGCCCTCCAGTGACTGTTGTCTCTTGATAGTCATCTCTTTATAGGTTTGTTTCTAGTAGGTTCACTTAGATAGGATCCAAAGTTTGTATCTCCACCTGTGACCTCTTCTCTGAGCACTGATCTACATGTCAACTTTGTTACTGGACATTTCTGCCTGGCTATTTAAAAGTACTTTAAGTTCAGCGTTCCCCAGGTTAGTTCGTATTCTTCCCCTGAAAACGCTGTCAGTGAAGAGCATCACTTTGCAGGCTGTTGCTCAAGTTGGAAACCCGTGGCTTGTCTGTTGCTGTGTTCCCTCCATTACCGAGTGTGGTTGAGTCAGTAGACCCAATAGTAAGAGTCATTGAGCTGTGTGCCTTTTTCTTATAATATTCATAAAGCATAATAACCCCCATAACCAACAGTCAGGTCAGAAGTGCAAGGCTCTCTTCTGATCAACTGACCTAGCTCAAAATGGTATCTGAATTTTCTTGAGAAGGCACTTTTTTTTTTTTTTGAGACAGGGTTTCTCTGTGTAATATCTCTGGCTGTCCTGGAACTCACTCTGTAGACCAGGCTGGCCACGATCTCACAAAGATTCTTCTGCCTCTGCCTCCCTAGTGCTAGTGCTATGATTAAAGGTGTGCACCATCACGTCATTTTATTTTTTACAGTCTAGGTCTTTTATTTTTGTATTCATGAACATTCTGGCTATTTTCCGCTGGTTCTCACAATGCTTTTCTGGGTGGAGAGCCGGGTGCTTCAGTTGAACCTGGTGCTTTTTCTTTACTGCCCCATCTCCCTTATTTTTCTTTGAAATCATTCCCTCATTTTCTTTTACCTGTTTCAGAAGGCTGTCTCTGCCCTCAAAGTGCTGAATCTGCTCAATCCGCACATTAATTCTCTTGACAAGAATTTTATCCTTAGTTTGCTTGTTTACAGCAATGCCAACAACATGGTGAGTGACACTGTTGACTCACTTTTGCCATGTGAACAGTTATGGGCCATTCTGTTTTGAACAATACCCATTCCCTTGATGTCAATAATATCACTCTTCTTGTATGTTCAGATATATGTGGCTGAAGGAACACATCCATGTTATTTTGAAGACCTAGGGAACATAAAATAGGCGACTCACCTCTTTTTCTATGTGTTTGGCTGAAAGGCAAAAGTTTAATTTTTGAGATGGTCTCACAGAATAGCCCAAGCTTGTCTTGAACATGAGGTTTTCCCCTCTTCATCTTGACGCTCTCAAGTTCCAGAGTTATAGGTGTGTATCATACCTAGCTCATTAGCTCATTTGGATTTTAATGGAAATTCTAATTTTGTTTTCTTTATTCTCTGCCTTTACTCAGTGATTTTTTTTTTAAGAGAACGTTAGAGAGACAGACATACAAGCAGACATGATCTCACTACGTAGTCCTGGATGGCCTGAAACACTATGTAGACCAGGCTGGCTTTGAACTGATATCTGCTGAGTCCTGGGATCAGTGTACATCACGATGCTCAGCTCATTCAGTGATTCTTTGTGAGATTTTGTGTTTACATACTTGTTCAGTAGTCATTGCTAGATAAAATTCTGTTATGAATAGTATAATGGACTTACTCATTTATATTTTTTATGTGTGTTTTATGTGAATGGGTATTTTGCTTCCATATATGTCTGCGTACCACATGTTTGCCTATTTTCCACGGAGGCTGGAAAAGAGTGTTGACTCCACTAGGACTAGAGTTACAGACAATTGTGTGGTTTTGTTTTTTGTTTTTTGGTTTTTGGTTTTTTTTTTTTTTTTTTTTTTTTTTAAAACAGGGCTTCTCTGTGTAACTTTAGAGCCTGTTCTGGAACTAGCTCTTGTAGACCAGGCTGGCCTTGAACTCACAAAGATCTGCCTGCCTCTGCCAGGATTAAAGGTGCTGGGATTAAAGGTGTGTGCCACCACTGCCCAGCTAGAGCTACAGACAATTGTGAGTCACTAAGTGGGTGCAGGGACTCAAACTTAGGTCCCCTAGACGATGAGCCAGTGTTCTTAACTGCTCAGCCATCTCTAGCCCCTCATTTGTTTATTTTTTGATAGATATTTCAGTTGCTCCCAATTCACAGCAGTTATAAACGCTGCTTGTATGAACATTTTTGTGTGTGCACAGTATTAGTTGGTAATGTCAGACCAACTGACATTGGTTGCTTTTAATAGATTTCTACCAGTAATATGTGGGAATTCCTGTTTATTCTTACAAACCCTTGAAGCTGTTGCATTTTTTAAAAGATATATTTTCATTTTATAAAATTTAGGCATGTGTTCATGTGTGCATGCATACATGCTGTGTTCACACATGCTCTTGTTGGACCCTAGAGTCCAATCACTGAGGAGGAGTGGCCCCAAGAGACCATCTCTCACACCACAGCTGATGTAAAAGCATGAGGATTTTATTAATTCTGTCATGACAGGGCTTTTCAGCATTAGAGGCCAGAAAGACCCCGAGTAGCTGGTACAGGCTACGTTTAAAGGAAAAAACCACAGAAGCAAGAGGAGGGGTATCTGGGGGTTGTTCTTTAACTATTATGATTGGCTATTCCCAATAATTGGCTGGAGAGTGGTTGCCAGATCAGATGAGGTAAGGTAAAACATCTGAGGGTCACTTTGCCCCTTTCCCAGGGCCTAAGTCAGAACATCAGTCACTCAGTCAACACCTAAGGGTTATCTTGCCCCTATTCAGGCAGATGGAAAGTTCCCAATATCTCAGTACATGCATGTGTAGCTGTTAGGTCCTTGGTTCCTAGGGGGGAGGGGAGCACTACTGCTGAGACTGAGAGGGCTCAGAATTGTCTTAAAGTTTTGCATTCTCTTGTGAGTACAGTGCCCACAGAGGCCAGCAGTATCAGATCCTTCTGGAACTGAAGTTACAGAGATTGTGAGTCTCCCAGTGTGGGTCCTGGGAAGCAAACTCAGATCATCCGCAAGAGCAGTATGCACTCTTATCCTCTAAGCCATCATTCCAGGCTCAGGCAAACTTTAACACTGTTAATTCATTCTGTATTTTGAACTTCTTATGAATTGGGTCATATTATATTTACTCTTCGCTGTTTGGCATTGTTCACCCAGTATAATGACATTTCTAATTCATTGAACTTGTTGGCATTATCAGTTTTTAAAAGCATTATTACTAGTACTGAATTCTCTTATCTAATTATGCTTCATTTTTTATTGAGTTCTAAGAGTTTGGCTGTTGGGCTGGAGAGATGGCTCAGCGGTTAAGAGCATTGCCTGCTCTTCCAAAGGTCCTGAGTTCAATTCCCGGCAACCACATGGTGGCTCACAACCATCTGTAATGAGGTCTGCTGCCCTCTTCTGGTCTGCAGACATACAGACAGACAGAATATTGTATACATAATAAATAAATAAATATTTAAAAAAAAAAGAGTTTGGCTGTTGTGAACTAAGCTGCTCTGAACAGTCACATGCAAATCTTTTCACATATGTTCTCATTTCTCTTGGGTATATCTTTAGGAGTGGTTTTCTGGGTCAGAGTGAGTGTTCGTGAGAAACTATAGAGCAATTTCCCAAAGTGATTGTACTATTTAACACTCTTTTTTGGTTTTAATTGCTTTTTTCTGATTACATGGGCTTTGGCTCTTTGGACATCTTGTTTTTGAAAGACTCACCAAAATCTTTTCTCATGTTTCTAGCAGGTGTTCTGCATTGTTTACTGCTGTGTAGGTGATACACAGACATACACATATAAGTACCCCACACATTCACATACTCACTCCTCATCTGTACCTTTGCCTTTTTATTAGAGATAACCTTTTGAACAAGATACCTAGTCCCTGCAGCTCTAGGGATTGAACCTAGGGTTTCACCCAATACTAGGTAAGTGCTTTACAACTGAACTTCAATCCCAGCCCTCTTTTTACTTTGAGGTGAATTCAGTAAGTTGTTCAGGTCAGTTTGGAACTTACTGTAGCCCAGGCTGACCTTGAATTTGCAGTCCTCCACTCAAGTGGCTGGGATTATAGACTTGTGCCACCAGATCTTTTTAGAACAGGGTCTCATCTAGCCCATGTTGGCCTTGAAATTGCTATTTAGCATAGGATAACCTTGTTTTGATTTTTCTGCCTCCTCCCACCATGTGCTGGGATGACAGGTTTGCTTTATGTGTGTATGTGTTGCCACTGTGTTCTTGTAGAGATTAGGGGACAACTCTGGGAGTCGCTTCTCTCAAGTTACCTTTTAGGCTTGCTTATCTACTGGGCCGTCTTGCTGGTCCCCAGCTAGAAATTCTTAATGTTGTAAGGTGGCTTATTTTTGGTTGTTTTTGAGACAGTCTTACTATATAACTTAGACTCCTAAGTGCTGGAATCCCCAGATCTGGGCTGTCACATCCAACTAATTAATTGTATTATCAACATTCCCCTTTGAAATTAAGACCTTTTAGCTTCTAATGTGAAGATATTCCATATTATTTTCTGTCTTACTGTTTACATATAGGTAACAATTTATATGGTTTATTTCCCCCTTTTAAAAGAACTTTAAAAATCTTTAAATTTTGTGTAGGTGTGCATATGTCTATATGTGTGTATGTGCACACGAATGCAGGTGCCAAGGAGGCCAGAGGTGTTAGATCCCCGGAGCTAGAGTTGTGAGCCAATAATGTGGGAAGACTACTTGGGTCCTCTGGAAGAGCAGTAAGTGCTCTTAACTGCTGAACCATCTCTCTAGCCTTCCACTTCCCCCACTCTGACTGTGTAGCTCAAATTAACCCTGAACTCAGAGTCCTCCTGTGGCGGCCTCCTGAGTTCAGTGCCAGGGTCACAAGTATGTTCTTGGCTTATTTTTATTTCTTGTTTGTTTATTTTGAGGCAGAAATATATATATATTTCTCTATATAGCCCTACTCTTCTGCACCTCAACATGTACACAAGGCTGTCCTTGAACTCACAGAGATCTGCTTGCCTCTGCCTCCTGATTGTTAGGATTAAAGATGTGTGCCATCACACCTGACTTTCCCTTTCCTTTTTTTTTTTTTGCCCCCTTTTGAGACAAGCAGAAATCTTTTTATTGGTGTGAGATAGTCAATTGGTTTTTCTATATTGTCATTATTGGTATTGTATAATTTATTTTATATTTTTCTTTTTTTATATTTTATTTATTTATTATGTATACAATATTCTGTCTGTGTGTATGCCTGCAGGCCAGAAGAGGGCACCAGACCTCATTACAGATGGTTGTGAGCCACCATGTGGTTGCTGGGAATTGAACTCAGGACCTTTGGAAGAGCAGGCAATGCTCTTAACTGCTGAGCCATCTCTCCAGCCCTGTATAGTTTATTAAAAAAATCATTAGTCTTGCTCTGTAGAGCCATTTTTTTTCATAAATCAGGTAATTGTATAACTAAGGATATATCTGGACTCTTACTCTTTTTATAATTTCATTTTTTAAATTGGGCCTATATTTTATGTTCTTAAGTACTTTATTTAAAGAGTTCTCAAAAGTGTGAGACATAGGGTTCCTGAGACCATTTCAGAGAGTCTTCCAAGTCAAAATAATTTATATAGGGTCCTGGTTTGTTTCTTAATAAAGAAACAAATAATGTGATAAAGACCATGACCAAAAACAACTTAGGGAGGAAAGTTTATTTGGCTTATATGTCTCAATTACATTTCATCATTGTGGAAAATCAAGGCAGGACAGGGTTATGGAGGCAGGAATACAAGCAAAGATCATGGAGGAAAACTTTTTTTTTTGGTTACTTTCAATACAGGGTTTCTCTGTAGCTTTGGAGCCTGTCCTGGACCAGGCTGGCCTCAAATTCACAGAGATCTGAGAGATCTGCCTGCCTCTGCCTCCCGAGTGCTGGGATTAAAGGAGTGTGCCACCACTGATCGATTTGGGGAGTACTTCTTAGTCTTGCTCTTCTTGGTTTACTCTGGATCTACTCTCAGGGCACTAGGTCTTCCCACAGTTGATTTCTTAACCCCAGGTAACAGTTGTCCTAATAAAGCAGAGGTTTCACGTAAGTGGTACTGGTCTCTTGCCACTCACAACTACTTTTTCTGCCATAGCTCATCAGAAAACACGAGGACTGAAATTCAATTCCCACCATCCACATCAGGTGGCTCACAACTGCCTGTAACTAGCTCCAGGGAATTTAACTCCCTCTTCTAGCCTCTATGGTCACACCTCCATGTACACACATGACATATGCTCAGACACATACATGTAAATAAAAATAAATCTCTAAAAAGTGAGTTCTTCAAGAAATGATATTTGGCAGTCTGAGTACCTGTTTGGGAAAAAAGAAAGGGTTTGCCAACTCACTCTAAAGAAGGAAATGCCTTCTTTGAGATACAAGATAGTGCATGCATTTTCAGGGACCAACTGAGTATGTTTTTATATGAATATATAGAAGAAGTAGCTGGTAACCAGATGAAAGTATGGACTTTTTTCAGCTTTCCAACTTCTCTGTTGTCTTCCTGGTTGGTGCCACCTCTCCTAGAGATGATCACATTTCTGACTTCTGTCCATGCCTTGGTTTTGTTTGCTTTTAGTTTTAAGTAAAGTAAATCTTATAGTAGGTTCTCTTTGTCTAGCCTCTTGTGTTTAACATTTTGTCTATGAACTTACATTGCAGTATTTGTGCATGACCTTGTACATACACCCCCTGTGTACTTTTATTTTAAATACTTATTTATTTATTTATTATGTATACAATATTCTGTCTCTGTGTATGCTTGAAGGCCAGAAGAGGGCACCAGACCTCATTATAGGTGGTTGTGAGCCACCATGTGGTTCCTGGGAATTGAACTCAGGACCTTTGGAAGAGCAGGCAATGCTCTTAACCGCTGAGCCATCTCTCCAGCCCCCCCCTTCTGTGTACTTTAAACCATCTGTAGATTCCTTATCATAGCTAGTAGAGTGTAAATACCATGAAACACTTGTTATTACTCTGTATTGTTTTGGGAATGATGGTGTACATATTCAATGCATTCATGGTATCAGATATTAAACCTAAGGCCTCATATGTGCTAGGCAGATGTACTACATTTTTTAGCTTTTATTTTGAAGCGGGGTCTCACTAAGTTTCCCAGACTGGCCTGAACTGACTTCTTGGGCCCGGCAGACCTTGAATTTGTGACCCTCCTGCGTCAGTCTTCCAAGGAGCTAGGATTATAGCCACTTAAAACTGAAAAACCCTCACCCAACCCCCCCTTTTTTTTCTTGAGTATTTCACCCACAGTTGATTTAACCAGCAGATGTCAAACTTACAAGGGCCACTATACACCAGTAAAATTTGTATGTGAAATGTTGTGCCAAACTCAGTAACGTGAGTACATCATTCCATTGTGTGCACATGGACAGTGTGTGTAGGGGTTAGATAGTATTCTGCATTGATAATCATAAAAATTGGGACAAAACCTATCTGTAAAAAACTATCCTGTCAGTAAATGCTGCATTGATAAATCATAAAAGTTAGGACTAAACCTGTCCATAAAAAATTAGAAAAACAATTTAGTCATATACTGAATTAGCTCTTAGAATGAGTTTGGTAATACTATATGAATTAATTCAGAAGTCTCTAAGATTCATTAAATGAAAAGAGAAAAAGTGCATCACAATACACACACATACATATACATGCTATTAATAAGCCATATACTGTTGGCGTTTGGCATATTTGATAGGTACGCTAAAATAACCAGACCAGCTCAAAACAACAGATATAATTTAATAATTGAAAACGGGGAACTCACACTACTGGAGAAAATCCAAAGTCCAAATGGGCCAGGCGGGCGATCACCGCGTGCAGAGAGCCTGCCCACCTCTCTTCTCTACACCCCCCCCCCCCCCCCCCCCCCCCCGTTTATCTACCTGGCTCCAGGTGGCCACACCCAAGCCAGATGTGATTGGCTGAGCTTCCCCATCAATATACTACTATGTAGATTTATTTAAAAGACATGGAGTAGTATTCTTTTCCTCCCTTGGAACCTCTCATACTCAAGGGAGTTCTTTCTTAAATCTACATTCACTCTTTTTTTTTTTTTTTTTTTTTGAGACAGGGTTTCTCTGTGTAACAGTCCTAGCAGTCCTGGAACTAGCTCTTGTAGACCATGATGGCTTCAAACTCACAGAGGTCCACCTGCCTCTTCCTCCTGAATGCTGGGATTAAGGCGTGCACCATCACTGCCTGGCTTCACTCATCTTTTTTTTTTGGTTTTTCGAGACAGGGTTTCTCTGTGGTTTTGGAGCCTGTCCTGGAACTAGCTCTTGTAGACCAGGCTGGTCTCGAACTCACAGAGATCCGCCTGCCTCTGCCTCCCGAGTGCTGGGATTAAAGGCGCGCGCCACCACCGCCCAGCTTTTTTTTTTTTTCACTCATCTTTAAAATAAAAGATGTACAAGCATATCTAGATGATCTCTGAGGGAGTAGAATGTATTAGTGGAAGGTCTCTGGAGATGGATGGACGACAGAATTGAAAGATACTTTCTCTGTATAGGTTTTGTTCGTTTGGTTTTTTGAGATAGGGTTTCTCTGTAATAGCCCTGGCTGTCCTGGAACTCACCTTGTAGGCGAATTTACAAAGATCGGCCTGTTAAGTGCTGGGATTAAAGGTGTGTGCACCACGACAGGCCTCTGTATAGTATTTTGTGACCTTAAAACTTTGTTGTAGTTCACGTCCCAGCACTCAAGAGGCTGAGGCAGGAAGATTAACATACTTGAGGCTAGTCTATGTTATGGAATGATGCCCTGTTTCAAAAAAAAAAATCAAATTAGTATAAAACTTTAAGTTGGATATAGAGTCTACTTGGATTTGGGATGTAAAGGTTGGAGAATCAGGATTTCACAGCCATCTTTTGCTACATAGTTCAAGGCCAACCTGGGCTTCATTTTTAAAAAAGAGTTAAGTAATAAAACTTGAAAAATTTGATTGTGGAAAAAGTTAAAAATAGAGGTAAAATATATATAGCAAAGCTTATTTAATAATTGCCTTTTTTGTGTGTTTTGAGACAGGGTTTGTCTGTGTATTCCTAACTGTCCTGGAACTTGTTCTCTATACCAAACTGTTCTTGAACTCATAGAGGTTCACCTGTTTCGGCCTTGAGTGCTGGGGTTAAGGAATGTGCCACCACTGCCTGGTTTGTCTTTTTTTTTTTTTTTGGTTTTTCGAGACAGGGTTTCTCTGTAGCTTTGGTGCCTGTCCTGGAACTAGCTCTGGTAGACCAGGCTGGCTTCGAACTCACAGAGATCCGCCTGCCTCTGCCTCCCGAGTGCTGGGATTAAAGGCGTGCGCCACCACCGCCCGGCTCTGGTTTGTCTTTTTGTGAGTAGTTTTTGTTTTGTTTTGAAAGACGATCTCTTGCAGCCCAGGCTGGCTTCTTTATCCTGATCTTCCTGCCTCTGGAGTGCTGAGATTATAGGCATGTGTACCACATCCAGCTGGATAGTTTATTTTACTTTACACAGTGCCTCAGACTTCATCCATACTATTTCACAACTTTCGAGTTCTGCACTTTGTTCATTTATTACTTCTTTTTAAAATAATATAAAAAGACATCATCATTCAGATACTGGTTTAACTGAGGTAAAAAATTGATAACTGGCGTTCATTATTCAGTCCAACCAATATTGAATGTCAAGATGTTTGCCAAAATAGCTTTATGTCAGAATGCTATTTGAATCCTGATTTCATTATGTATTTCTCCTTGTGTCCTCAGCTTCTCAACCCCACTCATTAGTTTTTCCTCTGGGCTTATCCAGCATTGGCACTGTCCTCAATATCTACCTCTTTCTCCCCACACAATCTTGTACACCAAGGTCATTGCTTCATATTTGATGATTTCTCCTCAATCTATGACCTGGAAAAAGTGGCTTTTCAATGCTACTCTGAGAACCCTCTGCCAGGCCTCTTTGCAGTATTCACTGTTTCCTGTGAATTGTTTATGGTAAGTTTGGGCTTTTGTTACTTTTTAATTTTTCCCCCTTTTATGTAGTTCCCTTTGGCTTCAAATTGTGGTCTTCCTGCCTCAGCCTTCTGAGTGCTAGGATTCCTAGGCATGTAGCACCAAACCTGGCTGTGGTAGGATTTTTGAGTGGGTATGGGAACAAAGGAGAGAGTTGAAATGATTGAGGTTTATTAGAGGGCTATGCGTCGTTAGAATGGAGGGGTTCATGAAGGCTGTAGGTGGAAAGTACGTGACGGTTTCAGAAATGTCATTTGGAGAGAATGGTTTGCAAAACTAGCTACAACTCTGAACTGTGGTTGATGTCTACAATCCCAGTGCTTAGGAGCTCAGGAGACTGAGGCAAGGAGATCATGTGGTACAGCCTGGTCTGTGCTCACGCCCTCCCTCCCTCTCTCTTTTCTGTCTGTCTGTCTGTCTCTGTCACACACACACACACACACACACACACACACACACACACATCGTCACGTACTGACTCTAGTACATATACATCTCATTGTCTTTGTATGTTTGTATTCTAAGAATATGGAAAAAAGATTGCCATTAAAAAATACCCAGAACAATCATCTTTTTGGGCAGGGGAGGGGTTCAAGACAGGGTTTCTCTGTGTACCCTGGCTCTCTTGGAACTCACTCTGTAGACCAGGCTGGCCTCAAACTCAGATCTGTCTCTGCCTCCCAAGTGCTGGGATTAAAGTCGTGTTCCACCATCACCTGGCTGGGTCACCTTTCTTAACATTGGGATGGAATTAACTTCTGGTTATTTTTCTATATATATCTATATCTATCTATTTATATGGATAGACTGATTTTAAAGCTTAGTTGATTACTTTTTCTAAAGTTCATTTTTCTCCTCTGGGTTGTTGCTAAGTGAAGAAATCCAAAGCACTATGGCACTATAAAGGAGGGGCAGGAGAATTAAGGAGTTCAGTATCAGACATAAGAGTGGAGCAAATGTCAAGAAAAAAGGAGGAAAGTCATTGACTAGGTATTCCAAAGAGGAGGTGTTGAGCTGAGTAAGACAAAGGCTTTAGATGTGAAATGAAGGCATTACTATTTGATTTACAATGTTATGTCCAGCAATAGTATTAAAACAAAGGCTGGATTTAATCCTCTGACTTTTCCTGTTGTTTCTTTTCTTGTTCCTGTGACAAAATATCCTGACAAAAGTAACTTAAGGGAGAAAGGGTTTATTTTAGCTTATAGTCTGCAGGGGCTTGAAGCAGCTGGCTCTGTTTTGTCTGCAGTCAGAGAGCAATGAATGCCTGTGCTCAGCTTATTCTTTCCACTCTATATAGTCCAAGGACTGGTCCAGCCTACAGTTAAGATGGATTTTCTCACACCAATCCACTTAATCAAGATGATTACACACAGGCATGCCCAGAGACTCATCTTCTAAATCCTGTGATGTTGACCATAGTAATAACCACATCTTGCTACTTTAAGAAACCAGAAAACGGGGCTGATGAGGTGGATGGTTCAGTGGGTGAAGGTTTCTGATGACCTAAGTTCAATTCCTAGGTCAAAGTAGAGAATTGACTTCTGCAAATTGTTTTCTGACCGCTATACCTGTGCCCTTCCCCCATAAATGAATAGTAAATAGGAAAGAAAAGAAACCAGAAAACTAGCTGGGCGTAGTAGCCTTCTGTAATGCCAGCACTTGGAAGAGTAAGAGAAGAAGAGCCTTTCAAACTAGAGACTGTCTCAAAGAAGAAGTCAGGTGTTGTGGTAAACAGCTGTGAGGGTGAGGCAGGAGCATCACCACACATTTGAAGCTAGCAGTGTTTATAGTGAGTTCCCATTGGGCCAGAGCCACAGAGCAAGACCCTGTCTCACAAAGAAACAAACCCCAGAAAACTAGCTCAGTGGTCTAGTGTGCTGTCTAGCCAATGCAAAGCCCTCAGTCCTGTCCTCAACACTAAAAGAAAAAGAAACTTGAAAACTGTTAGACATTGTGTAAGAAAGCAGTTTGTTGCTTATGGGTAATAATAGATCACAGTGGCCAGTGATCTCTGAGAGAAAGGAGACAAACCTGCACTGTCTGGTTACCCCAGTTCATATAGAAGTTTGCAGGCTGCAGAATAGAGAGTAAGGAGCCCAAATAAAATTTGGTGACCTTTTTTTGTATTTGTTTTGTTTTTCGAGACAGGGTTTCTTTCCCGGCTGTCCTGGAACTTACTCTGTAGACCAGTCTGGCTTCAAACTCAGAGATCTCTGCCTGTCTCTTGCCTCCTGAGCCCTGGGATTAAAGGCATGCGCCACCATGGCCACCAAGTTTGGAGGTCTTACCTTGGTTGAGAAGCTAGATATAAAAGTTGGGTAGAGGGCTGGAGAGATGGCTCAGAGGTTACATGCTCTTGCAAAGGTCCTGAGTTCAATTCCCAGCAACCACATGGTGGCTCACAACCATCTGTAACGGGGTCGGGTGCCCTCTTCTGGCCAGCAGGCAAACACACGGACAGAATTTTGTATACATAATAAATAAATAAATAAAATATTTTTTTAAAAAAAAGTTGGGTAGAGTAGGAAAGGAGGAAGAAAGTTTGGAGGTAGATTACATAGGGAGAAAAGATAAAGAAAATTGTAGACAGGCAGAGAGTCTCTGTTGGTCTGGTGAGCATTGATCTGCACTTAGGTGAGAGGGGGCTACTCTGCCCGAGGAAAGCCCTAGGCACAATGATCCATGACCTCACACTGCCAGGCATAGTCTGTTCTTCCTTGCCAGAGTATTTGCAGGCCATCAAAGGGTAGGGCCCTGGAAATAAGGCTATAATATCTGCTCTAATTAAAGGCTCTGTTGCACTACCCTCTCACTGAAGAAGCAATTTCGGATGGTGATTCCAAGAAACTTAACACTGTGCCAAAACAAAACCTAAGGCAAAAGAGAAATCGGTGTTTAAGCATTCAAAATTACGAAGCATGAAAAGAACCAGGAAATATGCCTTAAAATCAGGAGGAAAATCAGTTTCATATATGACACATTGGGATTAAGAAAGACGTTGAAGTAAATATGTTTTTTTGTTTGTTTGTTTGAGAAGGTAAAAGAAATAGATAACAAAAGGAGATAAACACATGCATTCTGTTCACACACAACATATAGAGGTGGAGAAGAAAAGCGCACACAGATAAGGTACTTATAACTCCGTGAACTTGAAGATGAAATAATTTAGCAGAAATGAAAAATAAAAAATGGAAATATTAGTAAGTCATCAGTCACTGGACCAGGGTCAGCAGAATCAGTCTAACATGTGTTTGGAGCCCCAGAAAGAACAAGAGGGGAAGATGTAAAACATTTTTAAGCGATGCCAAGAAAATTACAAATAAACAGATTCCAATAAGCTCAACAGGTGACTCCACCAAGATGAGGGCACAGGTACTCCACCAGTGAGCCTTCATTTCTGTAGATTTTTATCTGCTCTTTACAGATTCTATTGCTGTTTTAAATTTCACAAGATATGCTTTTTTTAAAAAATATAAACTGATTGGCCTAGTAGCTCAGGCTTCTTATTAACTCTTATAACATTAGCCCATAATTCTTGTCTATGTTAGCCACATGGCTTAGTACCTTTTTCTGGTGAGGCAGTCACATCTTGCTTCCTCTGCAGCTGGGTCACCACTGGAGACTGAGCCTCCCTATTCCCAGGATTCTCCTGTTCTCATTGCCATGCCTATACTACTTCCTGCCTGGTTACTGACCATTCAGCATTTTATTAAAAATAATACAAGTGACAGGATAAATGACCATTGTCCCACAGCTTTTACCCACCTTTTTGCTTTTTTAAAAAAAGAGCTCTGAATCTACTTGTTTAGCTTTTCTCCTGACCATTATCCATAACAACTTGTAACCAACATTCTAAACAAAGGCAAACATCCATAATCCATTTTTTTGGGAATGTGGGCATAGTTTTCCAGGAACTTCCTGCTGATTGGGGGTGCTGATAATCTTATGGGGACCTAAAGAAAATTTATAATTTTGGTCAAGACGTGATTGGAGGATCCTGTGAGGCTTGATCATCTCAGGTAGCAGTCTTGAATCTGTTCTGGATGTAAAACTCAGACATCTGGGCCATCCACTTCTATTGGAGATTTCTCAGGGGGTTTTCCTTGATCAAACCTGATTTTTCTTAACCCAGAATGAATCCACAGCCTCTTATTTTCTGTGGAAACAAAAGCAAAACCTGTTCTCCAAAGTAACACACCTTTTGACTTAATTTTAAAATCAAGGTATTTTCAAAATACCTATCTTGGATTAATTCAGCAGCATTTATAAACAAATATCTTTTAGCAGCTGTTGCTCCTTCCTCAGCATTTAAAGAGAACATAATAACATACAGTATCCAGACTCTGTGTATTTTCATCTTTACATGACTTTATTTTAACCTCTAATTCTTTCATTTTTAATTTTTGATTTTTTGAGACAGGGTTTCTCTGTGTATCGTTGGCTGTCCTGGAACTCCTCTGTAGACCAAGCTGTCCTTGAACTCACAGAGATCCGCCTGCCTCTGCCTCCAGAGGTGTGCACCACCACCACCCAACTGGCAAGACTTGCTTTTTCTGTGTGATGTTTTTTAAAAGATGAGATTTCACTTTGTGTTTTCTAAGTTGGCCTTGAATATGTTAGGCTCCCAAATGCCTAGGAGTACAGATACACCTTTAAGCCCAGGTTGAAAATTGGTCTCTCTAAAGTCTTTTCTTCAATTTCTCAGTTAATGTCTCATTTCATGATGATCTATCTACAGATAGGAATATGTCCCCAAATCATTCATTTGGGGGATTTATTTTTAAAAAAAAAAAACCTTTTTTTAGTATAAATGTTTTTCCTGTGTGAATATATGTCAATACCTGGTGCTTGCAGAGGCCAGAAGGAAGTGTCAGATCCCCTGAAGCTGGAGTTTTAGGCAGTTGTAAGCCACCTGACATGGTTACTGGGAATCAAACTTGGATCCTCTGCAAGAACAGTGTGCACTCTTAACCACATCTTTCCAGCTCTTATAGCCTGCAATTTTCTACTGAGGAACTAGAAGGAATTTTATGCAGAATGGAAATTTAGGATTTTGTTTTGGAGTAATGGGGGCTTTTTCACCCACGAGTAAAAATACATTAGTACTGGGTTAGGTGCACACTTGTGATCCCAACTACAGAGAGGTTGGAGTAGTACTGCTGTGCGAGGTTAAGGGCAGCTTGACCCCTCCTCAACCTCCTACTGCCCCCAAGAAATGCTTCATCTAAGGTAGAAGACTTGATGCCAAGGACATTCTCATTCCTGTTCACACCCCCAACACCTCCAGAAGTGCTTAGTCGAGTTCCTCTGTAGATGTGAGTGTAAAATTGAGCGAGTGTTTACTCTCAATGGATACTTTGAAGAAGAGTGGGAGTAATGGGGAAATACTCCACCCAAAGCCTCAGTCTAGGTAGATGACTTTCAAGGTCTCACTGCTCCCTACATTTAACATAAAATTCATCATTAATCTAACTTTTGATTTCCTTCTTCATACCCGAAAACTTATTCATACTGGCACTATTTCTGATACTTTTTTTTTTTCTGGTAGCTAGCTTGAAAGAGCCTGTATACCTGCTTTCTCTCCCCTAGGAAGTCTCAGTAGACCATCCAGCATTTAGTTACTTGGAAATACCACTGGACAAACACTGCTATTGTTTTGTCTTATTCTCAAAGAAAAAGCTCTCATATTTTCTTTTTTTTTTCCTTTTCTTTTTTAGACAGGGTTTCTCTGTGTAGACCTTGCTGTTCTGGAACTCATTCTACAGACCAGGCTGGCCTCAAACTCAGAGATCTGGATGCCTCTGCCTCTGGAGTGCTGGAGCTAAAGGCTTGCACTATCACCACTCAGCTGGAAGATCTCATATTTTTACTGCTACTAGCTGGGCTAACCATCCTCAGATCTTTGAACTGGATGTTTAATTGTTGTTTGAATTAAAATTCTTAAACTTTGGGAAGTCCAGGCTTAACAGAACATTCTGGTACTTCCAAAGACTCTTTATTTGTTAATCTAACATAGTTAGGTTTTGCTAGGGGAGGATTGGGAGGGTGGTTCGGTTTGTAAGTGCTTGCTACAGAAATGGCTGGGTGATGCCTGTCTGTAATCCCAGCACTGGGAAGGTAGAGACTGAAGGAACCCTGGGACTTACTTGCTAGTTGGCCAGTCTAGCCAATCAGTGAACTCCGGGTTCAGTGAAAGACCCTGTCTCAAAAAAATAAAGGTAGAGAAGCTGTTGAGGACGACAATCCACATCAACCTCGGGCTCCACATGCATCTACCATATACACATAAAGATTTCAGTTCTTTCAGAGAATTTTCTACCAGTCTCTTCTCCTTTAATAGTCTCTATGGACATGATGCTGGATTAATAGGAAACACCATGTCCTGGTTCTGACTTTTATTACTTAACTGTGGAAACAGGAAAGCTGTGTGTGAGATCTATTAATTTGTTGCTTTGTGAAAGCTGAACTATTCTACATGTAAATATTGATATGGTTAAAAATATGCTCCTGTATGCTTCAGATTTCTAATTTTTAAATATTAAAAATTTAAATTACTTGAAGTATTAACAGCATCTTAAGCAACAGATTTATTCAGAATTTTATCCATATTTAATCTGCTGATCAAGCTAAAGACATGTAACTTCCTAAGGCTAGCCTAGTGTTTCCCAAACTGTGGTGAAGAGTCTGTGAAATTTCCAATCCAGGGCATAGAGCAATGGCTCAGCAGTTAGAGCAGAGGACTCAGGTCCAGTTCCCAGCACTCACCATGGTTCACAGCCATCTAACTGTAGTTTTAGGGGATCCAGCATCCTCTTCTGATCTCTCTGGCACCAGGTGTACATGTGGTGCACAGACATGCAGACAAAACATTCAAATTATTTCAAAATGTTAATTTCCAGTCTAGAGACTGGGTAGGGGTTGGGGTTGGCTCATGTGGTTAGTGCTTGTCAGGCAAGCGTGATACTTGAGTTCAATCCCCAGTACCCACAAAAATTCTGCTGTCTCAGTGCAAGGAAGACAAAGACCAGAGAATTCCTGAGATCCCCTAGCTAGCCAGCCTAACATAAGGGCAGGTTCTAGTTGGTTGTTTTTTACTCTTTATTTTTTACTCTTTGTTCTTTGCTCTTAACTTTTGGGAGCTTGCCACCCAACTCCCAAAATAATACACAAGAAGACATTTTTTTACACAGGGTGTCTCTGTAGCTTTGAAGCCTGCCCTGGAACTAGCTTTTGTAGTCCAGGCTGGCCTTGAACTCACAGAGATCCCCCCCTGACTCTGCCTCTCCTAAGTGCAGGGATTAAAGGTGTGTGCCACCACCGCCTATGACTTATTCTTTCTTATGAATGTCTGGCTTTACCTTGGCTTGTTTCTTCAATTACCCCATCTATCTTTTGCCTCTGGGCTTTTACTTTTTTCTCTTTTTATACACTTTTTTATTACTTCTTACTCTAGTTTGCTGTGTCACTGGGTGACTGGCCCCTGATGTCCACCTCCTTCTTATTCCTTTTTCCTCTTTGCTCTTTTCTCCTCCAATTTATTCTCTCTGCCTGCCAGCCCCGCCTACCCTTTCTTTGCTTAGCTATCCGCTACTCAGCTCTTTATTAGACCAATCAGGTGTTTTAGACAGGCAAAGTCATATAGCTTCACAGAGTTAAACAATCCAATATAAAAGAATGCAATACATCTTTGCATCATTAAACAAATGTTCCATAGCATAACCAAATGTAACATATCTTAACAATAATATTTACAACAGTGAGAGACTGCAAAAGCAAGGTGGACAGCTTCTGAGGAGTAAAATGTGAGGTTGACCTCAAGATTTGAAGTTGATCACAAACATGTGTGCACCCTTCAACATGAACTCCCACATACCCACATACACATACATTGTGGATGGATTGAAATGTTTTTTAAATGTATTACTAAAGCAAATCAGACATGCAAAATACAAACTCAAATAGTTTAGTTAACTGACAATCACATTTCAATACTTAAATAGGACAGGATAAAGAATTGTAAAAACTGGACAAGAATCAGATGCAAAGTTATTTTGTAGTTGTAATAATAAAAAACTACAGGGAGCAGTACTTTGTACCAACAAATACTATTTCATCAACTGTTAAAAGCTTTTTAAAAATATTTTATTTTTTCCGGGTGGTGGTGGCGGCGCATGCCTTTAATCCCAACACTCGGGAGGTAGAGGCAGGCGGGTCTCCGTGAGTTCGAGGCCAGCCTGGTCTACAAGAGCTAGTTCCAGGACAGGCACCAAAAACTACAGAGAAACCCTGTCTTGAAAATCCAAAAAAGGGGGCTGGCGAGGTGGCTCAGCCGTTAAGAGCACTGGCTGCTCTCCCAGAGGTTCTGAGTTCAATTCCCAGCAACTATCTGTAATGAGATCTGGTGCCCTCTTCAGGCCTGCAGGCAGAATACTGTATACATAATAATGAATACAATCTTTAAAAAAAAAGAAAATAAAAAAATTATTTTTGAGAGTATAATTACATCATTTCCCCTTCCCCAAGCTCCCATGTAGTCATCCCTGCAATAGTTAAAGTTTGTATCTGGCAGGTGAGAGTGCCTCTGGTTGGTTATCTCCGAGTAGTACCACTCTTGAATGACAGCTAATCCCCAAAAGTACAAAAGCACTGTTACCACATTCTGTTTATAGGATTAGAAGACAAGACCGTGAGTAGTTTGATCCTATTCAGAGTATTCATTCTGAATTTTATACAAAGTGAAGTAATATATAACCTTCAGTGCATCTTCATCTTTGAACAGTAGCCAATTCATAGATTATTTTGTCATTAAAATAACTTTACATGAAAGGATTAGATTCAGTCCTGCTACATTTTCTTTAAGTAGATCTCATTTGGTTGGAAAGTCAAGTTTGAATTTTTTGTTAAGTTTATACGGTCATGATAATCAGTGAAAAGCATTTTTCAAAGCTGATTTTTCTCCCCCTTGAAGTTCTAACTTTTGTTTTCACTATTTAAAAACTTTTTTCTTATATTTTTATTTTATAACTGGGGGTCAGGAGGTGCGTGCGCCATGGCATTCATGTGGAGGTCAGAAGACACTGTCTAGAGTCGGTTCTCTTCCACCACCTGCGTCCTGGGAATCAAACTCAAGTTGTCTGGATGGCTGGCAGTTGCCTTTACTTGTACTATTCAGGATTCTCTTGGATTATATGGGATGAATATATATTACCTATGTACATATGTATGTATCAAAGAATTTAAGTCAGCTTGCATTAAAACATTGTGTTGGATCACACCCAGAGACTGAGAACCTGTTAGTTGCTCAGGTTTTTTTTTTTTTTTTTTTAAGTTTGTTTTGTTGAGACCAGATCTCTACACAGCCCTGGCTGTCCTGGAACTCATTGTTCCAGGCTGATCTCCAACTCACAGAGATCCATCTGCCTTTGCCTCCTGATTGCTGGCCTTAAGGGCATGGACCACTATACCAGGCTTGTTCTTTTTTTTTTTTTTTTTTTTGAAGTTGAGTGAATGACTCAGCACCCAGAGCAGTCCCAAGGTAGATCCATCAACTAGTGGTTGCCTAGTCCACAAGGCTAGGTGCCTGAGGTGTTAAGAGTTTGGTGCAGGAAATCTGAAAGGTTCCTGGAGAGCCACTGGTCATGAGGGAAACACGGAAATACTGGTTCTGATATCAGTGAAGGAATCAGCAGTAGCAATAGGGCAGCTCCTTGGCAAGACAGAAGGCAAAGCCAGCAAAAGGTGAACAGTTGGCCTTCAGCCACACCTTTTCGATCTGCACTGCTATCAGGACAGTTCTCAGGAGAGGCTTTCTACTCAGGTCGTTCTGATTTCTGGCAAGTTGACATTAAAACCAGCCACAATACTTGCTGAGCCCTCTCGAAAGCCCCTTGTTTTCATTTCACTCTTTAAACTTGTCTGCTTCTGACAGAGTATTATGATCTCACCATGCGATGGTGGTGGTGATAGTACACACCTTTAATCCCAGCACTAGGGAGGCAGAGATGGGCAGATCTCTGAATTCGAGGCCAGCCCTGTCTATAGAGTGAGTCCAGGGCAGCCAAGGCAAAAAGAGAAACCCTGTCTCGAAACCACCCGCCCCCCCTCAAGCTCAAAACATAATTCTTTTAAAGAGTATTAGATAAAGAAAGCTAGGACTAGAACTCAAAAATAAAACACTCTGGATTCTGTCCTCGGCCCTTCCATTAAAAAAGTGGGAAGGGTGGTGCTGGAGAGATGGCTCAGTGGTTAATAGTACTGAATGCTCTTCCAGAGGACCTGAGTTCAATTCCTAATACCAAGCACATGCTGGTTAACTCCAGTTCTAGGGAATAAAATGCCCTCTTCTGGCCTCCATAGGCACTGCGTGCATGTGGTGCATAAACCAAAATCTTCATACACATAAATAAAAATAACAGAATCTTAAAAAGATTAAAAATAAACAAATGGTGCTTACCACTGCACTTGGCTAGAACTAACTTTTTAAAAATTCAGCCTCAATGCCAGCCTTGACTGTTCTGGCCTGGCACAATCCACTTTATTTTTTGAGAAGATCCCTTCATTGGCCTGAATCGACCAAGAAGGCTAGGCCAACCAGCTGACAAATCCCAGGAAACCTCTTGTGCTTCCCAGTGCTGGGATTGCTTGTCCGACTCACCATTCCTGGCTCTTTGAACCACATCAGGTCCTCATGCTTGTTTAGCAAGCACTTTACCAGTTGAGCTATTCTCTCCTCCCCAGCACACACACACACTCTTTAGTTTTGTTGCCGCATCAGACAGCACACTGTGTTTTTAGTCTTTCGCCATCAGTCTTGGCACTGAGGCTGAATTTTTGTGAGGATCACACTTCTTGGTCTTCATCTGCTAAGATGCTTCTTCCAGCTTACATTGGTTTGCTGGTGCAATATGCCAGTGCTTGTTTGTCCATATGTAGAGATTTTATTTTCTCTAGTTTAACTAGTGTTAAATTATAAATTAAGATGGGCATAATGGCACGTGCCTGTAATTCCACACTTGAGGTTGAGTCAAGAAGGATCGCCATTAATTTGAAGTCAGCAATATAACAAGTACCAATATAACAAACTAGCCAAGGCTACATAGTAAGACCCTGTTTTTAAAAAGAAAAAAGAGCCAAGTGGTGGTGGTGCACGCCTTTAATCCTAGCACTCAGGAGGCAGAGGCAGGCAGATCTCTGTGACTTGGAGGTCAGCCTGATCTACAGAGCAAGTTCCAGGACAGATTCCAAAGCCACACAGGAAAATCCTGTCTTGAAAAACAAAGCAAAAAAGCAAAGCAGTGTATACATATGCTAAAAACCACAAATCTGCTAGATGTGGTAGTATATTCCGTTAATCACAGGCAGAGGTGTGTTGACAGAGGTTTCTGTCCTGCCTGATCCTGCATCTGTTCAGCCCCAAAGAAACACACAGACGTCTACATTATAAACTGGTTGGCCTATTAGCTCAGGCTTCTTATTAACCAATTCTTACGTCTTAAATTAGCCCATAATTCTTGTCTGTGTTAGCCACGTGGCTTGGTACCCTTTATTAGAGAGGCCTTCTCACTTTATCAGTGAGACACTTCCTCTATGACTGGGTGACAGACAACTGACCTCTCCTCTTCCCAGAATTCTCCTGCTTTAGTCGCTCCGCCTATAGAGGCAGGCAGAACTCTGAGTCTGAAACCATTATAGTCTACATAAAGAGTTTGTGACCAGCAAGAGCTACATAATGAGCCCCTGTCTCCAAAAAACCAAACAAAAAGTACATGGTGAGGTCTTTTACTTCCAGTTTGTTCTATCTCCTATATATTTTACATCAAGAATTCCAGTAGAGCTGGAATAGCTCATTGAACAGAGGGCTTGCTATGCAAGTGTGAGGAACCAAGTTAAGATCCGTAGCACCTAACACCTACACGAAATGTTAGAGGTCAGGGAAGCAGTCCCTTGTGGCTCAGCAAATCTAGATTTGGTGAGGGACCTTGTCTCAAAAGACAAAATGGTGGGGCATGGTGGTGTAAGCCTATAATGCCAATAATCTGCCTCCAAACCTTCTAGAGGAAACTGTTGTTGGCTTGTCTCCCTGTAGCACTATAATTTTGCTTTTTTATGACTAAAAACATGGAATCAAACCTTATATACTACACAGCACTCATCTTAGACCTTGTGCTCTGCTTCACTTCTGGGGTGTTGGTTATAGGCTTGCTTCACTATGCCTAGCTGGCAGACTACCTGAAAAGGAAATATTAAAGCTAGGTGAGGTACCATGCTGGTTGTCCTAGTACTTGAGTGGCAGAGGCAGGAGATTGCTATTAATTCAAAGCTATCCTGATTGAGTTGATGCTCACTGGGTGACAGCATGACCTTGAAGGTCAAAGCCTTCTCTCTCCATTAATTATTAATATTAATCTTCTTTAAAGTGCAACATAAGAATATATAGCTATAGGTGTTTTGGCAACATTCCTTTAGTAAATGAAGTATTCATACAAATGTTCCCTTTAGTAGTTGTTAAGACATAATACCAGTATTAGACTTCAAGGAAGCAGTTTAAAAGACAGTGCAGTTGAGTAGTGGTGGTGTATGCCTTTAATTCCTATCCTCAGAAGGCATAGGCAGGTAAATATCCTGAGTTTAAGGCGAGCCTGGTGTACAGAGTGAGTTCCAGGGCAGCCAGGGCTAGAGAAACCCTCGAAGAAAAAAAACGGTGTTGTCCAAAGACAGCTTTCTGATGGTTATGGTTGATGGTGGTTATGGTTGATTCAAGAGTAAAACTCAAGCAGGAATGGTGGCTCACACCTGTAATCATGCTTGGGAGGCTGAGGCAGAAAGATTGTCACATGTTTAAGGCCAGTCTGAGCTACATCGTTCTAGGCCAGTATAGGCTACAGAATAAGAGACCTCACATCAAAACTTTAAAGAAAAAAGAAAAGAAAAAAGAGGTAAAGTTCATAGAAATGAGTGGTTAGAATGCCCTCAGATGAGTCCACAGACTCTGTGTGTGTGTGTGTGTATCCAGTACATGTGAGGCAGGAGGTCAATGCTGAATGACTTTTTTTTTTTTTTTTTTTTTTTTGGTTTTTCGAGACAGGGTTTCTCTGTAGCTTTGGTCCCGGAACTAGCTCTTGTAGACAAGGCTGGCCTTGAACTCACAGAGATCCCCCACACCTCTGCCTCCCGAGTGCTGGGATTAAAGGCGTGCGCCACCACCGCCCAGCACTGAATGACTTCTTAATTTCCCTCTTCCTTATTAATTTTTTAGTTTTTTATTTGTGCATATTTGTGTATATATATATACCACTGAAATATTTGGGGGTCAGGGGACAACTTGAGGTAACCAGTTCTCCATCCACCATGTATGTAAATCCTGAAGATTGAACTCGGGTTGTCAGGCTTGGCAGCAAGGGTCTTTACCCACTGAACCATCTGCATATTCCCACCTTATTTTTTGAAACAGTCTCTCACTGGTCAGGGACATACTGATTTAGCTAGGCTGGCCCCTAGCAAGTCCCAGGTATTCACTTGCCTGTGCCCCACCCCCTAGCTGGGATTACAGGTGCTATCACACCTAGCATTTTACAGAAGTTCTGGGGCTTGAAATTGGATCTCCTTACTTACATTGCAAACACTTTACAAAATCAGCCATCTCCTCATCCCCTCAGCCAGGTTTTGATGAGAAATCACAGTCTCCATTTCAAGGTATATAGGAAGTGCATTTAACTTTCAGGGACAATTAAAGGGAAAGCCACCAGATCTGCAGTTACTTGAGGAAACCCAGTGTGTTAATGTTGTCTGGGTGTTGTTTTACTGAAATATGGCATGTGAGAATATCTGAAGGCAAAGGATTGACAACTGAAACAAGATCAGTTGGTGTTTATGTAAACAGAAACATAAATCACCAAAGTCCTTAGCCACATGTTCACCCCTGCCTTCTCTGATGCCTTTAACCATTTATCAAAGGTTATTGTTGATGTCATAAGTCTCCTGACTCTAAAATTCCACTCATATCCTGACTACCACCAAATTTATCTCTAGCTTGCGCTGCAAGTTGATACATCTAGTTGCTTATCTGTCACCTCTACGTAGATGCATAAAGGCGACATAAACCTGTGTCCAAAGCTGAGTTTCGATCATATCTTTCCTAGCTCAGAAAACACAACTTCTTTTCCCAGCTACTCAAGTCAAAGTCCTCATTGTTGCATCATTTCTTTGTACTGTTCCATCAGGGCGCAAGTTCTGGGACCTGCACCTTCCGGATATCAGCACCTGGCTAACACTGAGGCTAGAATGCTTTTTTTATTTATTTGTTTTTATTAGCACTATTATTGGTTTTTTGAGACAGGATTTCTCTGTGTAATAGTCCCGGCAGTCCTGGAACTCACTTATGTAGACCAGGCTGACCTGGAACTCACAGAGATGCACCTGCCTCTGCCTCTTGAATGCTAGGATTAAATACATACACTGCTACTTGTGGCTTATTTTTATTTTATCTAAAAATTTTATTTTATGTATTTGTGTGTATGGTGTTTTGCCTACCTGTATGTCTGTGAACCACATGCATGCCTGGTGTTTGAAGACACCAGAAGAAGGGAGTTGAGTCAGAATCCCTGGGACTGGAGCCACAGACATTTGTGAGCTGCTGTGTTTCACAAACCGACGTCCTCTGGAAGAACAGCCAGTGTTTCTCCAGCCCCTAGCTTATTTTTTATTTATTTATTTATTTATTTATTTATTTATTTATTATGTATACAATATTCTGTCTGTGTGTATGCCTGCAGGCCAGAAGAGGGCACCAGACCCCATTACAGATGGTTGTGAGCCACCATGTGGTTGCTGGGAATTGAACTCAGGACCTTTGGAAGAGCAGGCAATGCTCTTAACCTCTGAGCCATCTCTCCAGCCCCCGCTTATTTTTATTTTAAAGTGTGTGTGTGTGTTCATTTATGTTTGTTCAGTGCCCAGGGAGGCCAGAGAGTATGTAATAAGATCCCCTGGAGCTGTAGTTACAAACAGTTGTGAGCTACCTAACAATGGGGTCTGGGAACTGAACACAGGTCCTTTTCGAGAACAGTGGGTACTCTTAACTGCCGAGTCATTTTGCAGTCCCCTAGAATTATTATTATTTTATTATTTTGGACACAGAGTATCACTTTGTAGCCCAGGCTGGCCTTAACTTCTTATTCTCTTCCTGCCCCAGCTTCCCAAGTCCTGAGATTATAGAGGTATACAACCATACCATTTCAAAATGATTTTTTTGTAAGGGTGGTGCCTCATGCATTTAATTGCCGCACTAAGGAGACAGAAGCAAATCTCTGAGTTCCAGGCCAGTCAGGGTTACACAGTTTTAAAAAAAAAGTTTTTAATTCTTTTATTTTCTTTGTATGTTCCACCAATACTGACTCTTTGGTTGTTCAAACAAGATTACTTATGGGTGTGTGTATGCATGTTAACAGCATATCAGAGGACAACTTGTAGGGGTTGGTTCTTTTCATCATAGTAGGTCCTGAGAATTGAACTCAGGTTATCAGGCTTGGTGACAAAGGCCTGTCACCATTGAGCAATGCCCCCCCTTTTAATTTATTATTTAATAATTTTTTAAAAAAATTATTATTATTGTATACAGTTGTGCGTGCATGATGTGAACAGGAATGGTGGTGGATGGCCATGGCACACATGTGGAGTGGATTCTCTCCTTCCATTTTTTTATGTGAGTTCTGGGGTTGAGCTCACTATCCACAGCATGCAGTAAACATTGATGTGCAAGCCTGGAGCCATTCTGAGAATTAACTACAATTGCTACAGCTGGCTCAAATGGGAGATCCATTTCTAGTTGGTTATTTTTGTTGTTGTTTTGACACAGGGTCTCATTTTGTAACCCAGGCTGAACTAGGGACTCACTGTGTAGCTCAGGTTAGCATCACACTCATGATGATCCTTCTACTTCAACCTTCAGCGTGCTGGAATTACAGACATGCACCCCAGCCTCAGCTCCTTTTGTTAAATGTAGTCTTAGCCCCACTGTCAGCCCACTGAAGCAAAATCTGCATTTTGTTGACAAATCTTCACTAGGTCACTTCATTTTACCAGGTGCTGCCCTGGAACGTCCCACCCCCATTCTTCTGTGTATTTGAGTAGCCTTGTTCAATCCTGAATGTTATGTACTAGGTAATGATTTTTTTATTTTTATTTTTGCCATAACTAGAATGTAAATTCCATGAGGGTAGTGCTGTCTGTAGGGTACTGTACCTCAGTGTCTGTACTCTTCAATAAGTATTTGATGAATGAAGAGAATACATGTAAGTAATAGAACTGATATTCTGTTTGTTTGAAATATGTAAGTCTATTTAATAAAAATTCTCTGTAGCTCTCAGTTCCAAGATTGGAGTGGTTTTTTTGAACATCAGTGTGGAGGGGTTTTGTTCACTTGCTTTGGCATGAAGTTCTTTAAACCAGCGTGACTTGATCATTCATTCTTATTTTCAGATGTTTGTCTTTATAGCAAAGTTGAAGTGATATTCCAGTGTATCTTACTAAACTCTGCAGTTATTTCCTTTTTGAATTTAGGAAGCACTGTCATTCTGAGTTAAAGCAGAAGTCTCTTAAGGTTTTTAATCCAGTTACTGTTGGTCTGTTTGTATTATCTTATTAAATCATGATTTTAATAATGTATTTTTTTTTAAAAGAAGGAGGATTCTAGCATGGGTAATAGAGGTGGGAAAGATAATAAAGGGGTGGACAGAATGAAATCTATACATGTATGGAACTGTCAAAGAACAAACTCAATAAAAGTTATTTTAAAAGACTCTGAATATGTGAAGTCACAAATTTTAAAGTTAAACTTTAATGAAAACAGATAGTGGAATGTGAGGTATCAGATTTTTACTTGGGAAGCAGGATTTTAGAAGAGACAAGTGTTTCTGGTATTTCTCTGCATTCAACGATCTGTCCTGAGGTATCTGTTTCTCATGTTTACCTTGGTGAAGTTTCCAGTAAGCAGCTTCTCAGTCTGTTGATTTTGAGTACAGCTTTGGAAGGGACCGCATCAGTAGTTTTCAGCGGGGGCACTTAGCAATGGCTGAGGCTTCGGTTGGAGGTCACAGCTGAGAGTGGGAAGTGGAATGGGTGGAGGGCAGGGACCTTGCTAAACAGTGTAGTGCAAGAACAGCCCACACTTTTAAGAATTCCCTAGTTGGAAAGGTCTGAGAGGAAGATGTGAATTGAGAGAGCTTTCCCTTGAGTACAGTCAGGGGGTCTTAGGTGGAGATACAGAGCTTTTTAGGGAAGTTTTATTAAACCATCAGTTTAAATCAGACACAATACAGGAGTTAGTGATTGGCCTTCCTCTGTGCATAAATCATTCTTGGAATAAAAGATATTTAAGTGTTTTGTGAACATAGTTTATTTTGGAATTGGATAACATTCTCAAATAATTTTACATTTTAAAAATTAGGGAATCTCAAATATAGGGTTACTGGTTTTCCTTATTTTACAGATGGGGTCGAGGATTTGGTCTTTTGGGTTCCATTTTTGGAAAAGATGGTGTATTAAACCAGCCAAACAGTGTCTTTGGACTTATATTTTATATACTACAGTTATTACTTGGTAAGTATTTATACAGAGATACAGAAATAAGCTTGTTATACCCATTCAATGCTTGTGTCTTCACCCTAAAGTATATCATCGTAGTAAAAAGCACATGCTGATGATAGAGAACCACTTTGGTGCAGCATATTTTTGTGAAAATGTGATTCACTGCTTTTTATAATGTATTGACCTTGATGTCAGTGGACCTTTAGTCATGACTCGCAGTGTGTCCTGATGTCCAAAAACCCAGCCCCATTTGTGGAAATTATTACTCCAGTCTTCTTGTAAGCTCTTTTTAAAAATGACATTATAGACTCGAGCTATTTTAAAATACCACATATTAAGTAAACAGCAGTAAGCTGCTATAATTTTCATCACATTTTTGTATCTACTGTTTCTGTATCTAGTGGGTCTTTGGTTTGCCCCCCGTGGTGCTGGGATCAAACCCAGAATTGTATAATTGTGTTACATCTTCAGACCTGCCTTTTGCTTTAAAAAAAAAAAAAAAGAAGTCTTATGCTCTCTTATTTTCAATATCAATGTTCTAAGTGTCTGTGAACTTCTCAGTTTCACATTTTTACTAAATAATGCCACAGGGATCCGTTTTCTTTAAAGCACCTCCCTCCTTATTTCCCTGAAATAAATTTCCAGGTATGAGGTTAATGAGTCAAAAAAAGATTTTTTAAAATGGATTTTATCAGTTATTGCCAAATTGCTGTCGTCCCACCCCCACCCCACTCCTGTCATCTGGTCTCCATCTAATCTTCATTTTTTTCCCCCTAATCTTCATTTGAAAGGTTGTTTTCTTGTCAGATTTTCTAGTTATCAAGTATCAGTAGCCATCTTTGTAATTTGACTGTATTTTAATGTCCTCTTGCTGCCCACTAAGCTTATTTGTGATAATCCTCTTATCCTTTGAAATATTGGTTTTGTGGTTTCGCTTTGGGTCTAGTGCTACCATTTGTGCTTTGCAATTCAACTGTTTAATATCTGTTCCATTGTTTGTCAGCTCTTCTGCGCAGTGATTGGTTGTCTGCAGTTGGCTTGTATGATTCACATTTGGAATATGATTTTTTCTAAAAAGTTTTATCAAGTTTGTCCAATTCTGAATGCACATATTTATCCTGCAGAAATAGGAATGATAATGCAATTTAAAATAGCAAAGCTAACACTGGGAACTCAGCAGTAAGTAACGGCTGAATTAATGAGGGCATATCCATATTAGAAAGTTCTGTGTAGTCATTAAAGCAAAAGTGAGTGTGAAAAGATTAAGATGCTGTCCCGAAAAAAACAAGCAAAATGGGGTTTAAAGAATAGGGTTTGTATGTGCATGTAAAAGCATGGTGAGGGATTCTGTGGTTGGAAGGGAGAAGTTTCATCTCAAATTTATTGGTTCTGAGGGATTTCTAAAGTATAATCCCAAATCAAGGAACAACTCCTTTCCCCTTATAGGAAGGTGCTTAGGGAAAACAATCATCCATGCTTATGTGGGAAATCGAGGCAAGACAGGTTTCCATTTATAACAGTAATGTGTTGGTTCCATTTCATGATGCATAGTTTCATCGTACGCATCATTCCACTCACGGTTCCTGACTTTCTAGTTTCCACGTGCTTCTGTAGTGTCAGTTCTTTTGAATCATCTAACACATCCCTGGTGGACTATGTGACTGTCATTATTTAAAATTAATTTTTTCACATAGTGCTATGTGGTGAAAAGTAATCCCACCTCAATTCCACCTCACTTTATCTCCTTTGCCCTCACCCCCCACCAGTTTATGGTTCTGGATTGTTTTTGCATATATAAAAGATACAAACACATGGTCTTAATTTCTTTCTTTTCAAAACATAAAAAACAAATGCTGTGTTTCCTGTCCTACAGGTCACTTCTTTTCTCCCCCTTTGATTCTTCTTTTTTGCTTGACTGATCTATGATCTATCTTAATGATCATATATGTATGTGTGTGTGTGTAGTTTGTTTGTTTTGTTTTTTAAGACAGGGTTTCTCTATGTTACAGCCCTGGCCTTCCTGGAATTCTCTTTGTAGTGCAGGCTGGTATCAAACTCACTGCCTCAGCTGGAATTAAAGGCATGCACCACCACTGCCCAGCTCTTTTTCTATATTTTTATATGGATACATTGTTTTTTTTACAGCTATGTAATATTCTATTGTTAGAGTTATGGCATATTATAAAGTTCTCAGTTTTTCCTCAAGTAACAAGTGCCTGCATATGCCGCAGTTATAGAGTAACAGTACTTACAGGGCACTCTGAGCACCTTACTGTAGCTCAAATAGTCAAGCTCTAGCTGAGCTCACTTAATTCTCACAACAGACTTAGGAGGTAACTGTTGAAATATGAGCAGAGAAAAATGCAATACTTTACGTATCATTTTATTTTTGTTTGTTTGCTTGCAGTGCTGGTATTAAACCCATAGCCTTGTGCATCTAGATGATAAGAGATCTACTACTGATCTTCATATCTAGCCCACCAGTATCATTTCTTGAAATATTTATTTGTGTACAAATAAATAGATGAGGCTAGAACTCATGGCTGGGTGGCTGTCCTTAGATTCACAGAAGACCACCTTCCTGTCTTCTCTTCCTGAGTGCTGGGATTATAGAGTGGATCGCCATGCCTGGCTCTTGCATCATTTTAAAACTTTAACAAAGGTATCAACACTATTAGGCTTTGACTTTTAGCATAGGTGATTTAGCTCAGGTGGGGGCAGTGCAATTTGAGAAAGTTGAACATAGTCTAGGCTTTGTTGGCACACTAGCTATAAGCTCTGCCTTTTTTGACCTTGAAAAGTAATGTGTATAGCCATGGTGTCACTGGCACAGTCTTTGTGTCTCTGATATTAGGCAGTTACAGAACAGTACAGTAAATTTGAAGGGAGTCAAGACTCCAGACACACTTTTGTCTTGAGCCCTGGCTTCAAATACCCCCCTCTTGGGACAGGCCTCCAGTCTTTAGTTCTTCTGCCTCAGCCCCAGAGTGCTGGATTGCAGACATATGCTACCACCCCTGGCTCAAACTGCCTTTTTTCCTGATTGTTTTGATGCACGTGTGGCTTACTGGCCTGCTAGTTACCCTTATTTACCAGCTAGCTATCCTAAAGTTTCAAAGCTTTATGTTTTGTTTTTTCCTCTTCAGCCAGTGTTCGCAAGGGTATCACCAGGTCTGGGTCTTTGGTAAATTCCATCTAAACATTCTCCCCAGATAGGGAACCTACAATGAACATCAGAGGGGAGGATCTTACCCAATAGGTATGGCTTCAAAGGAAAGCTGCAGCCCTCGTTCCTGTGCTCTTTAGGAGACTGTCAACATCTTTGCCTAAAGTGATTGCAAGCTTGCATAGTTCATGTGCACACTTCTTGTGAAATAGTAACAGATCAGATACCTGGCAGCTCTGAAGCAGTCCTTTCAGTAAAATTTAGCCTGCTTAATGTTAAAACAGACGGGTGGTTTTTGCATTCTGTTTTCAGAGTCAAGAAGGTAAGGTCAGTATTGATACACTACTGCTTTTAGCCACAGCTTGTTACTTATCAGTTAAGAAGCTTCTGTCCAGGCCAGGCCCTGATTTAGCCATGTCTCTCTCTTGCAGGCATGACGGCCAGCGCAGTTGCAGCTCTTGTTCTCATGACCTCCTCCATCGTGTCCGTGGTGGGGTCTTTGTACCTGGCCTACATTCTGTACTTTGTGCTGAAGGAGTTTTGCATCGTCTGCGTCACCACATATGTGCTGAACTTCATTCTCCTCATCATCAATTACAAACGACTAGTTTACTTGAATGAGGCTTGGAAGCGACAGCTGCAGCCTAAGGAAGACTGACGGCTGGCGGATTCCCACTCGACTGTCTCAAACACTTCTTTCATTAAGTTTATTTTGCAAGTTTTTTTTTTTAATTCACAACAGACACTTTCCCTGAGAATCTTAAACTGATTTTTTAAAATACTGTAAATTAGAAGGGGCCCTAGCTATTTTCTGTGTCAATCTTCATTTTAAATCCGGATACAAAAAAGGATACACCGAGCCAATCAAAGACAAGCTTTAACTTTACCTTGAAGATGTTTCTGAGATAATAAAATGTAGCCCTTGCCCCTGGTCCTTAACCGTAAAGTGAGCAGCCATTGCTAGTAATTCTTTAATGTGTAAAAATTCAATTTCAGGTATAAGAAATGTGATCATGAACATGAAAATATTTTAGAATAGATACTGTATTAAATATTGCCATGTTTACAATATGTAATATGTTTTTAGCTGATGGATTTAAACCTGTAGATTCAATTAGAGTCCATTCATGTGATATTTGTAAATAAAGGTAGAAACATTGGATCCACCCCTGCAGAACTTACTGTACAGTTTAGTTGAAGTGTAGCATTGAGGAATTGTCAGCTCATCATGACTGATACATAGTGGAGATAGTAGACACCAACAGAACATCTTGGGAATGTGCTGACAGCCCTGGTGTGGGATTGACAGCAGAAACAGTAGGGTGCTTGGTTCCCTTCCATCTCCTACTCTGAGAGGAAGAAGTTAAATTTGAACATCCAAGTCAAGTTTGACTAGTAATAAAACTGGATGGATCCTAACTGTTTAGCATGTCATGTGACCAGACCTTTAATTCCAAGGCTCTTGGGACACTGATGGTAGGAAATGGAGAAAAACTGAAACCACTATGGCATTTTTGGGCAAAGCTTCTTAAGTGGTAGCTGACCTTTCAATACAGATGTGTTCCTTTGAAACTGGTGCCAGTCAGCTCAACAGTATTAGCACAAGCCAAGTGCTCCAAGGTTGGTCCATAGTGTTTCCTTTCTCATTTCTTCTTGCACTAAGGATTGTCAGTAAGTGTTTCAGAATCACATATTGAATTTGTAAACCTTAGGGCTGACACGAGGACCAGTTTGCTGACTCAGAAGAAACACAACACATAGAAAGATCTGGAAGTGAGACCTGGAACCTTTGTCCCACTCCAGTAGTCACACAGCAGCAGTGAGAAGAAACCCTGGAGGACATGGTGACTGAGTTTCTCTGGTTAGCATCTTACAGGAGATGTTAAAAGTGCCTTCTGTCTTAAATCTCAAACCAAATCATTCTGTGTGTTGGACTGGGGCAGAAGTATCCCTTCTTTCATTCCTTACCATGAAACAGAGAACTTGCATTCTACCAGAAGGGGCTGTGCGGCCATTTTATTCCTTGGGTTGAGAAGTAGTGGAAGTGTTTTTGTTTATGATTTGGTTAATCATTATGTTAAAAATAGGCAACTAGATGGCAAATTTGGAGACCTTTTATTTGCCTTCTTTTTGGAGGGAGGGAACAGGCTTTCCTTTGTAAGAATGGTCAGCAGTCGCTGAGTGGTTTATGACCTTCAGTCACAACTGATGCACTGTAGGAGTTCTGGCCCAGGGCAGGTATAAAACATGAACTATAATGCCCTTTTAGTAGGTTCTAACCAGTTTCTTAAGACAGCTTAATTCTGATTTCATCAAAGGTTGTGTTTCCCCAAGAATGTGAACATTTCCATGACTGTCTTACTATGTACGCATTGTAGTCTTTCTGAAGTAGTTAAAGAACTTCTAGAAAGTACTGACTGGTATTTATGGAGGACCAAGTCCTCATGGGAGAACTGTACAGTGAGATCATCTCGTACCCCTTTGTCCAGCTCTCCCAAGGCAGTGGAAATGGCTAATAGCCAAGATTTCTGCTACTTATATATCAAGGCTGTGCTAAACAAGTCCCTTGGGTCCCAATTCCAAATTATCTTTTCTATCTTTTACCACTCAGCAGAGTGGTGTTAAAGCTTGTCTTGACATTACAGGTGTCTTCAACACTTACTCAAGAAAAGGTGAGAGTATCCCATCCACCACATCCATCATGGTTTCCCTTTGCTTTCCTCAGTCTTGGGAGTACCACCATTATAGACTGTATGAATTTTTTGTTTGTTTATTACATTCCTGTGCCCTAACAGAATGAATACCCCTTTCTCAGTGAAAGTTAACAGGTGCTGTCTGAAGTAAGAATGCCGAACTGTGTGCTCATGCTTGACTTTGGGCCGTCATTTGGGAGGTAGAAGCAGGAGGGTCAGGAGTTCAAGGTCATCCTTGACTACTTAGAAAATTAGAGACCAGCCTTAGCTATAGCAGCTCCATCCTTAAAGTAAAAGAAAGAAAAAAAAAGAAAGAAAAGAAAAGAGAAGAAGCATTTGCTAAAGTATAATATATGTTCTCAGTAAGCAACCCTATTGTGTTTTATTTGGTAGTTTTGCCCTGAGGAAATTCAGGTTCCTCTCTGTACCTTCTATTAAACCTAGTAGAATGGGGAGAAAAATACTGTGCTATAAAACTGCTAATATTATTATGACTGTTTCAGACTGAATATTTAAACACTGAAGAAGCTGGGTTTGGCTGGGCATAGCGACACGCACCTTGAATCCCAGCATTTGAGAGTCAGGGACAGGTGGATCTCTGAGTTGGAGGCCAGCCTGGTCTAGATAATGAGCTCCTGGCCAACCAGGGTTATATAGGGAAACCCTGTCTCAAAAAGCATACCCACAAAATAATAATAAACACTGAAGCAGAACTAACAATAAATGCGGAAGGGAAGACTAGGAGGACAATGACTCCTACAGTAATTCTGTGAAGCCTTTCACTCCACAGTGATAGTATTTGTAGGAATATGAGAAGTTCCAACTAGGCATGCTCCAGGACTGGCTGGCCCTTCCCCACAGCTGGTTTCTATCAGGAGGATAAACTGGAACAACTCAGGTCTAACAAGTTGCACTAGCTGCATTCTAGAAATTACTTTTGCTTCATATATGTAGCCTCTCCTTCGACTCTTTTGTTATTGTTGTTCTTTTGTATATTTTTAAAGACACATGATCTCTGTAGCCAAGGCTGTCCTAGAACTCAGTATGTAGCTCAGGCTGGCTTCAAAGTTGGCATTCCTCCTTAGCCTCCCAAGTGCTAGAATGAGTGGTTCAAATTTATTATATGTAAGAATGTTGAAAGACATAGGCCTTTTTCATATAAAGAGATAAAGCCCACTTGTCATTCTTGCAGAGGACTTGGGTTCAGCTCCTATCACCCACATGTCAGCTTAACAACAGTCTGTAACTCCGGTTCAGGGGATCCGATGCCCTCTTCTGGCTTCCAAGGGCACTGCATGCATATGGTGCATAGACGTTAATGCAGGCAAAACACCCATACATACAGAAAAGTATTTCATTTGGTACAAGATATCCTTTACCTATGAGGTAAGATAGAGGACAATGAGATTAATATTGTTGCTTTTTTTGTTTGTTTTTATTTATAATTATTTTCAAAAGACTACAGTGAAAGTATAGCCGGGCATGGTAGCACATACCTATAATCCTGGCACTTGGGAGGTAGAGACAGGAGGACCAGAAGTTCAAGGGCAACCTTGGCTTATATGAGACTTGTCTCAAAAGCAAAAATTAAAAACACTGCTCAGCAATTACTTCCTAAGCTATAGTTGGCACCATCAGTTGATTCTGATGAATACTGACAGGTGGTGGCTTTACCTTAAAAGTCAGGAAAATGTCAGCAAAGCTCCTCACTGTCATTTCCAGGAACTATTTGGGGATATGGATTTTACCCACCCCCGTGTTTTCCTCCAGCATACATCAGTGAACCTGCCCCTCTACACCTTTTAGCATTTGAGGCAGCACATTTATGAATCTGAATTTGTGAGTACAACCCTATAATCAAAGGGCAGAGTAGGATTCCAGGCACTTGATCAAACATCCCCTGCCCCCTTCTGAAACTAATTGGCCCAGAAGAGATGAACTGTTATGAAGCTGTATTGAGCATGGCCTAAATAATAGGTGTATATGACCTGTGAAGTGTGTCCATCTAAAATATTACTCATGCTTTGAAAGCTCCTGAGGAAACATTCATGTAAAAAGTTCACTGGGAAGATACCCTCTCTAATATAGATAGAAATATTCTTTATCAGAGATTTAGGATACCATTTTGCTAACTGGTAAATAAAAACATGTAAATATGTAAGAATGTTTATTTGTTGCACATAACTTTTGGTATAAAATAAATATAGACGTTACCTGTGGACATTGTGCTGCCATTCTTACTTCGTTGTGGAGCCTTCAAAACGAAGCTGGATGAAATGAAGTCTCGAGTCAGGAAGAACATGCGGATCCTGGTACTGTAACCCTGCCCCTACACATACTAACTTGAAGCCTTGTCTCTTAAATCCCGGGTAACTTATAGGTGATGCAGATTTCTTAGGGATTATGTTCTTGGATTCCAGTGGATTTATTACATATATGATTGTTAAGAATCCATGATAGGGCCGGGTGCTTTGGGATCTTAGTCTTTAATCAGAGCAGAGGCAAACATAATTCTGTGAGTTTGAGGCCAGCCTGGTTTACATAATACATTTCTAGGACAGCCAGAGTTACTTGGTGAGACCCTGTCTTTAAAAAAAAAATCAGTGATAGGGGCTAGAGAGATGGCTCAGTAGTTAAGAGAGCACTTGCTGCTGTTGCAGAGGACCTAGGTTCAGTTCCCATTGCTGACATGGTGTCTCACAACCACCTGTAAGTACAGCTCCAGAGGGAGCTGTACTTGACAGGGCTGGGGACATGGCTCAACAGGAAAGCGTTTGTTTATTGGGCTGTAAGCTTAATTCCCATCAGCGAAAAAAGAAAAAAAGGCAAAAAGCCAGATATTGGTGGCACGTGCCTGTCATCCCAGGACCTGGGAGGTATAAGTTTGAGCATCAGGAGTTTGAGGGCATCTTCAACTACATACTGAGTTGGAGGCCAGCCTAGGCTGTGTAGGATGCTGCCTCAAAAAACAACTGACAAAGAATGGCTCAGGGGTTAAGCACTGGTTGCTCTTCAAGAGGACCTAGGTTTGACTCCTAGCACCTGCATGGGAGATCACAACCATCTGTAATTCCAGTTCCCAGGGATCTGATGATCTCAAGAACCAAGTGTGCAAATATGTGTGTACAGTGGTGTACAGACATACATTCAGGCAAAACACTCATACAGATAAAAGGGGGGGAGGAGGTGGTGGTGGTGGTGTTGACAATAGATGTTACATAGACTGTTTTAGGATGTCTTTCCATAGCTTTCTTTGAATTTTCCATCACTATAGTCTGTTGTTGATTGTTTTACTTTTTAATCTTTTGGCTTTTGGGGGGGCTACCACCCAGCTCCCAAATAAATCATACACAGAGGCTTATTCTTACTTATAAATAAATGTCCGACCTTGGCTTGTTGCTTGACAGCTTTTCTTATCTTAAATTATCCTGACTACCTTTTACCTCTGGACTTTTACCATTTCTTAATTCTGTGTATCTTACTTTCACTGTTACTCTGTGGCTGACTGGGTAGCTGGGTGGCTGGCCCCTGATGTCCTCCTCTCCTCTTCTCGCTCCCTCTTCTCCCAGAGTTCTCCTCATATTTATGCTCTCTGCCTGCCAGCCCCGCCTATTTCTCTCTCCTGCCTCACTATTCAGCTTCTTCCGATGTTTTAGACAGGGACACTAACACAGCTTCACAGAGTTCAACAATTGCAACATAAAAGTAACGCATCTTAAAATAATATTCTACAGCAGTCCTCTAAAGAGGTAACATCTAGAAACAGAGAGTCCATTTGAAATCTAAGCCATCCTTCACTGACTAAACCGTGTTTTATGTGAAACTTTAGGAGCTGGGTTTGGGATATAGTCGTGTTGATAGCTTGCATGGGTGGATGTATACAGACCAGGTTTGGTATAAACTGGGAGTGATAACGAGTACCATAGTCCCAACACTTGTGAAGTGGAGGCAAGAGGACCAAAGCATTCAAGGTTGGACCAGTAACAGGTTCAGTGAGCCATGGCAGTTGCTTTATCCTGACAGCCCGAGTTTTATCCTCAGGACCCACATGGTTGAAGAAGAGCACTCATTACCACAAATTGTCCTCTGACACCACACTGTTTTGCAGTACAATAAAGAGACTAATAATAATTTTAAAAGTTGGGCTGGAGAGATGGCTCAGAGGTTAAGAGCATTGCCTGCTCTTCCAAAGGTCCTGAGTTCAATTCCCAGCAACCACATGGTGGCTCACAACCATCTGTAATGAGGTCTTGTGCCCTCTTCTGGCCTGCAGGCATACACACAGACAGAATATTGTATACATAATAAATAAATAAATAAATAAATGAACTTGTTAAAAAGTAAAGAATACTTGTCAAAAGAGTAAAGAGAATTTAAAAAAAAATAATTTTAAAAGTTCAAGATCGTCCCATGTTAAATACTAATTTAAGAGATTAGCCCAACCAGGTGTAGTGGTGCACACCTTTAATCCCAGCAAAGGCAGGCAGATCTCTGAGTTTGAGACCAGCCTGGTCTACATAGTGAGTTCCAGAACAGCAAGAGAGAACCTGTCTCAAAAAACAACAAAAAAGAAAGACTGGCCTGGAATATATGAGATCCTGTCTCAAAAAACAAAAAAGACCATTTTAGGACTCAAACCATAATTTATCTCTAATTTGTAAAATGTTTACATGTCTGTTCCATTTACATATTGTCAACTAAGAAGCTTTATTTAAATTTATATTAAACTAGGGGCTGGCTGGAGAGACAGTTAAGAGCATTGGCTGTTCTTCCAAAGGACTGGGGTTCAAGTCTCAGCATCCATATGGTGGTTTACAACTACCTACAACTCCAGTTCCAGGGGATCTAACATATTCTGGCCTCCATCGGCACCAAGCCAGGCATGCACATGGTACCCAAACACTCATACACAGAAAATAAACAATAAATTAATAAAATATTAATAAAGATTTATATTAAGCTAAGACAAAAAAACTTGATTATTTTGAAAATTTTAAGAGGTCCATGGTGACATGAAATACGGCTCTCCTAAAATCCCTTCCCACTTGAACTAACAACAGTCTGAGTTTTAAATGATCTCAGAATAGTAGGAGGAGGCTCTTTTCATGGGTCTAGGAAAGGAAGACTGGAAAGGGATATGTAGAGAGGCATGCAGCTGGTGCTGAGAAAAGAGTCCAGCCGTCTTCCACCAGACTGGCAAGCTCAGGAGCCCTTTTCAAGACACCCATCCTCATGCCGGTGTGGGCCTTAGGAAGAATAATGTGCTGTATATACCCTTGCCTCAGTGGAGCCTCTGGACCAGGGAAAGACTTAGCAAGATAATAGGTCATCACTCTGGATGTACCAGCCACAGAACACTCACTTATATAGGCCCCGTTTAAAGAGCCAGGCCCTCGCCAGTGGCATTGCTAAGAGCCATTGGGCTTCTACACAAATCTACCCTGTCAAGTTTGAATTATAAAGAAGCCCAGGGAGACAGTAAAGTACTTGTGGTACATGCATAAGAACCCTGGTATCAGCCCTCAGAACTCATACCTCAGAGCTGGGCTGGGACTGATGGCATGTGCTTATAATTTCAACACTGGGGAGACAGGCTAAACTGAGTGAATTCTTCCCTAGTCTGAGACCCTGTCTCAGGTGGATAGCACCTGAGATTGTTTTCTGGTCTCCACAAGCATGCGTATATACCCAAAGACTAGGCCGGCATTGCGGTCACAATTCAGAGACTCGTATTTGAATCACTTGTCCTCTCAGTCATGGAAAGTGGTCCGTCAGTTGCTGCACTATATAGGGACTTCTCTATGTATGTGAATATCCTTGGAACTGTGACTAATCTGTGGGGCATTTGTTCTGAGACACATCTGCCTGCCTTTGCCTCCCATGTGCCACTCCACCCAGCTCCTTTGTGGAGTTTAATGAGTGGAGTCTTTGGTTTTTTCAGACAGCTCTGGTTGTCCTGGGACTCTCTTTGTTGATCAGGCTGGCCTCAAACTCAAAGAGATCCTCCTGCCTCCACATCCCAAGTGCTGGGAGGGATTAAAGGTATATGCCGCCACCACCGAGCTGAGTCTTTGGCTCTTACTGGGTCAAGACTAGACAGTTTTGATGCCCAAGCATGGGAGTTGGGACAGGGAATAGTCTGTCACCTGTAGCACTTGGAAACCAAAATTAGCCGGGTGGGTGGTGGTGTACACCTTTAATCCCAACATTTAGGAGGCAGAGGCAGATGGCTATTTTGAGGCCAGCCTAGTCTGCAGAGTGAGTTCCAGGACAGCCAGGGCTACACAGAAAAACCCTGTCTTGAAAAACTAATAATAAAAAATTTATTTTATTTTACATGTATGGCTATTTTCCCTCATGTATGTCTGTACACCACATGTATGTGATACCTGCAGAGGCCAAAGAGGGCTTTTGTATCACCTAGGAAATGGAGGGTTTGTTTTTTTGTTGCTGTTTTGTTTTGAGACAGGGTTTCTCTGTGTATCAGCTCTGACTGTCCTGGAACTCCCTCTGTAGACCAGGCTGGCCTCAAACTTACAGAGATCCTCTTGCCTCTGCCTCCTGAGTGCTGGGATTAAAGGCATGCGCCACCACTGGAATGGAGTTTGTAATCGCGGTTGTCCACTAAGTGCTAGGACTTGAACTTGGAATCTCTGAAAGAACAGCCCACACTGTTAACCTCTGAGCCACTTCTCTAGCCCTTACCTTATCTCTTAAGGATGTGTGAGTGCCCAAAACCTGATGTAGAAATGACCTTAAATAGTTCTCAGCACACACTACTGAGCTCAAGCACAGATATTCATAACGCAAGTCATTATTCCCATACAAGAAAGGCTTTATTATCACCGCTAATGTTCCCTTCTAGCATATCACAAATCCAAAGTAAAGAAACTCTGGCACCAGGAACTGTCTGGGGATGCCTGCTGTGTTGAGAAAATGCCTTTCATTTATTTCATCAGAGGTTGCATCTGCAGTGAGGTAGTTCTAGCTTTAGAATGTCAATGGTCTGGTTCCCAAACACTGGGTCATTGGCACCGAATGGTGATCCATGGTTTCACTGACAATCCTCCAGTATCTTTCTCGCAAAATAAACGCTGCACTTTTGGGCTGTCTCTGACGAGTGAAGATCCCCTTCTTGTTTCCTATTACTCTGATTGGTGCTTTAAAAAAAAACAAACAAACAAACAAAAAAAAACAAGGGGGGTTGATAAGATGACTCAGAGAGTAAAGAACTTGTCATTAAACCTAATCACCCCAAATTCAATCACAGGTACCCACATGGTAGAAAGAGCAAGCAGACTCCCCAAAGTTGTCTAGCTTCTACTTGTGTCTTAGGGCACGTCAAAACTCCCACCTACTTCCCCACATGCTAAATAAAAATGTAAAGTTTAAAATACTATGGAGGAGCACACATTTAGTCCTAGCACCTAGGAGGCAGAGACAATCAGATCACTGAGTTCCAGGCCAGCTTGGTCTACAGGTCAGCCAGGGTTGCATAGTGAGACCCTACCAAGAGTTGGAGGTGAGCTGAACCCATTTTAACTAAATGTAAAATAGACCAAAGCAAGTACTTGACTACCTAAACATCTCCCCAGCCCCATTTCCAGTATAACTGGAAAAGCCAACCTGAGAAAACCCGTAAGCCTAACAGATACTTACACTGGTTGGTCATAAAGTCAGCAAAATTCCAAATGAGTTCTCCAACCACGTATTCTTTTCGTTTCTGATCGAAAACCAAATGATAATTCTCCAGGAGAGCTTTCTGGTATTCCTCACTGAACATGACAGGTGGATCCTGAGATTCAAGACAAAGGGAATGTCAGAGCTGGGACTGAAGTGCTAGATAAAAATTAGAGATCCAGCCGGGTGCACACCTTTAATCCCAGCACTTGGGAGGCAGAGTTAGGTGGATCTCTGAGTTCAAGGCCAGCCTGGTCTACACAGTGAGTTCAGGACAGCCAGGGCTACACAGAGGAACCCTGTCCCACAAAAACAAAACAAAATCAAGTTTTGAGACAGGGTACCCCTGAACTGCTCAGGTTGGCCTTGACCTTGCTACCCTGCCTCAGCCTCTCAAGTAACTGGGCTGTTACCACCCTGACAGTTCAGGTTAACTAAGCGATGTATATTCATTCTCTCTGACTTCCACTCTGCCCCAAGTCTGATCCGCCACAATAGCACCCAGATGACCCCTCTCCCTCATCTGCATGTGTTGGAAATCAGATGATTTTTAATTGTATTCTACCTTAAATAATTGAGTTTGGCCCAGTTATTTGCTGGGGATCCCATCTCTGACCACTGGAGCAGCGGGATTACAGGAAGCCTGCCACACCAGCCTGGAGCCTATCTCGGTGGTGGGGAGCTGAGCTCTGCTCCTCATGGTCACAGAACAAGTACTTTCCTTGCTGAAGCCACCCCACAGTCCTCAGCCCTAGCTGCTCTTAAAACTTTAAAGTACTTAGGAAGTAAGATATGTGTTTACCTCAACTGTCAAAAAGTTGGTTGTGGGGCAGGGCGTGTGTTTCTTTTTGGTTTTGTTTTCAAGATAGGACCTTACGACTCAGCCTGGGGGTGGCCTAGACTGTCCTCTGACATGCAGTCACCCTGCCGCAGCAGCTCCTTTGTGTGGGACTGACTTTTGTTATTGTTATTTTAAAGTCTATACATAAGCGGCTGAGGAGATGGCGTGGTGGTTAAGAGTGTGCTGTTTCTGCACAGGACCCAAGTTCTGTTCCCATCTCCTGTGGTAGGTGGCTGACGATCACCTCTGGCCTCAGGGGGTACCCTGACACATGCGCATATCTACCTACATACAGTCACACAGACATACACATAATTAAAAAATTTTTGATAGTGCTGGGGATTGAACCCAGGGCCTTGTGCAAGATAGGCAGGCACTGTACCATTGCACTGTATCCCTAGCCTAAAATTTTTTTAAAAAACTTATGTATGGGGCTGGAGAGATAGTTCAGAGGTTGAGAGTATTGGCTGTTCTTTCAGAGGATCCTGGTTCAATTTCAGCACCCACATGACAGCTCATAACTGTAACTCCAATTCCAGGGCATCTGATACCATTACACAGACATTCATGCAAACAAAATACCAATGCACATTTTTTCTTTAAAAAAAGAAATCATTAAAGAAATTTTAAAAATTCTTGTGTATGAAGTAGGTACAAGTATGTGCATGGGCGCAGGCATAGAGGATAGCTGCCAGTCCTTGCCTTCCACCTTGTTTGAGACAAGGTCTCTTGTTCACCCCTTTGTATACCAGGTGGGGAACTGGGATTACAGATGTGTGCTACCATACCTGGCATTATGTGGGTTCTGGTCATCATGCTTGTGTAGCAAGCACTTTATCTGAGTCATCTCATGTAGCCCAGGCTGGCCTGCAACTAAGCATATAGCTGAGGCTAGCCTTGAGCTCATTCTGCTTCCACCCAAGTGGTAGAACAGACTTGTGCCACCTTGCCCATCATGATTTGTAATGGGAGTAGACCCACACTAATATAGTAGCTACAAGCCGCATGTGGCTATTTAAATTAGGATCAATTTAGTCTACTACCTACATCTCAGATCCCAGAAGCTGCTGTACAGCTAGCTGCTACCAACACATGTGTCGACAGGAGAATGTTTGTTTGTTTGCTTGAGACAGGGTTTTCTGTATCCCAGACTAGTCTCAAACTCTTGTAGGCAAGGATGATCCAGATTCTTTTGTCCCCACTTCCCGGTGCTAGTGTTACAGGCATGTACAACCACAGGGGCTTGTGTGTTCAGGGAGAGCATAGCATGTTGAACTCCATGCATGTTGGACAAGCATTCTGCCAGCTGAGCTACCTTCTCCCAGGCTGAAAATTACTTTTTGGTTTTTAGAGAGAGGTTTTCTCTGTATTGCTTTGGTTGTCCTGGAATTCACTCTGTAGACTAGGCTAGCCTCGAACTCATAGCAATCTACCTGCCTCTGCCTCCCAAGTGCTGGGATTAAAGGTGTGTGCCATCATGCAGCCTGAAAATCACTTTTAAAAAGGATTGTTCATTTTTTATATTGTGTATCTGTGTGCACTCCAGCCATGCAGGTACCCATGGAGGCCTAACGAGGGCGTCACATCCTCTCAGAGGACCGGAGTTACAGGCAGTTGTAAACTACCCGATGTGGGTACTGGGAACCAAACTGACATCCTCTAGAAGGGCAGCAAGTGCTCTGAGCCATCTCTCCAGCCCACAGGCCAAGAATCTTAAAATGTCATTATTGGAGCCTTTAATCCCAGCACTTGGGAGTCAGAGGCAGGTGGGTCTCTCTCTGAGTTCGAGGCCAGCCTGGTCTGCAAGAGCTAGTTCCAGGACAGCCAGAGCTGTCAGACAGAGAAATCCTGTCTTGAAAAACCTAAAACAAATAAAAAACAAACAAACAAAAAAGGGCCAGATGTGGAGGCTCACATCTGTCACCCCAGCACTCAAGAGACTAAGGGAGATTGTGAGTTTGAGGCCAGCGTGGGCATCAAACAAACATCTTTGCAAAGAAGAAGAAAAAAAAAACCCAATGTGGATAGTAGGTTGGGGAGTGGTGGTGGTATGGAAACAAAGCTAAAAATGGGGCTGCCTCTGGAACCCACACAAGCCAAGCAGAGGCCTGCATGCAGGGGCACAGTGTGTGTAGAGTTGGGGAGGTGCCTGAGAGCGAAGGTTGAGTCCCTAGTCCACCTGAGGGCAGGGACAGCCCAAAGAGATAAGTAGGGTCACCACTGTGGTAAGAGATGATAAAACTGTCTACACCGTTTACCTGGTGAAACCCGGCAATTGTGTCTGCTCCGTATTCGCTCTGGATAATTGGCTTCTTGTGAGTCTTATACCAGTTCTCAAACTGGCTCTTCAGCTGTGGCTGGATCACCTCAAGATGCCCAGAGTCATGATACCAGGAGAAGTAGCTGTTCACACAGACCACGTCCACGTATGGGGCCTAGGACAAGAGCAGTCAAGTGAGTTTGCCCCCCACACTGACGATTTCTTCAAGGTCAGACTAGAATGCAGATGACATGTAGGGAATAAAGCCAAGAGCAGACCCTCATGGGGCCAGTCTACGATACTACGTGGAGGCTCCCACTGGGCCACGGCTGAAAGGACAGCAGGCCACCATCCAGTCTCTGGCCTTGTTGGAGTTTACTCCTTCCTGTCACTGGTCTGCTGTGGCCTTGCCTGGAGATACGACCCAACCTAAAGAGCAGATAGTGTTTCTCTTCACAGTTTGGATTTTGAGACCCTTAGCTAGCCCAAGCTGACTTCAGGCTCCCTATGTAGCCAGCACTGACCTGGACTGATGATCTGTCTGTTTTCACCTCCCATTGCTGGGGTCGCAGGGGCGCACTGCCTACACCCAGTTTTCTGCCTTGCTGGGGATCAAGTCCAGGGTTTCAGGAACTTGATGCAAAAGCTCTTATTGATTAAGCTACATATCTTGCTCCTTATTCTTTTGGAGGGTGGTGTGTGTGTGTGCGCACGTGTATGCTGGGGGTGCAACCCAAGGGCTTGTACCTGTTAAGCACAGGCTGTACCACTGAGCCACATCGCCAGCCCCTCAGAGTCTCCTCTGAGCCACAAATGAGAAGGCAGTGCTGTGAGAGGCAGACTGGCTAGATTTCTCCCTAGCAGTGATGAGGGTCCACAGGGAAGGGACAGGAATGTGAACAGCAGGGAAGAGTTCTGCATCTAGCTGGCTAGCCTCCAGTGTCACCTAGGCATGTCTCCTTCAGGCCATACTGCTCGGCTCCAAAGCTACCCTTTGAATGGTGAGTTCTTTCCCAGGGGACCTCAGATCCTCTCCAGGCTGTGGTGGTGGGAAGATGCAAGCAGCAGAAAGCTTTGGAGGGTCAAGGACTGTCGCTTCATAAAGCACACTCCAGGTAAAGAGGCCAGGCACAGGGCACCCAGCAAAGCTGTCCCCGCCCACAGAGAAGATGGGTAAGCGCTGGAATAGCCAGCACCCGGGCCTCAATGCAAACTGTGTGTTTTTTTAAGGGTGGGCTCTAGAGATAGAGAGAAGCCAGGGATAACAAGACTTTTGTTATTAATTATTTTTAGATATTTATAAATGAGTGTTTTCCCTGTGTATCTGTATATGCATCAGGACGTGTCAGATTTCCTGGAACAAGATATTTATGAGCCACCACCATGTGGGTACTAAAAACCTAACTCTGGTCCTCTTTAAGCGCAACAAGTGCTCTTGACCAATAAGCTATGTCTCCAGTTCCCTGACAAGGCTTTCTTATTCATAAGGAAACAGCTGTCTCAACAAGACCCTGTCTCAAAAAATTAAAGGGGAAGGTAGGTGCTGAAGAGATGGCTCAGAGCCGGGCGGTGGTGGTGCACGCCTTTAATCCCAGCACTCAGGAGGCAGAGGCAGGCGGATCTCTGTGAGTTCGAGACCAGCCTGGTCTACAAGAGCTAGTTCCAGGACAGGCTCCAAAACCACAGAGAAACCCTGTCTCGAAAAACAAAAAAAAAAAAAAAAAAAAAAAAGAGAGAGAGAGAGAGAGAGATGGCTCGGTGACTAGGAGCTCATACTGTGGGTTTGAATGAGGATAGTCTCCATAGACTCATATGTTATAGTTCTTGGTCTACAGTTGGTGGAAGAGTTTGGGAAGGATGAGGAGGTGTGGCCTTGTGGGGGAGACTTATCACTGGGGGTGGGTTTTGAAGTTTCATTCCCAGTGGCTGAATCACCTCCAGCTGCCCAGTCATGATACCAAGAGAAGTAGCTGTTCACATAGTCACGTCCACATACGGGGCCTAAGACAAGAGTGGCCCCCTTCAAGGTCAGGAAAGAAAGCAGATGTGGCTGTGTTCAAGATATGAGCTCTCAGCTACTGCTCCAGCACCGTGATGGCCTGCTGAAGTTCATAAAATTAATTTAAAAAAAAAGGGAGGGGGGCTGAATCTGACCAGCATGCTGGCTCACACCTGTAATCCTAGAGCTAGGAGGATTTTGAGTTCTAGGCCAGATTAGTGAGATTCTGTCTACAAACAAACAAGCCAACAAACATGAAAGTTGAAGGGAGGAAAGGGATCAGTGGGAGTATGAGGTGGACAAGGGAGGAAATGAGTGGCTATGATCAAATACACTATATACACATAGGAAAATATAATAAGCCTGTTATTATGTATAATATTATGTATAACAGGCTTATTATATTTTATTATATATATAAAATAACTACATATAGGAATATAAATAGATGCTAATAAAAATCATCTTGAGAAAAGCCCAAGTCTACAAACAAGTACACTGCCCTGGTTCTAGCACAGCCTTCTTGGGGTAGAAGCCACACCGCCTAGAGGATAAGCAGGAAGTCACTTTAACCACTTGTGAAAATGGCTGAACTGGCCACTGCTGGTTCATGGTAGCAAGCACAAGACTGAAGGCCAAGCACAGGTGAGCAGAGGAAGTGTGGGGGGCCACCCCACCCCCAGGCTCACCCCCAGGTCTGCATTGTATTTTTCGTTGGTCACAAAGGTCACAGGGCGGGTGGGGTCCAGGGCTTTGGTGTGGGAGATCAGCGTCCTGTCAGTGGGAGGCAGAAGACAAGCTGTCAGATGGGAGGGGCTCAAGGACACCCGTCTCTCCCTTTCCTTCCCATCATCCCAGCTCCCAGCTAAGGCCATGACTGCACGGAGCCGCGAGAGCAGAGATGAATACAAACCAAAGAGGCTGCAGAAAGGAAGGGGAGTGTAGCACCCTGTAAGACAGTCAGTGGCGGGGGAGAGAGTGGGGGCAGGGGAGGACATGATTTAAACTAAGAGTCGGGAAGCCTCCTGAAGCAATAATATTTAAATTAGTGTTGAGTTAAATTCTATTGACTCGAGGACTAGAGAGGAGAGGACCCAATAGAAGGACTAGTCGAGGGTTAAGATTTGGTACTTGGGACCTATTTCCAGCCTCCATGGTAAAGATCACCATCACTCACCGTTAAAGACTCCCCCTTTTTACGTCTTGTTGATCATTACTCTTCCTCTTTGAAGGCTGTGTTTTGCCCCTTGGTCTTAGGCTCTAAACCTACGTTTCCAAACAGCTCTAAACCAGCCCAGCCAGTCCTAGCCTCATCCCTGCTGTCCCCTAACGCATGCATCTCACTTGCCACCTCCTGAAAACATTTGGGAGCCTCAGTAAGCTATATGCTTCCCCTTCAGGAAAAAGTCTTATCCACCCAGCCCTGGTCCCGAAGCCCCTTGGACACCATGAGCTCTGCAGGGCTCTGAGTGTCCAGAGCTGTCACAGAGTGAGGGGCGTTCCTCCAGGCCTGCCTCCTACAGACTCAGAGGAGCTCACTATGTGGAGCTGGGATACAGCATCAGAAGCTTCTCTTGTCTCTCTGTGACAAGCAGAATAATTCACCCTAAGACTAAGTGACGGTCTCATGGCAGATGAAGGAATGGGCCTGGAGGTAGAGCTCACTGGTAGAGCACTTGCCTAGCGCGCATACATAAGGCCCTTGATTGGATCCTCAACATTAGAAAATATTTAAAACCTTTCTGTGTAATTAAAAAAAATCCCCTTTTATGGTGCTGGAGAGATAGCCCAGTGGTTGTTCTCTTCCGAGGACTTGGGCTCAATTCCCAGCACCCACATTGTGGCCTACAACAGCTGTAACTCCAGTTACTGGGGAACTGACGCCTCTGAAGGAAAGACGCACACGTGGGACAGGTATATATGCGGGAATATAACTATGGGATATACCCACTTGAACAAAACAGTTCTAAATCCCACTGATATTCTCATGCCTGTATAAATGGGTTTTATACAGATGAACCCAAAACATCATAAAGTAGTTTTCTATAGTTTTATCATATGTTTCTATCTAAAATGAATGAATGAAAATGAATGAATGAATGAATGAATGAATGAATGACTGCAGGTGTGATGGAGCACACCTATAATCCTACCCCTTCAAGACTGACTTTCACGCTCCTGGCTGCCTAAGGAGGTTAAGCCAGGTCAAAGGGCCAAGGCCACAGACCTGACTCAGCCCGGGGGAGAAGGGTACTCACTTGAAGTAATAAGCAGCAGGTTTCAGAGCAGAAGCAGGCTCATTGGCCACAGACCACATCACAACTGCAGGGTGATTTTTGTCCCTGCGAATCAGCTCGTCCATCACCTCTAGGTGGTGCCGAAGAGACTCGTTGCCAAAACTCTGGCTGTAAAGGCAGAAAGGAAAGGGTGGGTCACTAAGGGCTCTGAGGAGAGCCGGGCAGGCGGGGCAGTGTGGGCAGTGAGGGGCACTCACGGCAGCTTGATGCCCACTCCAGGACACTCATCAATGACCACAATTCCGTATCGATCACAGAGCTGGAGGACCTCCTCTGAGTAGGGGTAGTGGCTGGTGCGGAAGGAGTTGGCACCAAGCCATTTCAATAGGTTGAAATCCTTTATCAGCAGTGGCCAATCGAAGCCCTTCCCTCGGATCTGGGGGACAGCAGAGCTGTGTGACCTCTGCCCTTATCACTGGAGAATACCCGCTTTCTTCTGCAACCCCAGTCCCTATAGAGACACCTCCCTGTTCCCATCTCGGCTCAGTTCACACGCCCAAGCCCATGACAGCCTCCTCAAAACACATGAACTCCCAACATCCCACACGGGGGTACCACAGTCACAACTCACATCCGAATCCTCATGCTTGTTGACGCCGTGGAAATAGAAAGGCTTCCCATTAATGAGAAACTTGCTCTCGGTGACAGCCACTGTTCGAATCCCGACAGGGAGGGTGTAGAAGTCAGAGTCAGACACAGTTCTTGCCATTCTCACCTAGGAGACCAATGTGCCGGGCAGGGGCACCCAGGTAGACTGAGCCTCATCCTTCCCAACAGGAAGGACTCGTCCCATGCGTGACACTTTGGAGCTTTTATTTGTTTTCAAGACAGGGTTTCTCTGTGTATCTCTGGCAGTCCTGAAACTTGCTCTGTAGACCAGGCTGGCCTAGAACTCACAGAGATCCGCCTGCCTCTGCCTCCTGAGTGCTGGGGTGTGCCACTACCGCCCCGCTTTTCCTTTCAAATCAAACCTTGTGTATCCTAGGCTGGCCTCAAATTAGCTTGAAGCTAAGGATGACCCTGAACTTCTCCTGCCTATAGCTCCCAAGTGCACCTCCATGTCTATGTCTAGCTGGCTATTTTGCTTTTTGGATTTTTTTTTTTTTTTTGAGGCAGGGTTTCACTATGTAGACCAGGCTAAGCTCAACCTCTATACTCATTTGATCCTATTCTCCCATGGACCTGTGTATCCTGCTTCAGCTGAGATGCCGAAATTATAGTCTCTGTCTTTAAGAAGAACATAACCTCAGGACTTTTCAAGGGATAGAAAAGCCAGGAATTTAGGGCAGTGCCTGCCTAGCCACCTGTCCTGGACTGCTTAGAGAAACTACTGTCACCAGGTGGCAGCAAAGGGCCTTCCTTAGCCCCAGTTCCAAATCCCCATTACCTCCAAGGAGTACAGGTAGGCTGGATGCTCATGCATCAGATAAGGCCACCAGAGGTTGGCGCTAGGGACCCGAAGTTGGCCCTGTTCCCCCGTTTCCTGGGCCACGACTTTGCCATCCTCATCCAAAAGACGTACTTCTAGCTGAAAATGTTCGTCTCCCTGGACGGAAATCCAGTAATTCACCAGTCCTGTGAGAAACAAGAGATGGGGACAGAAATGGATGGGACTTTACCACTCCCAGAAGTCCTCTCAGGTCCCAGGACCCCAGCAAACAACTGCTTGATGTTTTTCTTTTTCAGCTTACTGTGCAGGGAGGATCGGCTAGGGGTGGTACAGCAGGGGAGGGGCCAAGTGACTCAGTAGCTTGGCTACATTACTCTAGACAAGACCACACTTCTCACTGGTCCTCATGCCCTCGCAAATTGAGGTCCACCAGATGGATGCCTTCTGAAGCCCTTGTTAACTCGGGCAGTCTGGGTCTCGTCCCCTGAGGGTGATGAAGCAGGTGACGCTTGGGAGATGCTTGAAGCCTTTTTCCTTGGAGGCTGTTCCCTCTGGGGAACCGAGATAACTGGGCTCAGCCTAGCACAGACCCCCCTGCCAGGATCCCTTACCGACTTCTTGCTCCACATCAGTGGTCACGGTGATGTCGTCGATGTAGGTGGTAGGCGTGGTGTAGAGGACCACAGACCGATGCAGTCCCGCATAGTTGAAGAAGTCAAAGCTTGTGTTCTGGAAAAAGTAATTCTTGGGAAATCTAGAGTAGAAAATGAAGATCGATTGTTCCTTTCCTGTGGATTTTTTTGGTTTTTCAAGACAGGGTTTCTCAGTAGCTATGGAGCCTATCCTGGAACTTACTCTGTAGACCAGGCTGGCCTTGAACTCTGCCTGCCTCTGCTTCCCTAGCCACTACCTGGCTCCTGAGTCTTTTAATCACGTGCATGTATGTGTGTGTACGTGTGTGTACCACAGTGCCCATGTGGAGGTACTGGCTCTTGCCTTCTACCTCCAGACAGGGTCCCTTGTTCTAGCTGGCCTGAGAACTTCAAAGAATCCGGTCTCCACCTCTTATCTCCACACAGGCCCACTGAAGAACACTGGGATGACAGCTCCAACGTACACATCCATTCTTCCGCGGGTGCCTGGACTGTAAGCTCATGTCCTCATGCTTACGTGGTGAGTATATCACCATTGAGCCATCTTCCCAGCCCTCTGCCTCCTCTGACAGAGGAGGCATGTATTCTGTGGTCTCCGCAGATCGGGGCTAAAGTCACTCTCCCTATATGGGAGTCCACTGGATGGGGGGGGTGCGGGGAGAGGAAGGATGTTGCTTACACGGCATCGGTCTTGTAAATGATGGACCCTGGTGGCAGGGTATGAGGGGTCAGTGTGTTGTTGATGGCGATCGTGATCCGGCAGGTGGTCTCGGGTCCAGTCTGGACCAGCTTGCTGATGTCAGCTTCAAAGGGGAGGTGACCGCCCTCATGCTCCACCACATGTACCCCATTCACCCACTGCAGACACAAGGAAATATGAGCCGAGGGCAACGGAAGTGTTCTAATGGAGCCCACGAAGCAACCCTGTGACCCATGGCACAGACTCGACAGCCCAGGTTGCTTCCCCCCAGCCAGCCACGCCCTACACTGACCACAACGGCGTGGTAATGGGCACTGTTGATCCTCAGCACCACTCTCGTGTTTGTGTCTTGGGTCCATCGCTGCGGCAGGACTGCTTCCCGTTCGTACCAAACCCAGCCGATAAAGTCCCGAAGCTGTGCCTCTTGGGTGATGTCATTGAAGCTGGAAGGGACCGGCATGTCCAAAGTTGGGCCCGACTAGGTAAAGAAGAGCCGGAGTCATGATGGACTGGGGCTGCACCTCGGCTGGTAGAGTGCTGGCCTACCACGCCTGTGACCCCGTGTTCCATCGCCAGCACTGTATGAACCAATGGTGCTGGTGCACACCATCTGTCCCAGCACCCAGAAGGTGCAGCCAGGAAGATCAGAGTTCAAGATCATACCCTGGTTATCTAGCGTCTGTTACTGAGCGCATCTGAGGATACAGGAGACTCTATCTAAAGAGCAAGAATCAGGCCCGACAGTGGTGGTGCAGGCCTTTAATCCCAGCACTCGGGAGGAAGAGGCAGGCAGATCTCTGTGAGTTCAAAGCCAGTCTGGTCTACACAGTGAGTTCCAGGACAGATGGGGCTACACAGCAAGAATCAGGTCTATCCTTCATGCCTGCACTCCCCAGCGCCTCCCAGAAGCACGGGGACACAGGCTGCACATGGGTAGGTCGCCTCCTGACAAGTGAAGTGTATGAACAGTTTGTGCAAAAGACTGCTGCAACCAACTTCCTCCCCAGGGCAGACGGCACCAGGGCCAAAACAGTCCAGCCTAAGATAGGAAGCCCCAGACCCTGACTAAGAGGCAGATGGCCACCACCCGCTGCTGCAGGAAGGCCACCGGCAGGGCACAGGGGGCCCTGGGCTGAGGAAACTGAGAAGGCGTGTGGAGGGCACTTCTCCTCCTTACTTCCTCCTTTGCTGAATGCTGGGCAGGGCAGATGAAAACTGAGTGGTTAAACCAGGTGTGGTAGGCTTATAACTTGTAACCCTAGCACCGGGGATTCGGGGGGGAGTGGGTGTGAGGGTGTTAAGGCAGCAGGATTGCTTTGGTTTGGAGGTCAAAGTGGGGCCAGAGTGTTGCCCAAACACACACATACTCTCTCTGCCTTAAAGGCACTGGCCACCAAGCCTCGTGACCTGAGTAGATTCCTGGAACCTAGGAGAGACCAGACTCCAGCGAGTTGTCACCTGACCTCCACATGAACTGTGTGGCACACGGGTGCCCACACGCATGCACACACAAGTAAGGAGATATTATAAATATTAAACAAAGAAGACAGAGAAAGATGGGGAAGAGGGAGGAGAGCCAAAGAGGGGAAGAGGAAGTGGGGGAATGAACGAAGGAATAAATGAATGAATCCCGGAGAGGCAGAGGCAGTGAGCACACAGGTTTTCTTCAACCTGCTCCTGCACCAACCCTACCCAGTTAGGGAGAGCAGAGATGGGATCCTTCACTGGCTGGGTGCCAAGTCATGTCCTTTATCTGAATCTTGCAACCCCAAGGACCCCGCAAGGCCTACTAGCACTTCCCTCCTCTATCCCCACCCCAAATCTTTGTGGTGGGCAGCATCACCAATGCATGCGTGCACACTGCTAGGGTTCTGCTTCTCACTAGCTGTGCGAGAGCAAGCAGGAGGCATGTGTAAACATCCACTCCAACATGCCAGAAAACTGGAGCAGGAGGCTCTCCGGGATAGCCAGGCCAGCCTGGGTTTCAGAATGAGACAGTTTCAAAACAAGAACAAAAGGCTCAGTAGTGACATGCATGCACAATGAAATACAATGAAAAGCTTTTTTATAAAAAAAAAAAAAATCCGTTGCCTGGGGCAGCGCTCGCAGAATCTCTGGAGTCCATGTGGTTCTGGGGCATGCGAGGTCCCACTTCCTCGTCCGGCCGCTCCCCTCCCCAGCCTGCAAACCCATAACCTCCTCTAGACTGGGACAAGGGAAGGGGATCTCCGGGTACAGGCACCCCTCCTCCCATCCCCTGGCTTCCGGGAGCTTCCAGAACCCGGGTACCCCTCGGGAGCGCACACCTCCCGCAGCGGCTGCCGGTACCACTGCTGTTCGAATCCCAACAGCCGGTTTTCGGAGAAGTCCGCGCGGAAGTGCCACAGTCCGTCCAGCACCTTGAGCTCCCGCGAGGGCGTCTCCACGGGGAAGAGCATCCCGCCCTGCAGTGCCAGCGCGCAGCTGCACAGCAGCGGGCCCAGCGCAACCCAGCACGCGCTCAACTTTGGGGACATGCTGGTCTGGCTGCCCACCGTCCAGCGGTTGGGCTTTTCGCCTCGCTCTCCTAGGGAGGGCGAGGGCGGGGCCTGGGAGGGTCACGTGTTCCCGCGTGAAGCCGCCTGCGCCAACTTGGTTAAGGGCAAGTAAGTACCCGTACAGCTATTTGGGCAAGGCCATCCAGAGGCACCCGGGCTAGGATCTGCGGGAAGAGAAAACTCTCATATTCCTCCTAGCCCCAAAGGCCTGAAGTCCTGGGTCGTCCCCCCATAGGAGTGCCGGAGGTTGTGCCTTCCAGGACCTTTAGATTAAGGGCTGAGAGAACCCTTGGAGTCCCAGTCCCCACCATTTCTCCACAGACTCCTGTGAAAAGTTGTGCATGAGGGGTTTAAGAGAGACACTGGGAAGGATTGTTGGGGGTTCGCAGTTTATTAACGACATATGGACAACCTCCTGAGGTGGGGACTCTGAAGAGGGTTCAGGTCCCCTTGCCAGCAATGAGAGTCCCTTCTTGTAGGTCTCTCAGGAAGGGGGTGGCTTCACGCTACAAACTTGTAGCTAAGCCCTCCTGATGCCCAGCAGGAGGCAGGCAAGGGGGTAGGGTGGGAGAATAAGACGTCTGGCCATCAACACTTGCTTAGATATATAGTTACTGCCCAAATGAGAAATCTGAGGACTTGAAAATCTGTTAGCTAGTGCAGTGATGGATGGGGCGGGGGAGGGAAGAGAAGGGGGCGGTTTTAAGACCACTGAGGACCCGGGTAAGAGGGGACCGGCTTCTGCAGGTCATGTGACCTGTGGAACACCCATCACAACCTGCACCTTGACTGGAATGACACAGTACAGGCCCAGGAGACTCTTCTTCCATGCCCGCTGGTGTGAGTTCTACGGCGTCTTGAACTTGGGTGTAGATGCTCCAACTCTGCCCAGAGACCTAAAGTTTCCTCCTTGCGTCGCAGGCACCAGCAATTTGGAGGATTACTCAGAATTGCAGGTCTACCTCGGCTACAAAAGCTGTTGTCCCCCCAGCCAGGGTGCCGTTGGGTCCACGGGGGTGGCTCAAAGATGGGGACAGACCATCAAAGTCTAATAAACCAGTCTAATAAACCAGAAGCAAACTTTATTTCAGAAACAAGATTCCAGGAAAAAATTAAAAAAAAAAATAAAAAATCTCCACAGGATACAAAAAGTTTATCAGCTAGCTGAGAATATAGCCAGAGATGGATTTCATAAGGCTGTGGTAAAGGCCAGTTTCTGAGCGCCTCCCCCCCCCCCCCCCCCACAGAGTTTCTCTGTAGCTTTAGAGCCTCTGGAACTAGCTCTTGTAGATCAGGCTGGCCTCAAACTCACAGAGATCCACCTGCCTCTGCCTTCCAAGTGCTGGGATTAAAAGTGTGCGCCACCATCACCCGGCTCCACCTTCTTATAGTAAGGTGTACCAAGCATTAGGTCTGAACAAAGAAATATTTACAATCTTAAGGTAAAACTCAGCTACAGATTGCCTTACTTTATAATCTTCATTAACAGAGTTTTTCAGTTAAATAGTGTTTGTACTTAATCTATTGCCTCCCTTGGTACTTCCAGGAAGTGTTTACTGAAGCCCCGTGCCCCCCCCCCCCCCGCACCAGTTGCACACAGCAGGGACAATGCGTAACCCAGAGGTCATGTATTTCTATCTCCTAAAAGCTGACTCAGCTTATATCCGTGAACTGGCTCTCAGTTTGCAGAGAGATGCTTCGGCCTTGTAAATAGGGCTATGTGTTGTAAATCGGAGTAATCCACTGTTAACAGTTAAGCTTTAAGCTGCTGAGAAAGCTGCTGACAGCCTGTTCTCATTCTCCTGGGCTTCCAACTTTATATTTCTTTCTTTCTACGTTCTTATTTCTGGAATCTACATTTTTATATTCTTATTCTTGGACCCTTCAGTACCAGGAGACCCTGTCTCAAAAAGCAACCAAACAACAACAAAACAATAAAAAAGCATATGTTGTATACACAAATATACACTAAATTATATAATTATGAATTACTGTCATTTTGATTCACATATTTTTTAATTTTCTTAATGAAAAATGCATTATAAAAATAATTACAATCACGACCAAGCCATTAAATAATTTTTAAAAAGCAAAGAAGTAAAAAGGAGTATCTCTTTGCTCTTATGGATTAACTGATTTTTTTAAAATGTTTATGCTTTTTAAAATTTGTTTTATGTGTGTGCATAGATATGCCTATATGCATATGCAAAGCCAGAGGAGGACGTTAGGAGTCTTCTTCCATCACTTGGCTGCTTGGCTTTTGGTTGATTTGACACAATTTAGACAAGTTAGGGCCTTCTGGGAGATTATATCCATCAGACTGACCTGTAGGCAAGAAAGACTGTGGTACATATTCTCAATCTCTCTCTCTCTCCTCTTCCCCGAGGCTGGTCTTGAACTGCTGGTGATCCCCTGCCTCAGCATCCCCAATGCCAAGATTCCCGGTGTGTACCACCACACTCAACGCCGTGCAGGCATCTTTCCCTCTGTCACCATGTCCCATGGCCTAGGTCGCCCTCCTGCTCCTGTGCATACAGCCACAGTTTCACTGAGGAGCTCTGATCCTTCCCGAGGCTCTCATTGTCCCGGAATCCATGGCCTTCCAGTGGCCTTCTCACGCCAGGCCTGATCCCGGTGTCTTCTTAGACTTTGGTTAACTTTCTCTTGAGGCAAATTTTCGTAACTCTGACTCCAAAAAGGGGAGGTCTGGGTATAAGATAGAACCACCAAAGACATACCCAAGTGCCATTCTGCTACCTAGGTCTCGCCTCATGGGCCATTCTGTGTGAATTCATGAATAGGCTAACCCACTGTTCAAGTTAGACCATCACATCATGGTCCAGTCATCTCCCTAAAACCCGCTGACTCGACAATTGACCCATTCATACATGAGCCTTTGGAGGACATTTTCTTTAATTTTTGAGGCTGGTTTTTCACCACGTAGCCCAGCTGGCCTGTAACTCACAGAGACCTGCCTGCCTCTGCATCCCGAGTGCTGGGATGACTGGTGTGCCCACCACGTCTGCTGGAGGCCATTTTTTATGGCTGTTCTGAGACAGGGTGTCAGATAGATTGGCCAGGAAGTGGGTGAGGCCAGAATGACCTTGAACTCTTGTCCCCCTGTTCCCTTCGCTGGAGCTGGGGTCTTGACCCACGTGCCAATATTCAGGGTTAAGGCAGTTGAGAACACAGACTCAGAAGAGTCAGATTTAATTATGTAGATGGTCCCAACTGTCTGTAGCTCCAGACCCGGGGATCCAACCCCCTCTTCTGGCTGCAGTGGGCACCTGGCATGCATGTGGCCCACAGCATACATGCAGGCCAAATGCTCCATACACATACAAAAATTTGAAACGTCTCTTGGGATATTTCAGGGAATGTAAGCTCCTACCCACTCTGGGCCTGGGAGGGCAATTTGTCCCCTGGGTCCATTGCTTGGAGAGGTGTAGAATACAAGCCTCTTATATTTTTCTGGGATGCCAGCTTCAAGCTACATGTCTGTCACACACACTAATTTTGCAAGGGCAGGGAGAGTATGTATATATGTATTCTTTTCTCCTCCCCAACTCGCTATGAGCCCATGCTAGCCTGAAATCTATGATCTTTCTAGCTCAGGCTCCCGAGTGCTGAGATAACAGGCATGGATTAATACATCAGAAGTGAGTGAAGAAAGGCCCAATGTCCCAAGCCTCTCTCACTAGTCCTCCTCCTGCCCAAGTTTCTCTAGACCTTGACTAAAGCTAAATTGGAAGTCGTGGCTTCAATATTGAAAAGAATTTTAAGATTAGCCAGTTTAGGAAGCAAAGTAGGAGATTTTATTAAATATTTATACACACAATGAAAATTTTATATTTTTAATTGTGTGTGTGTGTGTGTGTGTGTGCGTGCTCGCCTGAGGAGGCCAGAAGACAGAAGATGAACGATATTGGCTCCCCTGGAGATAGAGTTACAGGTGGTTGTGAGCTGCCCAACATGGCTACTTTGAACAGAACTTGGGTCCTTGTTAAGGCTGCCATGTTCTCTTAACCACTAAGCCATTTCTGCAGCCCATATATATGTATATATAATTTTTTCTTTTTTTGAGAAACAGGGCTTCTCTGTGTAATAGCCCTGGCTATCCTGGAACTCGCTCTGTTTGTTTATATGGTGGATTACCTTGACAAATTTTCATCCCTGCATCTCTGGGATGAAGCGACTTGATCATGGTGGATGATGGTTCTGATGTGTTCTTGGATTCGATTTGCCAGTATTTTATTTAGTATTTTTGCATCAAAGTTCATGAGTAAGATTGATCTGTATTCTCTTTCTTAGTAATGTCTTTCTGTGGTTTGGGTATCAGGTAATTGTAGCCTCATAAAAAGAGTTTGGCATTGTTCCCTCTGTTTCTATTGTGTGGAACAATTTGAGGAGTATTATTAGTTCTTCTTTGAAAATCTTGTAGAATTCTGAGCAGAAACCATCTGGTCCTGGGCTTTTTTTGGTTGGGAGACTTTTGATAACTGTTTTTCTGGAATTAGTGTTGCTGTTGAATTCTAATTTTAAGCCACGGTGATCTGATAAGATACATGGGGTTATTTCAGTTTTTTTGTATCTGTTGAGGTATGTTTTGTTATCAAGTATGTGGTCAATTTTTTGATAAGGTTCCATGAGATGCTGAGAAGAAGGTATATTCTTTTATGTCTGTTAAGTCCATTTGAGTTAGAACATCTGTTACTTCCCTTATTTCTCTGTTAATTTTTTGTCTGACTGACCTGTCCGGTGATGAGAGTGGAGTGTTGAAGTCTCCACTATTAGTGTGTGGGGTTTAATATATGATTTAAGCTTTAGAAGTGTTTCTTTGACATGTGAGGGTACCCTTGTATTTGGGGCATAGATGTTCAGTACTGAAATTTCCTCTTGATTGATTTTTCCTGTGACTAACATGAAATGTCCTTCTTTGTCTCTTTTGATTGATTTTAGTTTGAAGTCTATTTTGTTAGATATTAGGATTGCTACACCAGCTTGTTTCTTAGTTCCATTTGATTTGAAACTTTTTCCCAATCCTTTACTCTGTCTTTGAGGTTGAGATGTTCTTGTATGCAGCAGAAGAATGGATTCTGTTTTCATATCCAATCTGTTAGCTGTGTCTTTTCGGGTGAGTTGAGTCCATTTATATTAAGGAATATTAATGACCAGTGATTTCTACCTTCTGTTAATTTAGTTTTCATTGTTGATGATATTAATTTGTGTGTTTTTTCCTTCTTTGGGATTTGCTGCTGTGAGATCATCAATTGTCTGTGTTTTTGTTGATGTAGCCAACTTCCTTGGGTTGGAGTTTCTTTTTTAGTACTTTGTGTAGGGCTGGGTTTGTGGCTAGGTATTGGTGAAATCTAGATTTGTCACGGAATATCTTGTTTTGTCCTTCTATGGTGATTGAAAGTCTTGCTGGGTATAGTATTCTGGGCTGGCATCCGTGGTCTCTTAATGTCTGCATAATACTTGACCATGACCTTCTGGCTTTCATTGTCTTCATTTAGAAGTCAGGTGTAATTCTGATAGGTCTGCCTCTATATGTTACTTGATCTTTTTCCTTTGCAGCTCTTAATATTCTTTCTTTACTCTGTATGTTTAGTGTTTTAATTATTATGTGGCAAGGGGACTTTTTTTGGATCCAGTCTATTTGGTGTTCTGTAAGCTTCTTGTATCTTCATAGGCATATCTTTCTTTAGGTTGGGAAAGTTTTCTTCTATGATTTTGTTAAATATATTTTCTGTGCTTTTGAGTTGAACTCCTCCTCCTTCTATCCCTATTATTCTTAGATTTGGTCTTTTCATGGTGTCCCATATTTCTTGGATATTTTGTGTTAAGCTTTTGTTAGATTTAATGTTTTCTTTAACTGATGAGTCTATTTCCTCTATTGTATCTTCAACGCTTGAGATTCTCTCTTCCATCTCTTTTTTTAAAAATATTTATTTATTTATCATGTATACAATATTCTGTCTGTGTGTCTGCAGCCAGAAGAGGGCATCAGATCTCATTTCAGATGGTTGTGAGCCACCATGTGGTTGCTGGGAATTGAACTCTGGACCTTTGGAAGAGCAGGCAATGCTCTTAACCTCTGAGCCATCTCTCCAGCCCCCAAATTCCCAAGATTTTACCAGCCTTCCTTTTCTTTTTTTCTTTCTCCCTTTCTTCTTTTCTTCTTCCCTCCCTCCTTCCCTCCCTCCCCTCGAAGACCGGCCTTGACAAAAATACTTCTTACCAGGGTAGGGGCATGGGAATTGGAGAAATATAAGTAAAAAAATATGAAGATGCATAAAATAATAAGACAGAAAACATAGAAAGTATCGGGAGGGGATTCCAGTGACTGAAATCCTGAAATTCACCTGCGTTTATTTTTCCACAACTTTTATACTCAACTTAAACAGGGAGGGGGAGGGGAAGAAGGTAATAAAAGACTTTATTAACATGATACAAAGGATAACTCACACAGTCAATCACTTTATCACTCTGAGACATCATATCGTTAGCATTCTGTTGTCTAGGTAGCAAAGGTGCTCTAGATCATGTATGCTGAAGACCGCCCTTCCCCAGGTGACCTCATAGTTGTAAAAGAAGGAGCAGAGTGTGTTCGCATATCCTATCCTGACCACCTGTTAGGATGGCATGGACTTATTAGAATGAGCTATCTTAATTTCAAAAGAGCCAAGCAGTCCCATCACGAGTTGGGATGTGCAACTATGTTGTCATTCTCCAAACTCTCTGACCATCACACAAAGTGGAAATGGACCTGTACTTTTTGGTCTCCACACTTCTCTCTCTCTTTTTTTGTGACAGAGTTTCTCTGTGTAGACCAGGCTGGCCTTGAACTCAGAGATCTGTCATCCTCTGCCTTCCAAGTGCTGGGGTTAAAGGTCTGTGTCACCACCACTCTGCTTTTCCAGCCCTTCTATCCTTCCCCCAAGTATGCCTGCCAAGGTCTTCTCAGGTATATTGGTAATCCCAGCACTTGGGAGGTAGAGGCAGGAGGATTAGGATTTTAAGGTCATCGTCAGCTGCATTGAGGACGGTCGTGAGGAAACAAAACCATGTTCTTAAAAGGGGTGTGGGCTGGAGATGCAGGTCAGTTGGTAGAGAGCTGTGAGTTCTCTCCAGAGCGTCAGGCTTGGAAGATGGAGGATCAGGAATTGTTAGCCACATAGGAAACTTAAGGCCAGCCTGGGAGCTGGCCACATTAGAAGATACTCAGTTGTGTCATGGGGAAGTTTGGCTTTGCTTGGCACTGTGAGGACTTTCTTTGCTTTCCCATATAGCCAGCTTTGGCATTTATGTGACTAGATTCTAGTTTAACCGTTTTCTCCAGATGTGAGGCATAAAAGCCATTTGGGCCATATATCATCACCAGCTGATGCGAAATTAACTTTCTCCACTGTCCGAGGCTTTGAGGTGCTGATTTTGTAGAATAAAGAATCAGAGGGAGCCGGGCGGTGGTGGCGCATGCCTTTAATCCCAGCACTCGGGAGGCAGAGGCAGGTGGATCTCTGTGAGTTCAAGACCAGCCTGGTCTACAGAGCTAGTTCCAAAACAGCCAGGTCTACCCAGAGGAAACCCTGTCTCCAGTGGGCAGACTACAAGGAGAGAGAAAGAGAGAGAGAGAGAGAGACAGAGACAGAGACAGAGACAGAGAGAAAGGAAGGCAGGAATAAAGACAGAGGGGACAAAGAATCAGAGTGTTGCCAGGTATAATGATGCACATCTGTAGTCCCAGCATGTGAGAGGCAGGGGCTCAGAAGTTCTGGGTCATGGTTGATCACATCACGAGATAGAGGCCAGCTTGAGCAGCAACAAATTCTCTCTCTCTCTCTCTCTCTCTCTCTCTCTCTCTCTCTCTCTCTCTC
>JABTXL010008573.1:330983-354374 GCA_025134845.1 Neodon shergylaensis
CTCTCTCTCTCTCTCTCTCTCTCTCTCTCTCTCTCTCTCTCTCTCTCACACACACACACACACACACACACACATGCACACAGAGGCATATGCAAACACATACACACATAGATGTGTATGTGACAATAATAACTAAAGAAATAGAGGCTATGAACTTAGAGTCGGTGGGTGCATAAGAGGAGCAGAAATAGAACTGGATATAGAGAAGCTTGTTGAATAAAGTATGGGAGAGTACAAATCTAACAGAAAAACATACAAAATAAGGATAGTAGCATGGCTTCTTTACGTATATGAAGTTATACTTCCCTTGGGATATGCTACCTGGCTTCCTTCTAGCGAAGGTTTAGTCTAAGGTCAGTCATCAGAGAGAAAGGAGGCTCTGAGGATGCAGTGCTCCTGTAGACAACTACCTTAGATAACTCCAGGTTGTTGTGAATGTCCCAGTGCCGGTGTCAGGAGTCATGCAGGTCTGTCGGAAGAAGACTCAGAGACACTTTAAGAATGAGTTTAGCCTTTCGGGGCTACAGGGGGCTCAGCCTCTAAGGACTGAAGGGCTTTCCCTTTGTGCAGGACATTTCCCCATATTTACACTTTAGTCAGTTGATTTCCATATGCTCACAACAACCTGAATAAAGCTTCCAAAAATACAATGCCCAGTGCAAAGACCTGATTTAGGAGGTACTGTGGTTTTCCGGGTTGCTCCTTATCCAAGTTTTGCATAGGTTTTAAATCCTTGGGAAACTCTCAGACAAGATTCACACTGGGAGACAAGAGAAACAAAAGGTATCTGCTAAACAAAAGATGGATTAGGGCTAGGTACTAGCACTCTGGAGCTAGGTCAGGTTTAGCCCAGTAGGGATTAGGGCTAGGTGCTAACACTTTGTAGCTAGGCCAGGTACAGTTTCCTGTACTGAGCAGTGCAATTCAGTTGCTATTGTTAGTTGAATCCTGAAAACAAGATCAAAATAAGCCCTCAAGGCTCCTTGCTGTTAATAAGATTAGTATAAAATGAAATAAAGATATGATGGACTTGGAAAGAAATGCAAGTGCTTTGTGTTATCATTTATAAACATAATGCAGATGAGGGCAGTGGCAGGTCACCCAAGGCCTTGGTGGGTGGGAGACTTGTGGCGGGTGAGAGACAGATATATATATATATATATATATATATATATATACACTGTGCAGAGAGAGCTGGGGTATAGGGTTTATTTAGTGGGTTATGGAGGGGAAAGGGAAGAGGAGAAGGGGAGAAGGGGGAGAAGAAAGAAAGGCAGAAGGTGCCTCTTCAGAAGAAGGGCAGAGAGAGAGGGGGACAGACAGACAGACAGACAGACAGACACAGAGAGGGGGGATTGGAGAGGAGGTGGGAGATCCATTTGCTTCAGTGGAAGGGTGGGGAGGTTGGGAGTGGGCAGAGGTTGTCTCTTAAAGGGACAGGGTACCCAGGTGACAGACCAGGCCAGCAGATCATAACATTCCCATCTTTTTCTTACAATAAAAAGGCAGGTTGAAGAAATTGGGATGGCGGGTTCTCAAGACTGCTTCCTGCTTATTTGTGGGCATTGAAGTCTTTCTTGGGGGTCTGAGATAGCTGAGTGCTGGTTACATCCTGGGGCAGCTGGTCACTTTACTCCTATCCAGGATTTGCGGTGTGGAACTGTCCAGTGTCTCTGGGGCCTGGCAAGGTGTTGGCAGAGCAGAGGACAAAGCTAAGTTTAGGAAGAAAAAAAAATTCAGGACCAGGGAATTGAGAGGGGTGTATCTGACCTGTTTAGGGTGGGTCCTTTAATTCGGCTCCCTGGAACTCATAAGATTTTTTTTTGAGGGCTGGAGAGATGGCTCAGTGGTTAAGAGCATTGCCTGCTCTTCCAAAGGTCCTGAGTTCAATTCCCAGCAACCACATGGTGGCTCACAACCATCTGTAAAGAGGTCTGGCGCCCTCTTCTGGCCTTCAGGCATACAGACAGAATATTGTATACATAATAAATAAATAAATAAATAAATTTAAAAAAATGTAATTCTTTAAGATTTTTTTTGAGTTTGTGAAAACATAAGTTTTAGATACATATATTGTGTAAAAAGCAGCATATTTACATCAGAATGACTGTGACAGATGTTTTTGTACAATGAAAAGTATAGAAATTTAACAACTTGTGCACTTGTCCTCACACCTTTATAACTTGCAGGTACATAACATACCTTAATAACTTGCATTGGTATATCTTAAAACACCTTTTATTTAGAACATGTTAAGAAGTTGTACTGAAATTTGTTTGGTGAGGTTGTTCTTTTAAACTGACAAAACCTCTCAGCTGTCAAACTGCATCAGAGATTGTTAAGAAGGATAAAATTTTACTTGAGTTTAAAAAGGTTTTATGACCCAACAAACCTCTCCACCCATGTAATAATCCAAATCAGACAAAAATCAAACCAAATTAGAAAAGGCCCAAATTTAATGAATGCCGGCTGTCCCCTGTGGCCTTCCCAGCCCCCAGGGATGTAGACAGGAAAGAGGACCTGGAAAACCACGTGTTCATTCTCTGGGGGGCAGTTTAAATACTTCATGGGAGTGGTCTTGAGTCTCTCTAGGGAGGGGCCACCATTTGGCAGGCTTTCTTGGAGGTGGAGTTTGGACTGAGGCAACTCCCAGAGGAGGGGGGAGGAATGGAACCCTTCACCCAAACATTTCAGACTCCCCAGACACATGGATGCCAGGGACTGGGGTAAAGCCCCAACCCAGAGTTATTGATTAAAAAATTGACAGAGGACTTACTTTATTGGCTACCTAGAGCCTCTCCTCAGTGTCTTCCATGGTCGCTGAGGGCAAGGGTATCAGGACTGGATTTGTCTTCTGCTGTTTAAAGCAGGGCCTGCCAGGCTCCAGAAGATCCTGTGGGTTAGAAAATCTGTAGGAAGATAAGCCTACCTTGGCCTGAGCAGCTAGGCCAGTCAATTCTATTTGATTCTTTGTCCACGTCTGGAGATTCAGGGGTTTAGATGAAAGGCAGTTCTGTCCAATGGTTAACGCTTTCACTTGATGAAGCGAATTGTGGATGGACGTTGTTCTGTGCCCATCTGTCTTCTGTCTTCTTTAGAGGAAATAGAGTGTTGTTGCTAGGAGCCAACCTGTCTCTCTGTTATGAAAAGTCTTTTAATAATTAAACATTTAAATGCCATATTCCCCAGATCTCTGAGCAGTTGAGGGCTGTTTATTGGGTATAGATATGCACCAATTGGGCGCATGGAGGGTCCAAGTTTGCAAATTTGTGCAAGAATAAAGGCTCTTTGCTTTTACATATGGGACTCAGTCTCCTAGTTGGTTTTTGGGGGTACTCCATGGATCTGGATGCAACATTTGGGGGCTTGTCCTGATCCCCCAAACCCACCAGGACTACTGCCCATAGACTCTTCAGCTTCAGCCAGTTGCTACGTTTTTTGTGTTTTGTTCAAACCTTTCTGTTTGGATAGCTTTCTGTAAGTAGACCCAGAATCTATACCAGAAACTGTGAGAGCCTGTAGATGGTCTACGCAGACACACGGGAAGATCGCAGGCAGGGTTAGATGGTCTACGCAGATACACGGGAAGATCGCAGGCAGGGTAGCCGAGGTGACTCCCAGGGCTCGTCTGTATCTGGGTCCCAGGACCCTTGTGTATGAGAGTGGATCTCTGGTTTCTGTAGATAGGCATGCGGGTTGCTCCCAGTGTCACCTCTGGGCACCAGGAAGACTGTTTATCTGTTCCTTGTCCTGTGAGTTGTGTTGTTTGTCCTGACTTAGACTGGTGCTGATGATCTAGGGCAGACTAAGAGAACCCCTGCTCCCCTAACCTTGATTCTGGACCACTTTCAGGACTTTAAAAACAGGGCAGAGAGAAGAACTGAAAACTAAAAAGGGGGGCGGTGGCTGAGAGATGGCTCAGAGGTTAAGAGCACTGACTGTTCTTCCAGAGGTCCTGAGTTCAATTCCCAGCAATCACATGGTGGCTCACAACCATCTATAATGAGATCTGGTGCCATCTTCTGGCCTGCAGGGATACATGCAGGCAGATGCTGTGTACATACATAATTAATAAATAAATCTTAAAAAAAACTAAAAAGGGTAAACATCATGTTTTGCAAGACCGAATTGCAAACATTTGGAATCAGGTGTCCAGTAGAGAGAACCTTTGAGTCATGCGTCATTTCTACGAGAAAAGACCTGATTTTTGGCAAACCTGGACACCCAGACCAGATTTCTTACATAGTCACTTGGGAGGACCTGTTGGTTAAAACCCTTTATCTCCACGGGGCCAATGAACAAGAGCATCTTTTCTAGATGGGAAGATAGAAGGTGAGAGGATCCTCAGCCCTCTCTCTGCCCCTGTGCCTCAAGGGGCATGGACTCCTTTTCTCACCTCCCCCTTACTGGCCACCTCTCCCAACTGATCAGGCAGCCAGGAGGGGGGCCAGGGAGATTCAGATAATTGGAAAGCTCGCCTTTCCCTGGGGGGTGGACCCAATGAGAATCGCCCCAGGTCACTGACTCTGTCACTCTTCCCCTGAGGGCAGTCAGTCCATAGAATGCTGAGGGCCATGTGCAGATGCTGTATTGGCCCTTTGCCACAGTGATCTCTATGGGGGGGCGGGGAACAAAACCCCAGTTTCTCAAACAATCCGAGGGCCCTTATTAACCTTTTAGATTCTGTTATAGTCACTCACCAACCCACCTGGAATACTGCCATCAGCTGTGACAGGCTCTGTTTACCACAGAAGAAAGAGAGAAAATTCTGATAGAGGCCAAAAGTCGGTCCCAGGACCAGGAAACCCAACTGTCAACCCTGCCTTAATAGACAGAGACTAAGGCTTCCCCCTCACCCCTCCTAACTGGAATTTCAACTTGACAGAAGGGAAGGGAGAGGCTCCAGGTCTACCACCAGATTCTGATGAGAGGTCTCTGGGCAGCTGCTTGTTGGCCTTCCAATTTGACCCAAATCAGTAACGTACTACAAGGAAAGACAGCGTCTCCATCGGCCTTAGGGAACAGTCCCCTATGGATCCAGAGGCCGGGGAGAGAAGGTCAGTTGTGGACATCAGGCAAAAGTTACAGAAGATAGATGGGCTTGCAGATAAGAACATTCAGGAGCTGTTAAGTAGCTCAGAAAGTGTACAACAACCGAGAAACAGAGGAGGGCCATTGCTGCAGAGAACACAAAGCAGACTTGAAATATGGCAAGACTCCCCCTAGCAGCCACCACAGGAGATCCAGATGAAAAGAAGCACCAATTGAAATGCCTATCCAGAGGCCAACATAAGGGCCTTGACTCAAGGGACCTCGGGGAATGCCGGAGGACACACCCACAGGTCACTCTCCTGCAGGATGTGGATGAGGTCCTGAGAACATCTGACACAAAGAAGATTAGCACTGCGGATTTGCTTTCTGCCTTGGGAACCCTGGGATACCAGGCATCAGCTAAAGAGGTTCAAGTCTGCCCAACTAGAGTGACGTATCTGGGATATTTACTCAAGGGAGTGATGTAGGAGGGTTGCTATCTGTTGCTTTTATTGGTTAATTAATAAAGAAAACTGCTTGACCTGATAGGTCAGAACATAGGTAGGCAGGGAAGACAGAACAGAATGCCGGGAAGAAGGGAAATGGCTGAGACGCTATGGAGCCAGCCGCCAGGTCAGACATGCTGAATCTTTCCCGGTAAGACACCACCTCGTGGTGCTACACAGATTATTAGAAATGGGTTAATCAAGATATGAGAGTTAGCCAAGAAGAGGCTAGATATAATGGGCCAGGCAGTGTTTATATGAATACAGTTTGTGTGTTGTTATTTTGGGGCATAAGCTAGCTAGGCGGCTGGGAGCTGGGTGGTAGGAAGCGGCCCGCTGGCTCCTCACTACAAGGGAGGACAACGTTGGCTCTCTGAAGTCGGTTAAGAGATTGTGCTCAAAATACCTACCCCAACTTCCAGGAGGGAAGTTAGAGAATTTCTTGAGTCAATTGGTGTCTGTCATCTCTGGATTCCCAGCTTTGCTGAGCTGGCTAAGTCGCTGTAAGAGGCAACAAAAGAAAGCCGGCCCTTTCAATGGACAGAGGTTGAAGACAAGGCCTTCAATAAAATAAAAAAAGGCCTTCCTGCCAGCGCCTGCACTGGGATTCCCAGATATCACCAAATCATTTCAACTCTACGTCGATGAAAGAAAAACACAGCTAAAGGGGTTCTCATTCAAACTCTAGGACCTTGGAATAGGCCGTTGGCCTACATGACAGAGATTCCATCTGGTGGCAGCAGGGTGTCCCCATGCCTAAGGATCATTTCAGCCACTGCCCCATTGTTTAAAGATGCTGAGAAGTTAACTTTGGGTCAATGTAGGGCCGTATTATACAGGCCCATATTTCTACTTTGTATGGCGGACAGAATTTCAGGCCACAGTTTGCACCTGCCACATAGGAAGTCACCTAGCCTTTCGAGACAACTGCTGCCATCCTAAACAAAGGGTTGGGATATGCTAATGTCGCTCTGCTCCTTCTTTGTAATTTTGGGAGGTTGCCTGGGAAAGAGGTGTTAATTTAGTCTACGTGACAGAGCAGGAAGATAGATAGAAAGACGTGACAAAATGCATAGAAAGGTGTGGACGTGACCACAGTCATTCTCCCGGCTACCTAGGAAGCAGAATGCTAATGAATTTTCCCCTCAGTTTATGTTTTGGTATAAAAGCTGTTTGAAGAATAAATGCAGGTAAAATTTTCAGGATGTGAACTCAGGATTTCATGAGGGATCCCTAAAATATCCCTCCTGATAAAGTCATGTGAGTTGTGTCTTTATTCCCATGCCTCTGCTCTGGTTGGAGAAACAATTTAGGACCGGGCTGGTCCTGGACCACAACAGGTCAAGAGCTCCTCACCTACCCCTCCTGCCATTGACAAAGTACTCAAGCAACCGCCTGATCGATGACTGAGCAAGGCTCACGTGGCTCACTTTCAAAGCCTCTTCCTCAACCTACCTCGCATCTGATTTCTCCCGAGTGCGGCCTTAAATCCTGCATCCCTGCTCCCTGAGTCAGATCTGGAAGCCCTACTACATGACTTTACATGATGGAGGAGGGTCATCTGTCTATCTGTTGCTTTCATTGGTTAATTAATAAAGAAACTGCTTGGCCTGATAGGTCAGAACATAGGTGGGTGGAGTAGACAGAACATAATGCTGGGAAGAAGGGAAGTGAGGCAAACACCATGGAGCCAGGTCAGACATGCTGAATCTTTCCCGGTAAGCCACCACCTCGTGGTGCTACACAGATTATTAGAAATGGGTTAATCAAGATATGAGAGTTAGCCAAGAAGAGGCTAGATATAATGGGCCAGGCAGTGTTTAAAAGAATACAGTTTGTATGTTGTTCTTTCAGGAGTAAAGCTAGCCGTGCGGGAGTCGGGCGGGATGAAAAGCAGGCCTGCTCGCTTCATCACTACATTTACAGGAATCCTGAGCCAGGTACATGGACTGAGAAAAGACCTACGAGGCCAGCCCTTGCTGGATGCCGAGCTCACCTGGTACACGGACGGGATCAGCTTTATACATGTTTGCAAAAGGTACATGGGGGTGGCTGTAGTGGCAGAAGAGGACACTATATGAGCAACGACCCTCCCATCTGGCAAATCTGCTCGAAAAGCTGAGCTGATAACCTTGACAAAGGCACTGAAGATGGCAAAGATGCCGAAGCTGTACATGGACAATGGTTTTGCCTTTGCCACAGCCCGTGTCCATGGGGCCATCTACCAGGAATGTGGGCTCCTTACCGCCGAAGGAAAGACTATCAAAAACAAACAGCAGATTTTAGACCTGCCAGCAGCATTATGGCTGCCAATCAAGTTGGCCATTATCCGCTGTCCTGGGCATCAAAGAAATGATACCCCAATAGCTAGAGGGAACTAGAGGTCAGATCGGGTGGCAAAGGAAGCCTTAGAGTAGACAATTGCCCTGGCCCTAATGTTACAGGACCTAGAACCGCTGAGTTTCCCAGAGAGTCCAGCCAATATCCTTGCCGATTTATGCATGATACACCGTTTCCTGAGTGCATGGCAACTCCAACAGTCAGCGAGTTGATGGATGACCGGTAATGGAAGACTCATCTTGCCAGCACGTTACTGATTTTGGTCAAATTGGAAAGCCAACAAGCAGCTGCCCAGAGACCTCTCATCAGAATCTGGTGGTAGACCTGGAGCCTCTCCCTTCCCTTCTGTCAAGTTGAAATTCCAGTTAGGAGGGGTGAGGGGGAAGCCTTAGTCTCTGTCTATTAAGGCAGGGTTGACAGTTGGGTTTCCTGGTCCTGGGACCGACTTTTGGCCTCTATCAGAATTTTCTCTCTTTCTTCTGTGGTAAACAGAGCCTGTCACAGCTGATGGCAGTATTCCAGGTGGGTTGGTGAGTGACTATAACAGAATCTAAAAGGTTAATAAGGGCCCTCGGATTGTTTGAGAAACTGGGGTTTTGTGTACCCCCCCCCCACCACCACTATAGAGATCACTGTACATTGCATCTGTATGTTGCCCTCAGCATCCTATGGACTGACTGCCCTCAGGGGAAGAGTGACAGAGTCAGTGACCTGGGGTGATTCTCACTGGGTCCACCCCCCAGGGAAAGGCAAGCTTTCCAATTATCTGAGCCTCTCTGGCCCCCCTCCTGGCTGCCTGATCAGTTGGGAGAGGTGGCCAGTAAGGGGGAGGTGAGAAAAGGAGTCCATGCCCCTTGCGGCCCTCTAACCCTGATGCTGGCATTGTCTAAATGCATAACCACCTTTCTATGTTAGTATTGCAATAGCTGGCGATTACACCTCAGTCTCCCCAAAATCCTGCCATTGGGGAAAACAAGGAAAGAGTTCGCTACAGCAGGTGACAGGTATGGGAACCTGTATGGTGATCCCTGGAAGGCAAACCCCAGCAGGTCTATGTAACCCGACCATCACCATACAAAAGAACACCCTTTGTTTGGTTTCCACTGAATGGTAGGTTTGCACTTGGGGGCTCACTCCCTGCATCCTTGGGACAGTCCTTAGCACAGGACAAGGTTTTTTGTGTGATGGTCCAATTGTTCCCCAACATGAAATACTACACAGAGGACCAAATGGAACTGGCCTTATCCCCTGTTCCTGCCAGGGTAAAATGGGCTATAGGGACAACAGCTGTCTTGCTCTCTCCCCCAGTAGGACGGGGCATAGCTGGAGCAATGGGAGTGGGCATCTCAACCTTAATCCTCCAGGATAAAAATTACCAGGCCCTACTGTCGGCTATTAATTCGAATCTTAAAAACATAGAACAGTCTACACTCAAGCTAGAGACCTCTTTATATTCTCTGGCTGAGATTGCCTTACAGAATGGAAGAGGTTTGGACCTCCTCCTCTTCATGCAGCAGGAGGGTCTATGTGCTGCCCTGGGGAAAGAATGTTGTTCCTATGCCAATCACTCCAGGGTAATTAGAGATTCAATGGTCTTGTTAAGAAAACAGATTAAGCCGGGTGATGGTGGCGCATGCCTTTAATCCCAGCACTCGGGAGGCAGAAGCAGGCGGATCTCTGTGAGTTCGAGACCAGCCTGGTCTACAGAGCTAGTTCCAGGACAGGCTCCAAAGCCACAGAGAAACCCTGTCTCGAAAAACCAAAAAAAAAAAAAAAAGAAAAAAAAAAGAAAACAGATTAATGATAGAGAACTGAACACTCACGGGGAAGCTGGGTGGTATGAAAATTTGTTCAACCAGTCTCCTTGGTTAGCCACTTTCCTTTTAGCTCTAACAGGCCCCCTAATGATCTTGCTCCCACTACTTAACTCCCAGCCCCTGCCTCATCAACAGACTGATGACTTTTGTTTGAGAATGGGTCAATAGTGTTCAGATGATCATCCTAAGGTCCCAATATCACCCCTTTGGACCTCTGGATGGACAGGACCCATGATTAAATCCTGTCATTGGTACTTGTAAAGGGGACCATGTAGGACCCAGGGCAGCTTGGTACACACCTGCCAAGACAGGCTCTATAGACCAACAGAAAGGCAGGTCTGAGTCTCAGTTTACCCTAAGGTAGTACCTGGTTCCAAGAAAACCACAAACTGAGACCACCCATGAACAGACCATCCAAAAGAAATTCTTAAACATTCCAACTTTTGTAAATAGGATCACTTGATGTCCCTTAGTCCAGCACACACCCATCCCCTTTTCGCCAGGGCTCCCCTAGACAAATGTTAGCCAATCAGGGGTCCTGAACCTTAAAAATCCCGCTGCTAATATAAAAACCCCACCCCAAATGTGCTCAGGGCTTTTCCAATAGTGCTAGCATCTGAGTTCACGAATTCATGTAAGAATAAAGGCTTTTTGCTTTAACATATGGGACTTGGTCTGTTTGTTGGTTTTGGGGGGGACTCTGTGGATCTGGGTATAACAAAGATCTATCAGAAAAATCTTATAGGGCATCTTCCAGAATAGGATAGATTCATACAAATGTGTCATGGACCTGAATATTTACGAAGCAAAGGTGCAGAAGCTGTAGTGGAAATGATCACATGAGACTTTAAGAACTTGTATAGCAGAGAGAGGAAAAGATTTTTAGAGAAAATACCATTAAATGAATGCATGGTTCTATGATGGTGGGAAAGAGGTGGCGATGGAACAGTAAACTTTCTCAAAATTGAGATATTAGGATTGCAATGGAAAAATTAAAAAATGCTGCAGATCCCCAGCGGTGGCAGCGGGCCATGTGGCAGCAGGCAGTGGGCCCTGAGAGCAACCAGTCCCAGGCAGAGATGGCTGCAGGTCTCTAAGTGATGGCTGCCCCCAGGCAGGGAGACACGCAGTGGCGGGCAAGAGTCAGAGACATGGATAGGCACGCCATGCAGAGTGAGGTTGAATATTTATTCAGGGAGTTATGGAGGGGAAAGGGAGAAGGGGAGAAGAGCAAAGAGAGAGAGAGGAGAGAGAGAGAGGGAGAGAGAAGGGAGGGAGGGAGAAGGGAGAGACAGAAGGGTGAAGGAGAAAGTGGGGAGAGGCAGAAGCTGCCTCTTCGAAAGGGAGATGGAAAAGAGAACTCAGGCTGGAGGCTAAAGATCAGCCTGTCTCAGCAGACAGGGTGGGGGGAGGGAGTGGGCGTGGCTTATCTCTTAAAGGGACAGGACAAATCATTACAAGCAGTGATGCAAATTCCACTAGAGAGCATACAAAAGCTGCCAGACAAGTGTTCACACAGGTAGCACAGGTAGAGTATGTTATATAGAAACAGCAAGTATATTATATTAATTATGATCAGCCTTGGCAAGCATGTCTATTACCTATAAAACTTACTCCTACAGCAGTATTATAACAAAAGGGTCCTCTTTTATGGCTATGCCTTCCTGTTTTGCCAGTTAAGCTATTAAGTTAAGTAGCAGCTTGCTTAGCACAGAAGAGCAGGACAGAATCTAGAAGAATCTAGAAGATATTTTGCCAGAGAACAGGCTATGATCAATGTACCTTATACTAAGAAACAGATTGATTGGTTTTTTTCAAGTGACTCTTGGGCAATTGTGTTTGCTCAATTTGAAGGCCAGATTAATAATCTTTTCCCAGCTGATCCATCACTGCAATTTGTGCAACTACATTCCCTTATCTTTCCTAAAGTTGTGGCAAAAGATTCCTTAAAAGATGCTATGTTAATTTTTACAGATGGTTCTTCCAATGGAAGAGCTGCATATGTTGTTAATGAAATAAGTTAAAGAAAACAATTTAGAATAACAAGAGAATCTGCTTGCCACATTGTTAAGCAAAGGTATGTGTGTTCACCGTATTTACCTGTACTTCATCTGGGAGTAAATCCCTGAAGAGTACTTCCTAATCATTTATGGCAAATGGATGTTACTCATATTGCAGAGTTTGGCAAATTAAGATATATGAATGTGACAATCGATACATATTCAGGATTCTTGATGGCCATTGCACAAATGGGGAAGCCACTAAGCATGTAATAACTTATTGCCTAAAATGTTTCTCACATATGGGGACTCCAAAAATTATAAAGAGAGATAATGGGTCCAGTTATGTTAGTAAAGTATTTCAGCAATTTTGTTCCCAATGGAATAGTGAACACAAGACAGGTATTTCTTATAATCCTCAAGGACAAAGAATTGTGGAGGGTACTATGACTCGTTGAAAACACAACTTCAAAAGATTAAAAACAGGAGAATTATATCCTCAAATACCACATAATACCTCGAGTCATCCACTTTTTACACTAAACTTCTTAAATATGGATGCCCATGAGCAATCTTCTGTGGACAGATTTTAGCATGATGGCACCAAGGAAATCTTTGCTAAAGCAATGTGGAAAGACCCTTGCACTGGATTATAAAAAGGACCCAATCCTGTGTTAATATAGGGTAGAAGTCATGTTCATGTTTTTTTACAGGATGAGGATCAAGCAAGATGGCTTCCAGAATGACTGGTTCGATGCATACAGCAGAGGAATATTAGCCCTGATGAAATCATAGCTGCTGCTGATTCCATAGGAAAAGCAGAAAGAGGCTTCTAAGCGTGTGATCCCGATTTCCATATATCACCATGCTGCAGGCCGAGGAAAGGATACCTGAATCAATGTTCCTGACTTACTACAACCTGCTGCAGTCTGAGAAGGCAAAGAAGATTATGGTGACAACTGTGATTTCCAGCCTCTTGCTGCACAAACTTCTGGACCTAGTGAGTCCTGTTTGCTTTGGAACCAGACCAGAAGCACAGACTGAACATTTAATTCTTTTATACTTTCAGACACAGAACTCAGGTTGCCAGTGAGGTATTCAGTCTGCTGTTGAAATGTTGAAAGAACCTGAGAACGAAGACCTCAATTTTCCCCTCAGGGAAAAAAAAAAGACTCATTGCAAGGAATGACTGAAACCCCTCTTTAGCTGTGAGGAAGGTAGCATAAGGGATTTTCAGCTGCTAAGAGACTGGGACAATTGCTTAAAAGCAGCAATGCAGTTGGACTCTCACCCGTCACAGAAACCTTTCCTGTCTTTTGATTAAAATGAATTGGAGAGAATTGTGATTTGACAAATTGTGTTATGGGTTTGACCTGTTAATGCTTTAGTCCACTATAAGATAAAGATTAGAACTTGTCTAAGAAAAGTATGACATTACCAGTAAATTCTCGAATTCAACATGTTTGATAAGACAAATTTAGATTTTGATATAACTGTATACTGTTAAGAAACACTCTATACTGATTCAAAAAGAGCATTCCCATCCCAGTGATCCTCCACTCCTTGAATTAGGAGATACTATAGCCATATTGTATGTATAGCCCAAAATATTATCTGCTTACTTATCATTAGCCAATTGCTAATAAACTCTCTTGACAGACACTTGGCTCAGAGACACAGAGCCCAGAAGTACTTTCTCCCTTAACCCTTTGCTTATAGAGGTCAGCAGTCAAAGATGGGTTTGATCCTTCCCCCTTCCTGTAGTGTGTAATCTCATGTGATGTGCATATGTCATCTCATGATTGCATCTCAGTCTTATGGGGGCATCCACATCTGTGGATGGTCAGGAAGATGACTTTTCATTTAGCTGTCTAATTTTGATATATAGAAAGTATACTTGTACATGCTTCTTAACTACATCTATTTGTCCTATGAGGACTGTAGACACTTAAAAGCCTGTTCCTTTTGCTCAGACTAACTGCACACAATTAGCTCACTTTCACCTCAGAGCAAGTTCAAACTAGACTAAAGATTTTGTAAATAGATCATGAGTTTAAAACTTTACAGCTGTGTACAAGGTCAGAGTGGCAGGTGTCCAACCAGGGTTGCTACACAAAGGACACTAAGAAAAGCATGCCAATTCTTCTCTTGCCATGTCTGCTGACAATAACTGACATGTCCTAGTATATGCTTCAAAGTTGTCACTGGGTACTGTGCCCCTTCCATCCAGTCACAGTCTTACTCCTGAAACCCTTGTGTTGCCATGGTAAATGTCTTGGCTTCTTATCACCTACCCTAGGAATGTTCTTTTGACCAATGAGAGGTAACTCTTAATCTTTTTCATTGCTTCAAACCCCATGAGGGAAAGGGAATTTTGAGGCTAGAGGAGAAGTAGTTATGAGGAATTACAATTAGAACAGGGGCATTAAAATAGAGAGAGAAGAATAAAGAGATTTGTTTGAACAGCACGGTGTAAGAGAGTTCTTTTGCCCCCAGATATTTAAAGTTCTTTTTGCTTCCTGTAATGTCCGATATAAACCCGTGGTATAGTCGTTTCATACAATATATTTATTGCCAACTTCTTGAGAATTATCCACACTGGTCTGCAGAGTTGTACAATTTTGCAGTCCCATCAAGAGTGAATGAACATCCTTTTCCCCTTCATCCCTCCCAGGTTTTCTGTTTGTTGTTTTTTTGATCTTTGCCCTTCTGACTGGGTTAGGATGAAATATCAACAGTGCTTTTGTTTGCATTTCCAAATGACTAGTGCAGAGGGTCATTTTATGAGATGTTTCTGAAGTATTTTCCTTTGTATCTTTTAAGCAATACTCTCTACAGGTCCAAGCCCCATTTTGAATGGAGTATTCATTTTCTGACATTTTTTTATTTTTTTATTTTTATTTTTTTTTAGTTCTTTATTCCTGTTATTCTTTCGGTCCCTGCGCTAGCCATGTCCACTCCTTTTTTTACCTCTGACCTCCGCCCGCCATCTCTTTCTTTCTTTTGTTCTCTCCCGGTGTACACACGGCTTTGCCTCCTCTCTCTCCTCTTCCTTCTCTCTCTCTCTCCCCCCTTTTTCTGTAATAAATATTTTACCCTTATGCCTATCTTTTGTGTTTATGTGTCTGTTATCCGCTGCCACCGCCCGCGTGGCATGTGCCCTCCCGCTGGTGGGAAACTGTAGCCGCTTGTCGCACGGTGGGCTCTGCCAGCCCACCCCGGGGACCGACAGCCATCTCTTTGGGGCTAGCAGCTGCCGCAAACATCTTAGAAACATTTTAGGAATAAGATTGGTGCCACATGACTCCCAAACCAGGTTCTTTTCCACTTCGCTGGCTTCCCTAATTGCTTCAATTGGCGCTTCCATCGGTGAGTGTCTCCCGTTCTGCTACGGTCGCTTTCGTTCTGCTGCGGTTGCTTTCCCTTGCCAGAGCCGTGTTTGGATTGGTCCCAGGGGCCGGTCTGCCTGCACGTTAGCACCGCACATTCTCGTGCAGTGCATTTGACTGGGGACCGGGTCCTCAGCTTCTTTATCTTTTCTTTCCATTTCCTTTCTTTCCTTTTTCTCTTCTCTTGACGGTTACGGTTAAGTGCAGTTAAGCGCCGCTCGGAGCGGTGCCCCCAGCCTTCCTGGTTCTGGGTCGCCAGAATCCAGCTAGGCCATAGCACCCCACCGTGGACAAAGGACGCTTTTCCACGTGGTCCTGGGTGTTCGTACTGCGGGTTTTCACGATTTTGGCTCTGGATAGCAACTAGCTCCCCGGCTTTTTCAGTTCTAGCTTTTTCAATTCTAGCCATGGCATGGTGCAGTTTTTTTTTCAGTTCCAGCTTTTTGCCCTTCCCCTCTGCGGCTTTTGTTATGGCATGGCGGCTCTCCAACAGGGCAGACTACACGTGGTCGCCATCTTGGCTGAGGGCCAGATGGGTCAGGTGACTTTTTCTGCCATCTTGGCTGAGGGCCAGGTCACGTGACTGCACTCTCCCGGTTTTACAGTTTCACCCTGCCTTCTCACCCAGTTTTCACTAAAATCCTTTAAGTCTCTTAAGCTGTTCTCTACCATTGTCAGTTCTGCCACTAACCTTATATTACAAGCAGTTTTTTCCCTTTCTCTTTTTACAAATGTAAATCTTACCTGTTGAGAGCCAGTGTGGTCAAGCTCAGACCCAACTTTCCAAACAAATTCTATACTATAGTTATACCTGATAAACAGCCCTCAACTGCTCAGAGATCTGGGGAATGTGATATTTAAGTATTTAATTATTAAAAACTTTTCACAACAACAAATAAGAGACAGGTTGGCTCCTAGCAGCAGCTCTCTGCTCCCTCCAAAGAAGACAGAAGACAGACACGCACAAAACAACGTCCTTCTGCATTTCGCTTCGACTGCAGAGTGCTAACCATTGGGCAAACCTGCCTTTCGTCTAAAGTAAAGACCTCTAGATGTGGACTGAATCGCTGGAATTGACAGCCTAGCTGCTCAGGTCAAGGTAGGCCTATCTTCCTACAGATTTCTTAGCCCACAGGGTCTTCTGGAGCCTGCGCTAAACAGCAAAGGTCAAGTGCAACCTTCAACAACCATGGGGGATCCAAAAAGAGTAGCTCTTGGTGCTAACCAAGTAAGTTCTCTGTCATTTTTTAATTAGTAACTCAAGTAAAATCTTATCCTTCTCAAAGATCTCTGACAGTTTGACAGCTGAGAGGTTTCGCCAGGTTGAGGTTTTGCAAGGTGACCTCACCAAACAAATTTCAAATCAAATTTATCTCTTATGCCACAGTCATTATATGTCTAAAACTCCTGTCTTGCCGGGTGGTGGTGGCGCATGCCTTTAATCCCAGCACTTGGGAGGCAGAGGCAGGCGGATCTCTGTGAGTTCGAGACCAGCCTGGTCTACAAGAGCTAGTTCCAGGACAGGCTCCAAAACCACAGAGAAACCCTGTTTCAAAAAAAAATAAAAAAAATAAAACAAACCCAAGGAGTTCTCGTGAGTTCCAGGGAGCCGAATTAAGAAATCCATCTTAAACAGATCAGATACCCCCTCAATTCCCTGGTCCTAAATTTTTTTTTCTTAATTTAACTTTGTTGTTTGTTCTGCCAATACCTTAGGGACACCAGACATCCCCATGCCATAAAAACTGGTCAAAGGAGACCAGCCATGCCAGGATGCGACCAGCACCCAGCCTTCTGTCGGGTTCCCCTTCTACAAAAGACAACGCCCACAATCAGCCGGAAGCAGTCTTGAGAATTCGCCACCCCAATTCCTTCAAACTGGAGTGTCTAATTTGCTTTTTTATTAAAAGCAAGATGTGGGAATGTTATTCTTTCAGTCCCTGCCCTAGCCACGCCCACTCCTTTTTTACCTCTGACCTCCGCCCACCATCTCTCTCTTTCTTTTGTTCTCTCCCGGTGTACACATGGCTTTGCCTCCTCTTTCTCCTCCTTCTCTCTCTCTCTCTCTCTCTCTCTCTCTCCCCTTTTTCTGTAATAAATATTTTACCCTTATGCCTATCTTTTGTGTTTATGTGTCTGTTACCCACCGCCACCACCCGCGCGGCGCGTGCCCTCCTGCTGGTGGGAAACTGTAGCCGCTGTCGCACGGCGGGCTCCGCCAGCCCACCCCAGGGACCGACAACCATCTCTTTGGGGCTAGCAGCTGCCGCAAACATCTTAGAAACATTTTAGGAATAAGAATTCCCTCTTGTGGCACCTGCACCACCTGGAACCACGATCGGGCAAGGGTCTGGGGATTAAAAAACACACAGAGACACAGGTCCCTCTTGAAACAAGAGTGCCCATTTTTTTTGTGTTCCAGGGCAGCTTCTATAGGGCTCTCCTTGACTAATGACCACGCCCTAGCTCTTGGAAATTTCAGCTGCAAACCCCACCAGAAACCACTCCCCTGCCATCAGGAACTCATGAGGGTCTCGTGCTCTGAGCAGCTGCAAGCACAGGAAAACAGGCTGTTCACTCCGGCAGGCAAAGGGTCATAGAAAATTCAGGGTCTGAGGGTCTGCAGTCCCCAACACCGTCTCATTCTGTGGGCTTCCATTTTATACCATTTATTATTTCTTTGGCTATATTTTTTTTGTGAAGTCTTACTTGTAATCCTTTGACCTTAATTCACATCTTACATGTTTGCCTGCCCTGAGTCTGTGCTAGACTTTGTCCATGTGATGAGGAGCTGATTCATGTGACTTTACCCTTCCGTTCTGAACTATGGGCCATTGAAAGGTGTTTTTTTTGGTAGGGAGATATTGCCTTCAATATTGTATCCATTGATGAGACCCCTGGTGTCCCACTATTATTTCCAAAGTTCTCTGTAGTTACACTGATAGGATAAACTTATCGAGTCAGATAAGAAAATTAAAAAAAAAACATGAATTTCTAAAAGGGACCTGTTGGTAGGGGAAGCTTTGATGAGCCTGACATGAAGTGATGTGGGATTGTCCTTCTGTATGCTGTGAATGTGTGTTGCTTTTATTGGTTGATCCATGAAGCTGCTTTGGTCTATGGCAATGCAGAATAAAGCTAGGAGGGAAAGCCCCTGAATACAGGGGAAAAGAAGGCAAAGTCGAGGGAGACACCAGCAGTCACCAGGGAAGCAAGAGGTGTGGTAACAAGCCATGAGCCTCGTGGTAAAATGTAGAACAAGAGAAATGGGTTAATTTAAGTTGTAAGAGTTAGTTAATAAACCTGAGGTAATGGGTCAAACAGTTTGTACTTAATATTAAGCCTCAGTGTGGTTATTTGTGAACTGGTGGGTGGTAGAGAAATCTCTGGTTATGTGAAGATCTGAGAAGTGTGAGATAAAGAGGAAACAGAATAAGACTACTGTGTTTGTGAGTGCGTGTGAGTGTGTGTGTATATGTGTGTGAGTGTGTGTGTGTGTGTGTGAGGAGTGTGTGTATGAGTGTGTGTGTGTGTGTGCGCGCGTGCGTGCGTAACTGTCAAAGAACGGCTTTATTTAATTGATACATGTTACTAGGGATATATATGATGAACCACCTATTTTAACAAATAAGAAAAGAATTGTAGAGTCCTGGATAAAGTACGTGTAATGGTCTGCTCTGTCCCTTTAAGAGACAAGCCACACCCACTCCCTCCCTTGTCCGCCAGGCAAGCTGATTTTCAATTTCCAGCCTGAGTCCTTTTCCACCTCCCTCTCAAAGAGGCAGCTTCTGCCTCTCCCCACTTCTCCCCTTCCCCCTTCTGTTTCTGTTTCTTTCTGTCTCTCTGCTCTTTCCCCTTCTCCTCTTCTCCCCCTTCCCTTCCATAACCCACTAAATAAATATCCAACCTCACTCTGCATGGTGTGCACCTTTGGAGACCTGCAGTGTGGGACTGGCTGCCCCGTCCAGGTCTCTCACCCAACACAAGGCACCCTGCCTGGGACCTGTGGCCTGCTGCAGTCCCTGCCTGGGTCTGGCTGCTCTCTGGACACACTGCCACTCCCGCCCCTTGGGGACCTAAAGCATTTCTGCCACTGCAGCCACTTGGGGATCCGCAGCATTTTTATTTAATCCATTACACTTTTCCCTTTAAGAATTTTACTTAGTGGCTCAAGGTCTCCCGAAGGGTTTTTAAAATAAGGTTATTGCCATTGGATGTCTTATTTAAGGTTTATAAACTAGCTTTCTTCTAATCCAAATTGCAAGTCTGCCTAGCTGATAGGCTTAACCTGCTCATTTACATTTCCACAGACCCTTGACTGGTCTAAAGCTGTAGTTCCCTGAGGCTACTTTTTTTTTTTTTTTGAGGTTTGGCTGTCAGGCCAGGACCCAGGATCTTGCCTTGCAGCTGAAGCTGGGCTGTGTGGGCAAGGGTGCAAGCCATATTCTCTGCTTGGCAGTGTCCCTCTGGGGACTTGGGACCATGAGGTGCGGGACCCTCATTGCCTGCTGTGTTTTTATGTTTAGCAGTCCCCCCAGAGGCCAGTGTTAGAGGCCACTGACGAATTTACAGGCTCTCAGTTGTCCACCATTGTAGCGATTCAGAGACCGCTACGTCCACAAGCTTAGGCGAAAATAACCACGCTGGTTTCTACTATCCTTGCTTTTTTATTTTAAATTCTGTAATCATGATATAAGGAGACTTCCTGAATCCTCTCCTCTATTATCTGTCATCGGTTCCTTGGATCACAGGCCAAATGGCCTCTAGGCATTTCTCTTGGCCAGCTCTGAGCACTGACTGTGGGAGGTAGAGCCCTTCTAGCTTTCCTGTCTCCTGCCTTTCCTGGCTCCATGGCCACAGTGCGTGTCCGTGGACTGCCACAATCTCAGCAGTAACCCAGGCTATGCACCAATTCTCCTTTCCTTCTCACCCACTAAGAAGCAACAGAGGATGCGGCTAGGTCACCAAAGCACCACCGCTTGGGTGGGTGAAGGCAAGGCCTCACTTTGGCCTCCCTGAGTCCCAGAGTACCCTGAAGGTGCCGGCGGGTATGTTGCCAGTGCGAGGGCAGGAATATAACATTTTCAAACTCTAAAAAAAATCTCTGCATCAGTTTCTGCTCCATTTCACCTCCTCTAGCTATCAAAATACATCTAAGCAACTGTGCAGATAGTTGAATACTATTTCCTTGTCTCATATCTACAAGTATTTACGGTTTTAATCCCAAGTTTTTTGTCCTGCCTTTCTCTTTCCTTTTTATCTATTATTATTATTATTAATTTATATTATTTCTGGGTGCTCCACCTGTGGTACAATTTTCTTGTGGGGTTCCTCATATACTTCCTTGTACACCTGGGCACACTTCTGTGTGCTTTGGGGTTCACCAATCACCCCCACATTGTGTTGCCATATATCAGGGATCAGCCTTGACAAAAATACCACTTGCCAGGATAGGGTCATGGGGATTAGGAATATAAATAAAGAGAACGAAGACACGAAAATAATAAAACAGAAAAGCATAGACTAGTGTTGTGGGACAATGGTCATTTATCTTGTCACTTGTATTATTTTTAATAGAATGCTGATTGGCCAGTAGCCAGGCAGGAAGTATAGGCAGGATGACCAGGCAGGAAGTAGAGGTGGGGCAATGAGAACAGGAAAATTCTGAAAAGAGGAAAGTCTCAGTCTCTAGTTGCGACCCAGCTGCAGAAGAAGCAAGATGTGACTGTCTCACTGAAAAAGGTACCAAGTCACGTGATCAACATAGACAAGAATTATGGCCTAATATAAGGTATAAGAATTAGTTAATAGTGTGAAAAATTAACGAAATAAACGTGTCTAATTCTCAGGAAAAAAAAGGAATTAGTTAATAAGAAGAGCCTGAGATACTGGACCAATCAGTTTATAATTAATGTAGACCTCTGTGTGAGTCTTTGGGACTGAACAGCTGTGGAACTAGATGGGACAGGAAACCTCAGCCAACAGACTAGTACTGGGAGGGAGTTCCAGAGAATACTGACATCGCCCACATTTAATTTCCAATTGCTTAAAATACCCTGATCCCAAGAGAATACTGGTCCCTTAATCAGATCCTTAGACTTTTGTTTGAGGTAGAAACATATCTACTTCTCTATTCCTGAAATACAAGGTCTGGATATTAGCCATGCCTGTTGACAATAACTTTGAGAGAGCAGAACTCTCTGATCTGAATCTAGTTGGGACCTTTGAGGTAGAAAAACAGATAACCTAAAAGCAATAGAAGTAAGTTCTAACTCTCTGACCTTTGGTCAATGTGGAAATAGGCTCACATTTTTGGGCCTTTGCAAGGTGTGTTTAACATAATAAAAACTAAAAATGCTTAGAACTAGTTCTATCTTATCGCCACAATTATGAGTTTTAGTTAACAAATAAAAGCACTTAAAATACATTCCTATAAACCCATGTATACATTATGGCTGGCCTAGAACAAGAGAATTAGCATATTGTAAAAGATACTCAATGAATAATGACATTTGAATAAGGAAGCTTGAGAGCCTCCATATTATGTGGCGAAACTGACACAAATAAAGGAGTCATCTATGATTACAAACAGGATGATTATTTCTAAACACGAATTAGCCAAAGTGAGGTAAACATAGTTACTTAGGTCCCCCCCCTTTTTTTTTCGGTTTGGGTTTGATTTTTTTTTTTTGAGACAGGGCTTCTTTGTGTAACAGCCCTGGCTGTCCTGGAACTCACTTTGTAGACCAGGCTGGCCTGGAATTCACTGAGATCTGTCTGTCTCTGCCTCCTGAGTGCTGGAATCAAAGACGTGTGCCACCACCACCTGGCAGTGCTTTGGTCCTATCTCTCTGCATGCTGATTGCTTCATTGATAATATTGCTCACTCAAATTCATTGTAAAACTTGAAGGCCTTTTTTTTTTTTTTTTTTGGTTTTTCAAGACAGGGTTTCTCTGTAGCTTTGGTGCCCGTCCTGGAACTAGCTCTTGTAGACCAGGCTGGCCTCGAACTCCCAGAGATCCGCCTGCCTCTGCCTCCTGAGTGCTGGGATTAAAGGCGTGCGCCACCACCCAGCGAAGGCCTTTTATATGAATTCAATGATGACAAAGACTAAATCATGATTTATTTCTCTGTTTGATTTTTAGTTCGAAAGGCCAGTTCTCAAACCAAAGTCACTGGGTATACGCAAGAAGATGGCAACCATAGAACCCAGTATAAGTACAGCCTCTGGGAGTTTCCTCTACATGGACAAAAGCATTGTGGGTGTGCACATTCATGCTGATGGGTACTCTGAACAATTTTGGCTACTCGGAAAGTTATCACTCCTTCCAAGGAACTGAAATATGCTACAAAGCCAGAGTATATTATAAGTCATCTGAAGCTCACATGGAGAACACTATTACCTAAAGATGTGAATATGTCTAACAAAATGTCTCCAGATAGTTTTTTCACATAAAAATTTATTTCTAGACAATGTATAATGTTTTTTTCTTTCATTCAGTGTATCAATTTGTTATTGGATAGATGTGACACTCACTAATAGGCCATCTCTTCAGCTACCATGATGGTTGTTTCTTAATCAAGACTACCACAGAGATGATTTAAATACCGCTTTTAGTTGGCAGTACTCTCATGGTGGCCAGGGATAATCTTCCTGCATCAAACTGCAGAATCTATTTTGCTTTCTTTTCCCCAGGTGAGTTCTCATAACAGCCGTAATACCCCCCTCCCAAAAGGTACATGTTTTGCAAGTTAACAATGCCCAGGGGTCCTCCTTTCTCTGCCTTCCCAGAAAAATGAACATCAAGAAAACAAATTATTCCATTTTTCAAAATGGATAATAGAACTAAAAAAAGTGTTCTCAGAAAATGAAACACAAATGGCTGAGAAACACTGAAAAGTGTTTATCTTTGTTAGCCATCAGGGAAATAAAATAAAAACTGTCTACAGATTTTGTCTTAGCCCAGCCAGAATGCCCAAGATCAATATAAGTGATAATACAGCGTGGTGAGGATGCAGGGAAAGGACCACTCATGCTCACTGTTGGAGTGGAAACTGGTATAGCAACTGTTGAAATCAGTACAGATAATCCTGAAAAGGACATCAGTCTTATCACAAGCCCTACAAAGAATTACAACCGAACTGTCTCAGTGTTTCTTTTAAACATAGACTGTGAAGGATCTCTCCAAAAGGTATTCTACATAGCTAGTACTACTTTAAACACCAAGACACGAACACACACACACACACACACACACACAGAGAGAGAGAGAGAGAGAGAGAGAGAGAGAGAGAGAGAGAGAGAGA
>JABTXL010008573.1:363986-391132 GCA_025134845.1 Neodon shergylaensis
GCCAGTGTCTTACAGCATCGGTTCTGGTCACCAGGGTAACGGCGCCTCCAGATTCCTGATCATCCCAGAAAGCTCTGCCCAGAGACACTGGCCCCTCCCGAACTCCCTTGAACCCTAATACCCAACTCCCTCCTGTGGAACAGCAGTTTCCACATTCCTCCCCTTACCCACCCCTACCTACTTCCTCCCTAGTCAATCCGGAGGTTCAAGATCAACTTTCTCCCTACCCACTTTCCTCCCCTCTCCTCCCTCCTACCGCATCTTCCTACCCCTCCGTGCCATAACCCACTACACACTGGCCTAATCCCTCCCAATCCTCCCCTGTCTCCTCTCATACCAGATCTCACCATAACACTGGCCTTTTCTGCCCTCTCCAGGAGGTAGTGGGAGCTGATGGCATTATTAAAGTCCTTGTTTCATTTTCTCTTCCGGATCTCTCTCAGGTAGAAAAGCGGTTGGGTTCCTTCTCTGCTAATCCTTCTGTTTATATTAAGGAGTTTCACTGTCTGTCCCAGGCCTCCAATCTAACCTGGCATGGTTTCTACGCCTTCCAAGCCTCTACTCTCTCTCGCTGAAGAGTGAAGTAGAATTCAGGCAGCAGGCAGACAGTACGCAGACCAGACTCACCTAGTAGATAGTACGGTCCCTGTGGGAGAAGTGGCGGTGCCAGCCACAGAACCATACTGGGATTATTAGCCTGACCAAAACAGCTGACAGAGGCAGGACATCATGGTTCGATGCCTCCTTCAGGGTATGGAGATGGTCTCAGAAAAAAAAAAAAGGAGGTTAATTTTGACAAACTTTGAGAAATCACACAGCTAGCCAGTGAAAACCCAGCCATTTTTTAAAACCAATTATAAGAGATCATGGTTCAATAAACTAGACTGGACCCAGCCTTCTCAGTGGGAGCCACAGTCCTGGCTACCCATTCCATTTCTCAGCACCAGATATTAGAAAACCATTTTTGTTTGTTTGTTTGTTTGTTTGTTTTGTTAGGCTGAGGAAGGTCCCCAAACCCCCATACAGGAATTGGTGAAAATGGCCTTTAAAGTTTTTAATGCCCAAGAAGAAGCAGCTGAGTCCTCCTGACAGATGAGGCTGCAACAGGCAGCAATGCTCCAATCCCAAGCCCTAGCAGCTGCCCTGAGGCCACCGGGACCCCCAGAAGGAGGACAAGGAAAGTCAACCATGAGGCTCCATCCGGCGGGAGCTTAGCCCAAGTCAACGTTGCCGGTAGGCTGCTAAACTGTGGTCTAAATGGCCATTGCACAATATTGCCCTGGGCCTCTGCCTACGAGGCCATGCCTTATCTGCCAGCAACCTGGACACTGGAAATCACAATGGCCCCATGTGTGCTCGTCCTCTATGCTATGCCATGGAGGTTCAGCCTCACCAATATTGGTAAGTGAGACTGCGCCAGCCTTCGAACTACTCTGCCTGGTGGAGGATTGATGCAGCTCCCAGGCTTGATGACTCCCATAGCCCTCTCCGAGCCTAGGGTAATGCTGCAGGTAGGGGTAAATCCATTGCCTTTCTTTTGGACATGGGAGCTACCTCCTCTGTTTTAACATCTCACTCGGGCCCTACGTTCCCCTTACCAGTTTCAGTCATGGGGTAGACGGGACCTGCTCCTCCCCACTTAAAACTCTGCCCTTCTAACAGCCCCTGCTCTTGCTCTTCCAGACCCCACGAGACCTTACCACCTCTGTACAGATGAGAGGTCAGGAGTGGCCAAGGGAGTTCTAACCCAACAGGCTGGGCCTTCGATTTGAGATGTCGCCTTTTTATCCAAACAACCGGACCTCACTGTGCATGGCAACTGTGTCTAAGAACTCTGTCAGCAGCAGCTGAACTCACTCGGGAGGCTCTCAAGATCCCCTTGTCCAGGCGAATCACGGTATATTCCACCCACCACCTCTCAGACCTTCTGAGACACTCCTCTCTCTCTCTCTCCTTGAGCCTTCACGAGTCCAGGTTTTTCACTTACTGTTTCTAGAAAACTCTCAAATTACTTTGGCCTCCAGTCCTGCCCTAAACCCCACAACTCTCCTTCCTGTTCCCTCCCTCTCTGGCACCTCCTCTCACTCTTGCCCAGAGGCTGAAGAGGCTTTAACCTCACCCCGGCTGGGTCTTCTAGACCAGCCACTTACAGATCCCCAACTCACCCTGTTTGTTGATGGAAGCTCTTTTAGAGATAAATCAGGAAACCGACAGGCAGCGTACGCAGTGGTCACTTCCACTAACACAGTAGAAGTGACCCTCCTGTCAATGGGAAACTTCTCACAAAAGGCCGAATTAATTGCCTTGACTAGGACACTCCAGATAGCCAAGAGCCAATGGGCTAATATTTATACTGACTCTAAATATGCCTTCTTGATAACCCACACTCATTCTACACTCTGGAAGGAAAGTAGCTTCCTTACTACCAAGGGCACTCCCATAGTTAACAGACCCCTTATAGCCAACCTCTTGGAGGCCCTTCTGTTCCCTACAGAAGTAGCCATTATTCACTGACACCAATCCTCCTAGGACCCAGTGGCCTTACACAATGCCAAGGCTGACTCAGTGGCCTAGGGGCTGGCCTCCAGCTCCTCTGATTCCTCAGAACATATTTTGTGTGTCCCCCCCACCCCATTGTAGCTTTGGATCCTGTCCTGGAACTAGCTCTTGTAGACCAGACTGGCCTCAAACTCACAGAGATCCACCTGCCTCTGCCTCCCAAGTGCTGGGATTAAAGGTGTGCGCCACCACCGCCCGGCTACGTATTTTGTTTTTAACTCCCTCCTATCAGCCCCGTTACCAACCAAAAGAGAGGGACAAGCTCATAAAAAGGGGGGCCACAAAAACAAAGGATGGGTGGTTCTACTTAAATAACTGTCCCATCCTTCCTCATGACTAGGCATTGTCGATCATTTCAGACATCTACCAGACCTCACACGTAGGCCGCAAAGCTTTGTTCTACTTCTTGGAGCCACTCTTTGACCCCACCCATCTCCGAGATTGTATTTCACAGGTTCACTTCTCCTGGCAGACGTGTGCCCAGACCAATCCACAGGGGACTCTCCACATACGTCAGTCTCTATCTATATCAGATTCATAGACACCAACCAGGCGTGGATTGGTAGGTTGATTCCACCCATATGTCTATTCATAAAAAACTCTGTTATCTCCTAACACTTGTGGACACTTTTACAGCGTGGATAGAAGCGTTTCCGGCCTCTAGGGAAACGGCAGATGTGGTGGCTCAGGTACTCCTGGACCACATCATTCCTCAGTTTGACATCATCCAGACGAACAATGGCCCAGACTTCACTTCCAGGGTCATGGAGATCGTGTCAGAAGCTCTCAACATCTGGAAATTCCACATCCCCTACCACCCACAATCCTCGGGAAAGGTGGAGAGTGACAATGGACTCATCAAACAACAGCTAACCAAGCTCTCCATTGAACTCAGGTTATCTTGTCCCTCCCTTCTCCCCATTGCCCTTACTCACCTCAGGGCCACCCCACATTTCCCTACGGGTCTGAGCCCTTTTGAGCTTCTTTACGGCAGGCCCTTTCTCCTTAACCATCACCTCCCAGCCCAAACTCCTCCACTGGTGGGGTATATACCCTACCTCTCCATTCTGAGGTCTCTTCTCTGTTCACACACTGACAGATGTCTCCCTGCCCCCACACCAGTGGATCCTAATGCCCCTGAACCTGCCCCGCTCTCCCTGGGGGACAGAGTACTCCTCAAACAGCTAGTTCCTAGGTTTCTTGAACCTTAATGGACAGGACCTCACACAGTAATCCTCACTACCTCCTCGGCTGCCAAGCTCTTGGGACATTCATGCTGGTACCATCTCTTCAGGCTCAAGCAGGACCCTACTCAGGATAGTTGGTCTGTCCAGCAGTTAGGACCTTCCACACTCTGGTTTTCCAAGATGCCACAATGAGGGGCCTATCTGCTGCTTATCCTGGCACACTCATCTTTGTTGATACAAACAAGATGGGTAATAACAATGTTTTTTTCTCCTAGTCACCTGCCTTCTCATCTCCCTCAAGGAACAGATGCCTGGCATCTCCCGGATGACAGTAAACAGGATGCCTTTCCAGCCACACCTCTCGCTGAGCGTGAGCCCACCTCTCTCCTTCCCCAACATCATCCCTCCCTGAGATCACCCCATGCCCGCAATAAGTAGCCAGACTTGAGTCAACACCCCTTTATTCAAAGAGAGCCTAAAATGTTGGTCATAAGCATCACCTCAGCTCCCTGTCACCCCCTTATACAAAGAGTCTGGAACATTAAGTTGGGGGCCTCATCCCAGCCCCTGGTATTCATCTTTGGAAGCCCACCTCCCCAGAGAGGGTCAGGAAGCCCACCAAACCTTGACTCCTCCCCAGGAAAGGTCAAGACCACTCCCACGGGCTATTTAAACTGCCCCTCAGAGATTAAACATGTGGTCTTCCCTCTTTCTCTTGGGTGGTCGTGTTGGCTTTCCGTTCCCACCTTGGGCCACCTGAGAGTGCAGATGTCCAATTAAACCTGGATATCTTTTAATTTGGTCTGATTTGGTCTGATTGGGATTATTTGCATCGGTGAAGAGGCTTGGCTTTAAGAAATATTCCAAACACCCTGGGCTCGGGAACCGGAAATCTGCCTGAACAGCGACCTCTACGCACACCATTGGTTCGGTGGTGAGTTTTCCCCTTCCAGTCAGCCAACCACAGCCTTCATGGCTACGGTTGAGCCCTTCACTGACATTCATCTCTGGTTGTTTCCCATAGCTAAAAACGTAGTCGGACTACCCAGGGTTGGTTTTCCGTGCACACGCTGTGTGGTGCATTCGATTTGGGGCCCGGGTTCCCTTGGATTTTTCTTTCTCCTTTCTTTTTCTTTTCTTTTGGACCACTTGTAAGTGGTCCCTGCCCTGAGAGACAGCTCGGAGCGGCCTCCAGCCTCTGGTTGCTGAGTCGTCTGGACCGGAGCCAGTCAGGCTTTAACACCCCGCCTGTAGGGAGGAGATGCTCTTCTATAGGTCCTGTGGTGTTCGTTCGCTGTTTTTACAGATTTTTCACGTTTTTAGCTATGGTATAAGCCCTCAAACTTCAGCCACCCGCCTGTGAATGCTCTGCCGGTGTCCCGCCGGCTCTGCTTTTCCTCAAACTGTCCCTGCCACCGCTACTGCTGGTCCCAGGGAAACAAGACTAGTCAGATCCACGAGGCAGCTGTTTTCGGTTTCAGTCTTTGCTCCCCACCGTGGCTGTGGCGTGGCTTGTGGTGCGGTAGCTCAGCAACAGGGTGGATCGCACCTCTAGGTCTCTCTTGTTATTATGTTTAAAACTCCCGCAGCTCAAAAAACATGGTTTCTCCATACAACATATGACTGCCTCTATCTTAACTAAGGTCAAGTGACTTCACCGTCATCTTAACTGAGAGCCAGATCAGGTGATCAAGTCCCGCCATCTTTACTGAGGTATCCCCTGTCTGGTTCCCCAGTGCTGACTCTGTTGCATGTGTGTTTTATGCAGTAGCATGCCTTTGGTAGGGCCCACCAAAGCATCCACTTCACTCAATTCCTGTTCATTCTGTGTGTGTGTGTGTGTGTGCATACATGTAACTTAAATGCACCTATGTTTACTGTTAAATGTTATAATTGTCTGTTCATTGTATCTCATCCTAGACTACAAAACAATAAATCTCATGTTTTAAATTGGTATGTACTTTTAAGTCTCTTACAAAAATATGGTATAAAATATATTAAGCTGTTCTCTATTATTTTCAGTTCTGCTGTTAACCTTCTATTGCAAGCAGTTTTTCTTCTTTCTGTCTTTTTATGAGTGTAAATATTACCTGATAAGTTGGGAGCCAGTACAGTCAAGCTCAGACCCATTTCTCCAGGCAGATTCTATACTGTAGTCATAACTTATCTATACCTGGTAAACAGCCCTCAACTGCTCAGAGATCTGGAGAATATGGCATTTAAATATTTAATTATTTTTTTTTAATATTTATTTATTATGTATACAATATTCTGTCTGTGTGTTTGTCTGCAGGCCAGAAGAGGGCACCAGACCTCATTACAGATGGTTGTGAGCCACCATGTGGTTGCTGGGAATTGAACTCAGGACCTTTGGGAGAGCAGGCAATGCTCTTAACCACTGAGCCATCTCTCCAGCCCTAAATATTTAATTATTAAAAAAAACTTTTCATTGCCAGGTGGTGGTGCACGCCTTTAATCCCAGCACTCAGGAGGCAGAGGCAGGTGAATCCCTGTGAGTTCGAGGCCAGCCTGGGCTACAAGAGCTAGTTCCAGGACAGCTAAGACTGTTACACAGAGAAACCCTGTCTTGGAAAAAAAAAACTTTTCATAACAAAAAGAGACAATTTGGCTCCTAGCAGCAACACTCTATTTCCTCTCAAGAAGACAAAAGACAAATGGGCACAGAGCAACGTCCATCCACAATTCACTTTAACTGCCAAGCGCTGACCACTGAGAAAAACTTCCTTTCATCTAAACTGAAGATCTCCAGACAGTGGAAAGAATCGCTGGAATTGACAACCTAGCTGCTCAGGTCAAGGTAGGCTTTTCTTCCTACAGATTTCCTAGCCCACAGGATCTTCTCGAGCCTGGCAGGCCCTGTGCTGAACAGCAAAAGGCAAATGCAACCTTCAACCACCATGGAGGACCCAAAAAGAGTAGCTCTAGGTGCCAACCATGTAAGTTCTCTGTCGTTTTAAATCAATAACTCAAGTAAAATTTTATCCTTCTCAAAGATCTCTGATGCAGTTTGACAGCTGAGGGGTTTTGTCGTTTAAAAGGACAGCCTCACCAAACAAATTTCAACAAGTACAAGTTATCAAATCTCTCTCACACTGCCTTCCATAGTCTTAAAAATAATTTTCACTGTGCAAAAATATCTGTCACAGTCATTCTGACATAAATATGCTACTGTTTATACAATGTATATGTCTAAACTTATGTTTTCACAAACTCAAAGAATTCTTGTGAGTTCCAGGGAGCTGACTTGAAGGATCCACCTTAAACAGGTCAGATACACCCTTCTCAATTCCCTGGTCCTAAATTTTTTCTCCCTAAATTTAAGTTTGTCCTCTGTTCTGCCAATACCTGAAACAGGTGTAAGAGATGCCAGAAATTTCCATACCACAAACACTGGACAAGACCAAAGAGACCAGCTACCCCAGGATGTTACCTAAAGGGACCAGCTATGCCAGAAATGTGACCAGCACCCAGCTTTGTCAGGTCCCCCACAAGATGATGCTCACAAAAAAGCAATAAGCAGTCTTGAGAATACGCTGTCTCAATTCCTTTACCCTTTTGCATCTAACCTCCACCTTTTTATTATAAAAAGGAGATGGCCTGTCCCTTTAAGAGGCAAGCCCCACCCACTCCCTCCCCCATCCACAGAGGCAAACAGATCTTCCTTCTGCTTCCAGCCTGAGCTCCTTCCTTTCCACCACTCCGCCCCCCTCTCAAAGAGGTAGCTACTGCTGTGGCTCCTCCCCCAACTCTGTTTCTCTCTAGCTCTCTCTCTCCCTCTCTCTCTGCTCTTCTCCCTTCTCCCCTTTGCCCCTCTTTTCCATAACCCACTAAATAAATATCCAACCTCACTCTGCATGGTGTGCCTATCCCTTCTCTGTCTCTTACACAAGGCTGTGGCTCCTCGTGGGACTGGCTGCCCAACCGAGGTCTCTCACCCGCCGCGTGGCTCCCTGCCTGGGACTTGCTGCTCCTCGTGGCCCACTGCCAGATGCTGCCACTCGGGGAACAGCACCGATTTATTTCTACCATAACAACTTCCTTCTTGCCCCCATGGGCCAGTTCAACAAATCCCCATTCCACCCACGAGGAAGACAGTCTGAGGCAGGAAACACGTGGTGTCTCTTCATTATTTATTATCGGGGAGCAGCTTTCGGTGGGTGGAATCTAGGCCTGCTGGGCCCGCAGCAGGGCCCTCACCTGGTTGATCTGCCACTCCACACTGGATCGTGCTGTGCCACCCAAGGCACTATACTGTTCCACGCTGTGACCGTAGTCCCACACGTGATTCACGTCACCCGAGAACAGGGGACTGGGGAGAAAGAAAGAGTCAGGATAGTGCACTCCATGGGGCTGCCCAGGGTCAGATTCAGGATGGGGTGGGAATGGTGGGGGTGGCACACCTGATGGTCTGCAGTTCCTGCAGGGACAGCTGGTTGAGGGCGACTCCTTTAGTCTCTGCCATGAACACAGCTTTTCCTGAGGCCTCATGGGCCTGGCGGAACGGCATCTGGATACAGAGGCAGAAGGTGGTGCCATCGGGAGTTGTTTTCCACTGCGACCTGAGTGCCCGGCTTTGGGGACACCCTTGTTCCCATGCCCAGGTGTTTCACACTCACCCCTTTGCGGACCAGGTAATAGGCGAGGTCGGTGGCCAGCATGTCAGGACTGAGCGCCTGTGTCATGTTCTCACGGTGAATCTGGGGGCACCGGTCCAGCAAATGTGAGCTGGGGGATGGCGTGGAGCCTGCCCTACCGTGTTCTAAGCAACTGACGAGTCTCTTTCGCCCCTACCCCACCCCACCCCACGAGCAACCCACTCTCTGCTTGAACATTTTCACCAATATTAGTTTGTTTTTATCTTTTGAGACTTTGTAGCCCAGATGAGCCTCAAATTTACAATCCTGTCTTGGTGCCCTTAGTGTTGGGATTACAGGGGTGCATCCATGCTCTCAGTATAGGATTGCATTTTTTTGTTATGTATGTGTGCTGTGCTTATGTATCTGGGAATGATTTTTTTTTAATTCAGGGTTTATTTTTACTTGCTTAAGGTTTATTTATTTATTTATTTATTTTTACTTTTTGGTTGTTCAAGAAAGGGTTTCTCAGTAGCTTTGGAGCCTGGCCTGGAACTATCTCTTGTAGATCAGGCTGGCCTTGAACTCACAGAGATCCGCCTGTCTCTGCTTCCAGAGTGCTGGGATTAAAGGTGTCCGCCACCTCTGCCCGGCTAAGATTTTATTCTGTCTAGTGTTCTGCCTGCATGTATGCTTGCACGCCAGAAGAGGGCACCAGATCTCCTTACAGATGGTTGTGAGCCACCTTGTGGTTGCTGGGAATTGAACTCAGGATCTTTGGAAGAGCAGTCAATGCTCTTAATCTCTGAGCCATCTCTGCAGCATTCCTCCCCCCACCGTTTTTTTATTTTAAATATGTGTGGGCACATGTGCACATGTGGACATTCATACATGTGAAGACCTGAGGTGCAAGGATCATCTTTGTTAGCTCTTCCACCTTATTCACTGGGGACGAGTCCCTCAATCAAACCCAGAGCTCACAGACATGACTAGTTTCACTAGCCAGCTCCCCTGTGTGGCGGTTTAAAAGAAAATGGTCCCCAAAGGGAGTGACACTATTAGGAGGTGTGGCCTTCTTAGAGTAGGTGTGGTCTTATTGGAGGAAGTGTGTCACCGTGGAGGTGGGCTTTGAAGTCTCATATATGCTCAAACCATGCCCGGTGTCTCAGACCACTTTGAGCAGCTCCTTCTCCAGCATGATATCTGCCTACAAGCCCCCATCCCTGCTGTGGTGATAAAGGACTAACCCTCAATTGTTTTTCCTTTTTAAGAGATGCCATGGTCATGGTGTCTCTTCACAGCAATAGAAATCCTAAGACACCCTGCCTTTTTTTGGTGGTGGTGGTGGTGGGGGACTGGAATTAAAGATGTGCCTCCATGCCCGGCTGGTATCTGCATGTGTTTCTAGGGATGGGAACTTGGGAACCTCACATTTGGGACGCAAGTGCTCTAACCACTGGGCCATCTCCCCCAGTTCCTATCAGGTAAGCAGAGGCACATTTTGAGAACCAGTGCTTTAGAAACAGTGGAACTATCCAGGGGTGAAATGATGTGAAGTTGTAAGTTGACTTCTGAATAACTCTAGGAGAGGCAAAGAGATGGATAAAGACAGCAGAAGCAACATGCGGCCACACAGTGAGGCTCTGTCTGAACCACACAGAGAATGGCCATGAGGCACTTGTTTTTAAAGCTGGGTCTTGGCACATGAGGGTTCTCTATGCATCTCTGTGATAAAAGGCTACAGCAGAAATGCGGCTAGCGGTGAGGTGCATGCCTGCAATCCCAGCGTTTAGGAGATTAAGAAAGCAGGATGGTGAGATTAATACCAACCTTGGCTATATGCAAGACCCTGTCTCAGAAGGAGAGGGGGAGGCCGGGCGGTGGTGGCACACACCTTTAATCCCAGCACTCAGGAGGCAGAGGCAGATGGATCTCTGTGAATTTGAGGCCAGTCTGGTCTACAAGAGCTAGTTCCAGGACAGGCTCCAAAGCTACAGAGAAACCCTGTCTTGAAAAACCAAAAGAAGAGGAAGAGGAAGAAGAAGAAAAAAGGAGAGGAGGAGGCGGAGGAGAGAAGACAGTGGGGCAGACCTATAATGCCAGCACTTGGGAAGCTGAGGTCTCAAGTTGGAGACCAGCCTGTGCTACACAGTAAGATCCTATTTCAAAAAAAGAAAAAAATCCTGTTCTGGTCAAAACCTGGGATTTTGGTGTCTAACCAATCCCTATTCTTCTGTGCCAGGTTTTGGTGCCTTGCCCTCCCCATCCAAGGTCTTCTGGCCTCATCCCTGTTCCCTCGCAAATCACTGTCTGGCATTTCCACGGATCAAGGGCCTGGGAAGGAGAGGTAGGAGATGTGGGGGGCGTTAGTCTTGCCTGCAGCGTAGAGATGACTCCGGTGGCCACTTGGAGGACGGCAGTCATGGTATCCGATACTTCAAACACAGCTTCCTTGTCTTCCTGGAAGGCGTGTAGCAGGTGAGGGGCCCGGCAGCCCTGCCCTTCACCCAGACCTCTTCCCTTGTTCTATTGGAGACACTTAGCACCTCTCCCTGCTACCCCAAGGAGCAGCAGGGGACGTCTGAGGGTAGTCACAGACTGTGTACCCAGGACGGGAAGGAGTCATTCTAGGGGCTCCTCTCTGGGTGTCGCGGCTTTGAGAAGTACGTGGTACAGCCAGAGGGGTCCTCATCACATCCCCAGCCTCTTACCTGTAAATCCTTGTTGTACGTGCTGGGAAGTCCCTTGAGCGTCATCAGGAGCCCAGCACACTGTAGGAAGAACGAAGCTGAGGAACTGGGACACCAGAGCCAGTCATGAAGCCCCCCGAGGACTCACCAGGTCCGTCCTCTCTTCCCAGCTCACCCGCCCAAACACTCGGCCCGCCTTGCTCCGGATCAGCTCCAGGCTGTCTGGGTTTTTCTTCTGGGGCATCAAGCTGCTTCCAGTGCTGGGGACAGAGGTGTGAGGACTGAGGTTCTGCTGACGCCTGGCTGGCCCGCTGGCAGAGGCACTGGGCAGGGCGGACTGGGGTAGGAGGAAGTCATTCCAGCATCCTGAGATACGGGCCTTACCTGTAGGCATCTGAGAGCTGCACAAAGTTGAATTCCTTGGTGCCATAGAGGATAAGGTCCTCTGCCATCCTGCTGAGGTGGGTCATACACAGAGAAGCCCAAAACAGGAACTCCGCTAGAAGGGACAGCAGGCGTTCTCTTTTAATTTACCTTCTGTGCGTGTTCATTCATAGAAGTCAGAGGACAGCTTGCAGCGGTTAGGTCTCTCCTCCCACCACGTGGATTCAGGGCATCACACTGGGGCCATCGGGTTTGGTAGTGTACGCTTTACCCACTGAGTAATCTTTGCTGGTCATTATTGTTGGTGGTGAAATTTTTTTGGTTTTGTTTGTTTGAGACAAGATCTTAGATAGCTCAGGCTGTCTCAGGCTAACTAGCAGAGGAAGTCCTTCAGTTACTGGTGTTCCTGCCTCCACTTCCTAAGTGCCGCGACTGTGGGTGTGTGCCAACATGCCCAGTTCATGCGGTTCTGGGGATCACACCCGGAGCTTCACGCCCCCTAAGAAAGCATTCTGTATCCCCATCCCTGTATCTTACCCACAAAGTCTCTCTCGCTGGTGGCATCCATGCTGTTGAGCGTGATAGCTCCAAAGTTCAGTTCTGGATGTGAGGGAGGAAAAACAGTCAGACTGGGAGCTGAGAAGTGCTCTTCTCTACCCGGAACCAGGATGCCCAGCCTCATCCTTGACCCCTTCTTGGAAATGAGAATTGAGGAGGAGTCTGAGGTAAGGAAGGGGGTCTCTGTACCGATCTCAGGAGGGTGGATGGAGGTCGAAGTATTCCCAGCAATAGGTACCCCTGCCATAGGCAACCTCAATAATCTCAATACCCAAAGGCAAGATACGAGGGCCTCTGCCTTCTCATTGTGGGAAGCACGGAAGTCTTTGGGCTCACAGATGGACCAGGGGAACCAGGAATGCTAAATACACAGGGTTGTCACTTCACATGGGGAGATATAACCTGTTTTCCACCCAGAAGGCTGGGAGCAGAAGAGGTTAATAGCCTGGTGACCTTTGGACTGTGTGGCTGAGACTCACCAGATCCTCCCCTGGACCCTTATCGTGAACTTGTCAATCTACAGAACCTATCTTTATGGAAGGTGCCACATGAACTATTCAAAGAGTTTCAGGGTAGTCATGCCATAAATTTTATTGTGACATGGGATTGAGTTAATCATCACCAGGAAAGATTTCATCAAATTGTGGCGTGCTTCAATATGCCTAAAATAAAATACATGGGATAAGACTCCCAAAGTTTGAACCAACACTGTTGAACCTGCGACCCCATGTGTTTAACATTCCTGGCTCCCCTGGTGCTTAGCTGTGAGCATGAGGACCTACATGTCTTCCACATGTCACCCCTTGTGTCTTTGGGACCCAGCAGGAGCTAAGAGTGACAGTTTCCAGAGAAGGATGAGCAGGGTATACCTCACCTGCTCGGAGTAGCTCCCGGTCCACACCCAGAGGGTTGCCTGCAATGGCCCCGCTGTAGAGACAAGGGTTCATAGTGATTAAAGTTCTGGATACCACCCACACGCAACATGCAGGGCTAAATCTTAGTAACTCAGCCCCTCTGCTGGCCTTAAGGACCCAAACATTTGCCATCATGCAGGGGAAATGGTGCCCATGGGAAATCGGCTGGAGTTTCAGCAAATTCTCAAGTTTGGCTATCCCCATGTTAGAGATCTGGAAGGCCAAGTAGGGGCAGCTTTTTGTTGTGTGTGTGTGCTTTTTTTGTTTGTATGTGAACTACATGCATGTAGGTGTCCACCTAGGCCAGAAGAGGACTTCAGAGACCCTGGAACTGGAGTTAGAGGCAGTTGTGAGCCTCCCAACATGAGTGCTGGGAACCGAACCTGTGTCTTCTGCAAGAGCAGCCAGTGCTCCTAACCATCTCCCCAGCCTTTACAACTTTGTTTTATTGTTTTTATTTATGTGTACATATGTGTGCATGTGTGAAGGCGCCCATGGAGGCCAGAAGAGGGCATTGGATTCCCTGGAGCTGGAGCTATGGGCGGGTTATAAGCCACCCAATGTGGGTGCTGGGAACTGAACCCGCTTCCTCTAGAAGAGCAGCAAGTGCTCTTAACCAGTGAGCCATCTCTCTGCCTACATGAGAATTCTTAATTAACATGTATATTATATATATTTGATTTCATTATGACATTTTCATTCGTGTGTAAAATGTATTTTAATCACATTCATTCCTCCATTATCCTCTCTTGCCCTCCCACCTTGCTAATCCCTTTCCCCCAGCTCCTTCTATGTTCATGTCTTTTTCAGTGACCCAGTGAGTTTTGCTGGGGTTGCTTACAGGGCCATGTGTGAGTGGTTACCAATAACAGCATGGGCAGATTCTTCAATCACTGAAGAAATGCAACCACAAAGTCTATATATAGACTCTGAGGAAGGGGCAGGGCCTCACAAGCCCCTCCCTCTAATCCCCAAGCTTTCTTCAGTCCTGCTGACTGAAGTCGATCTGCCTTCACCTTCCCTCAGGCCTTGGGGACACTGGGGCCTTACCTCCCCAGTGGCAGGACATTGATCCGCTTCTGCACCTCCAGCAGCCTCTCTGAATCTCGTGTCAGTGCAACAGCGTGGCTGTGGGAAACCAGAAACGGGTGGACGGTGGTCGGGTGATGGATACCAAGGAGCCTCCCCTTCTACCAAGGCCCCCAGTCAGGGCCCCTTCCCAGTGTCCCTACTCCACAAAGCTCACCTCAGGATCCAGTGGCTCCAGCGGATAGGCTGAGCCCTCTGCAGGTGTGTGTACCCCGGAAAGAGGACGTCACGTTCCCTGTAATAGGAGAAGAAGCAGGGCACCTGAGGGGTTGGGGTCCAGAGGAACAGGTAAGGCTTGCCTAGGACCCCTGGAAACCTGCAGGCTAGGCTCTTTGCATGGAAGGTAAGAGCAGATCGGTGAGCTCTACCTGAATAAGGGACCAGATGCTCACTAGGGGGATAAACAGGCCTTAAGGAAAGAGAACAGAAGCAAGTCAGTGAGATCAAACATTACGCCAGGAAGGACATGGTGGTACAAGTCTACGGACCTGCTTGGAAGGTTGAGGCAGGAGGAATGCCATAAGATTGAGACCAGCCTTGGCTATACGCTGAGTCCTATGTAGCCTGGTTTACAGACAAGACCCTATCTGAAAAGCCAAGCCCAGCTCTGGGTGGTGGTGCACACCTGTAACCCTAGCATTTGAGAGGCTGAAGCAAGAGGACCTGGAGTTCAAGGTCAGCTTCAGTTATGTAGTGGGTTGGAGGCCAGTTTGGGCTAGCTAGAGAAAGAAGGAAAGAAAGGAAAGAAAGAAAGAAAGGAAGGAAGAAGAAAGAAAGAAAGTCCAGGACAGGAAGGAAAGGAGATTAAATTTGAGGCTAGCCTGAACTACACATAGCAAGTCCCAGGCTACCTGTAGTATATAATTATCACCATGTTCAATTTCAGAATACCGTTATCTTGCCATTAAAAAACAACCTTGTAGCCTGGCGGTGGTGGCGCATGCCTTTAATCCCAGAACTCAGGAGACAGAGACAGGCAGATCTCTGTGAGTTCGAGGCCAGCCTGGTCTACAGAGCTAGTTCCAGGACAGTTAGGGCTCTTACACAGAGAAACCCTGTCTCAAAAAACCAAACCAAAAACCCAAAACACTCATACATACAAAATAAAATAAATATAAAACAAACAAACAAACACCGCCCCCCCCCACCCCCAAGCCCAACAGGGCCTGTGGACTGTCGATATTTGCTTCCTTTAGGAAGGAGCAGGAGGTTCTTTGGTCCCGCACTTGAGTATTTAACTATTCCTCTCGGGCCTTTATGTGCAATTCTGCCCTAATTGCACCTGCTCTCGCATCTGGTCCCTGGAGGAGCTTGCGTATATAGACAGGGGCAGACCAGAGGGAGACTAGGACCCCGTCTACTATGAGCCACGGGGAACCATCATCCACGCTGGCTGCATACTTCTGGCGCAGCCGGTTTAGGGTTACTAACACTTATTCCTTGCTTAGATTCCGCCCAAGGAGAGAATTCTTGTGGCGGTGTCCCCCAGAAGACTTACGCCTCAGCCCGGTCGACCATGCTTCCAATGAGCGCCCGGAGCAGGGTGGAGAGTTTGGAACAGGTCTGCCTCATCCAGAGCCTGAGGTCCGTGACCACCTGTGGGGAGGAGACGGCCACGCTCAGGGAGTGGAGCCTGCTGCTTCCTACCCCGGAGAATCAGGACTGCAGCAGAACGCCAAGAGCCTCCGGGGTTCCCAGGGTTGAAAAGGTCACGGCAGAGGGCAAAGAGGGCTGGTGACACCTGGTCATTGCGGCTTCGTCCCGTGTGTAGCTTTCCTGCAGCTTCACCAATGAGCTCCTAGGGGTGGAGAGGCATGAAGATAGGCTAGAACACTCTAATCCCAGCTCAGTGGGGACACTGAGTCTAGGTAGTGGTCAATGCCAGCCTTATGGCTTTCCCTCCCTACGCCAGGGACCCAGTCCTGCCCAAGTCTCTTGCCATTTCTACTCTGCCAGTGATGGTTAGTGCCCAGGGTAAGGTTGATAAAGAGAGACAGATTTTTAGGAAGAAGGGCGTTCCATACCTTCAAGCGCCGTTCATTGGCTGTGTGGATGTCTTCATCATTGGGGTGCAGTTTGAAGGTGCCCTGGGCCCACTCATCAGCTACCTGGAGCAGGCAGCAGCAACGCAGGGTGTCAGGTTGATAGGCATCAGGGGTCTCCCTGCCTTGGTCTTGGATCCACCATGTTTGCTAAATGCGCTTGTAGTACGGAAGCTGAGCCATAGAATATTCCCCATCCCTGAGGGATGATCTCTGACCCAGTCCACCTTGGTTTTAAGCCACGAGAAGTCATTAAAAGACAGAGCCGGTAATTATAGCAGACCTTTCCCGTCACCTACTTATTACAAGGTCAAACAATAAATCTGGGATACTACAGCTTGTACCCAGGATGTAAGAACTGGAATATGGCTCAGTGGTAAAATTGAACACTTGTCTAGAATCTCCCAGCGAGGGGCTGGGGGCGTGGCTCAGCACCAAAGCATTTACCCAGCATGCACCACAGGTCTGGGTTCCAACTCCAGCATTAGAAGGAGGGAATAAAGGTGAATGCAGTGCTTAGGGACTTTGGGTAGGAGCCTGGGTTCCCAGGGGAATGGATGTCGGGTGGACCTCGTGTCACAGAGGCTACCTTGTCCAGGCCTTGCAGTATCTGCTGCATCTCGGCTTTAGTGAGAAGCCCCGCCTTCTCCAGGCCCCTGCTGTAGGCCTTGCTCCCCTGCACATCCACATTCCACAGATTCCGGTCGTAGGAGATAGATGAGTTGAACTTCTCCATGATGGGGTCGACAGCACCCACAAAACGGCCACCCCATAGCTTCCCACTCTGAACAAGAGGGCATAAGAGAACACAGTCTCAAAAGGGACCCTTAGGAGAGATACCCAGAAAGGACTGTGTGTGTGTGTGGGGGGAGGGATATTAGACATTATTCTCACTGGACAGATGGGGCAATTGAGATTCAGAAGGTCGGGAACTTGGTGAGTGTGCAAGGGATATATATGGTAGACACAGAAGTTAGGGCTCTTTCTCACCACATGGCATGGACCAGGGAGATGGTGGCATTCCTTGGAGCACAACAGAATCTTTTTTCTTTAACTGACAGACAACATAGTATGTACTTATTCTATGGGGTCATGTATATTTATAAGTACATATATATATATATGTGTGTATATATATATACATATATGTGTATATGTATATATTAATACTGGAGATTAAACCTAGGGGCTCTGGCATGGCAGATAAGCATTGTGTTTGAGTTATATATTAACAGTCCTCTTTTACTTTATTTATTTTTTTGGATTTATTTACTTTATCTTATGTATTTTTTTGCCTGATGTATGTCTGTGCACCATGTGCATGCCTGGTACCCGCAGAGGCCAGGAGAGTATGTTGGACCTCCTAGAAGTGGAGTTATGGATGATTATGAACCATCATGCAGGTACTGAGAACTGAGCCTTGGTCTTCTGTGAAATCAGTAAGTGCTCTTAACCGCTACGCCATCTCCCCGGTCTCTTATTTATTTTTTTGAGATAGGGTCTCACTGTGTCTGGCTGGCTTGGAATTCTTAGAGATCTGCCTATCTCTGTCTCCTGAGTATTGGGATTAAAAGGTGTTAGCCACCGTGTATGATCCTCTTTTAATTTTGAGAGAGTTTCCTAAATTGCCTAGACTGGTACCGAGCTCACTCTGGCCTAGGCAGATCTTCCTGCCTCGGCCTTCCAAGCAACTAAGATTACAGGCCTGTACCCCAGACCTTACAAAGACAGATGCTTTGTAGTTCTTAAAAGACATTAGCCCCCAACCCCAGGCAAAGGGCAAAGGGGTGGGTCAGAGAGGCACCTCTCTGAAAGAGGAGGGCACAGGCCAGGATGTGGACAGGTGGGAGGATGGGACACCGAGCATGCAGGAAACAGAGTGCCAGGACTCGGAGGAGAGTGTGGTAAGGACAAAGTTAAGAGATATGGCATGTCCATTGTTGGCAACCTTCCTCTCTGTGTGTGGGTGTCTACAAGAGCCACTGGGGACATACCACTTCTGCCCCAGAACTCTGAACTGACTTTAGACCTATCATATAACTCCTTGGAACCTCAGTTTTGCCTCTTTGCAAAGCAGGAAATATACCCACGTGATAGGCTTGTTATAAGCCAGTGGTTCTCAATCTTCCTCATGCTGCAACCCTTTAATACAGTTCCCCAGGTTGTGGTGACCCCCACCATACAATTATCTCATTGCTACATCATAACTGTAATTTTGCCACTGTTATGAATTGGAATGTAAATATCTGTGTTTTCTGATGGTCTTAGGGGACCCCTGTGAAAGAGTAGTTCAACCCCCCAAAGGGGTCGAGATCCACAGGTCGAGAACCACTGTTATAAGCATTCAATCTGATATCATTTGCAAAGTGCATGCATAGTGAAGGAGGGCTGGGGGTGCTCACGGACAGGGTGTGCTCTCTCTTCTCTCTCTCTCTCTCTCTCTCTCTCTCTCTCTCTCTCTCTCTCTCTCTCTGGAGGGCTGGGGGTGCTCACGGACAGGGTGTGCTCTCTCTTCTCTCTCTTCTCTCTCTCTCTCTCTCTCTCCTGTATGTACATGTTCACATGTGTTCGCAAATGCCAGAGGTCAGTGTTGAGTGTCTTCCTTAATTACTCTCTACCTTTTTATTTATTACTACTGTTTATTACTTTTGAGACAGGGCCACACTATGTAGCCCTGGCTAGCTTGGAACTCACTATATCAATCAAGCTGGCCTGGAGTTTAGATTGCCAGTCCCTGCCTCCCACGTGTCGGAATTAAAGTGTCCCGTCACATTTTTTAGAGGATCCCTCACTGACCCTGACCCTTATCCATTAAGCTGGCCTGGCTGGTCAACAGTTTCACCTTCTTCAGCACTGGGACTCAAACTCAGGTCCTTTCGCTTGCACAACAAACACTTCACCAGTCGAGCCACCTCCCAATCCCTGGGGCTTGCTCTACCATCTGTGCTCCTGGGTCTGGTGCTGTGGGTGCCATGGGAATATCTACTGTGCTCTGGCTCCAGGCTTGGAGCTGACCTCCTCCGTACCCAACAGTCTTACTGTCAAAGGGCTCTGACTCATAGAGGCAGCCTCCACCATCATCCCCGGCTTTGAGAGGTTCTGCACCTGACCCTTAGCCGCCTCAACAAAAGCCAGATCTCCTTCAAAGTGCTGCGCTTAGGCCCTTGGGTTTTGGGAGTCAGGGCCAGCCAATCAGAATAGGGAGCAAGTTAGGAGTCTGTTGGGGAAGACCCAGGAGGATCCTGCGGCTGTCTTCCTTTCCAGATTTCTGGCTTCTGCGTCTGGTTTGTTGGTAATAACAACCCCTTAACAAGCAGGACAGCAGCCAGAACAATTAGTACCAACCCACAGAATGGCTTAAGGCAAGCTGAGGTCATCTGCAGTCCAGTCCACTGTGTTTGGGGAGCAAACAGCTCCAGTCCCACCAGCAGGCTTCCAGACACACACTCCCTTTGTCCCCCTCTGATATTGAACCTGAGGCCTTGTGTTTGAAACACAGGTGTTATATCACTGAGTCATACGCAGCCCCTTTCTGGAGGATTCTAAGCAGGTAGTTTACCACTGAGCTAACAACCCCAGCTATGTTCTTGGCTTGTGGAGATAGGGCCATGCCATGTAGTTCAGGCTGACCTAGAACTCATTACAATGTTGAAGCTGGCCTCTAATTGGTGATCCTTCTGTTTCAGCCTCCTGAGGGCTGAGGGTACAAGTGTACCCCCACACTTAGCCCTGGAAAATGTTTGAAACGATCTTGGGAGGTCAGAGTGAAGCGTCTCCAACTGGGCAGTAAATGGGCAAAGGCCAATGCAGTTGGAGAGGGCGCTGCTCCAGGCTAGGAGTCTGGGACAAGGCGAAAGCGGCTCAGAGTTGGGCCGAGTAGAATGAGCAAAATTCAATTCAAGTGCACAAGAGAAGTATCGAAGTGGCTACTGCTTGCTGGGCGTAGTAGTGCTCACCTATAACCCCAGCATTAGGGAGATGGAGGCAGGAGGATTAATAGCTTTTTGCTTTGTTTTGTTTTGAGACAGGGTTTGAGACCTGGAACTCACAGGTAGACCAGGTTGGCCTCGAACTCAGAGATCTACCCGCCTCTGCCTCCTGAGAGCTGGGTTTAAAGGTGTGTGCTGCGACACCTGGCATTGCAATTCCATCCTTTTATGAAGTGGACACAATTACCCCTACTTCACAAAATAACTAACAGGTCAAGGCTGTCCCTGGTGTACAAATCACATCTGTTTGGCTCCAAAGTCCAGTCCTTGTTCCTGACCCTCCGCATGACCCAGCAGCTAAGTAAACCAGGCCACCTTAATGTGTTCAGATGAGCGGAGAGGAAGGAAGTGACTCGCCAGTTACTGAGGATCAGAAGGGACTGAGCACGCTGGCATCTGTTTCCCTACAGCCCCCTTTCCCTGTGACGTCAGAGTGATGACTCCATGATCCATTCCTTACAGGCGGAGCCCAACAGCTCTCATTAGTCCATTGACTAGATAAACCAACCAAGTCCGTGGAAGGGACCTATGTCCTGCACACTTGTCATTAAATTGGAAGAGAAGCCGGGCGATGGTGGCTCATGCCTTTAATCCCAGCACTCAGGAGGCAGAGGCAGGCGGATCTCTGTGAGTTCGAGACCAGCCTGGTCTACAGAGCTAGTTCCAGGACAGGCTCCAAAGCCACAGAGAAACCCTGTCTCGAAAAACCAAAAATTAAAATAAATAAATAAATAAATTGGAAGAGAAACCAGGAATACTGGCCCAAAGGAGAGGACAGGGACACCCTAGGGGGGGTCACTGGAGCCACAGAGAGAGGTCCCTACCTTCTGGCTCTTTCCATATGACAGAGCCCAAGTACAATTTAGGGACTCAACATTTCCTATATGTGAGGACAAGCGCAAGGCATGAGGGGTATCCTACCGGGTGGGGACTGATAGGAGGATGTGGGGGTGAAAGGTGGGTGTTGAGAAAGGTGAGGGAGCTCATTGGGTAAAGGCCCTCACTGCCAAGCCTGCAGGACAGAGAATCTCCTCCCACAAGTTCTTCCCTGATCTCCACATGTGTACCATGCCCACACATGCACGTATTCATAAACAGATAAACAAACAAGAAAATCCTCAAAGAAAAAAGTAAACGGAAAGTTTTGATGTGGTCGCTCGCTCACACCTGGAATCTGAACGTTCCGTGGGTGGAGGCAGGAGAATTGCCAGAAATCTGAGGCCAAGCTGGGCAGACAGTGAGTTCCAGGCTAGCCTGGGCTAAAGTGAGCTGAGAAGGAGAAACGGGCAGGAATGATGGATCCGCCATTAAGAGCACGAGAAGCCAAATTTGATTCTCGGCACCGATATGCTGGCTCACAGCAATTTGTCCTGTTCCTGTAGTCTCACACCCTCTTCTGACCTCCACAGGCAGTAGTCACCCACGTGGTACACAAACATACATGCAGGAAAAACATCCATACACACAAAAATTCTAAACTATTTTTTAAGGGAAAACAGTGCCGGCCCGTGATAATGCATGCTTTTAATCCCAGCACTCGAGCAGAGGCAGGTAGATCAGTTTGAGGCCAGCTTGATCTACAGAGCGAGTCCCAGGACAGCCAGGGCATTACAGGAAAACCCTGCCTCAAAATACAAATTTTTTTTAAAAAGGGGGGCTGGGGGAGAAACAGCCACACGTGGTGGCCAACTCGCAGTCATTAGTGAGGTCACCTCCTGAGCCACTTGGCGGCGCTCGACGGGCAGAAGACGATGGGGACATCCCTGAGTGAGCCTACGTTAAACTGGGCTTTGGAAGTGTGGTCGGGAATTTCTGTATCACTGCAGGTCTGTCTGGAGGGAGGTGGCCCCATGCACGAATCAACCCAAGTGGCTCCTCCCCGCTCGTTTGCAAGGTCCCCGAAGTCCTACACACCTCCGATGCCATGTTGGGCGGTTCCTCCTTCTCCTGGAGCTTCAGTCCTAACGATCTGGAAAACAAGATCAAACTGACCACCTCGACTCTGGAGGTCTGCGGGGGCAGGGACAGCTCAGAGTTGGGGACACACGCTCGGCTTGCGGGACGTGGGCAGCACTCAGCAAGCGCGCCACAGTCCTCGGCGTTCCCTCGTGTTTGTCCCTCTGTCCCACGCTCCCCGGACCTGGTCGAACAGACTCTCAGTGGACAAGTGCCTTCTGATCTCTTCTGGCCTCTCCTGGCCCGGATGGCGGCTGCTGCCCCTCTGCCTTGTCCCCGCCTCCTGGCAGCGTAGAGCCAATTGGGAGAGGTAGGTGTGCCGTCTATGGGCGGGACCGCCTCTGGCTGAGCTACTAGCCGCCAGAGGAAGTCTCAGACAGGTGAGACCCACGCTACGAGGGAAGAAAGGTGAGAGGAATGTCATCCCAGCAGCACCCAGGAGTCCGAGGCAAGAAGACGGCTGGGAGTTGCAACCTGGGTTGCAAATGAACCTGTTTCAAAAACAAACAAAAAGCCGCCGACACAGCACTTGGGAGGCTGAGACTGGAGGGTCTTTGTCATTTCAAGGCCAGTTTGGTCTACGTAGTGAGTTCCAAGCCAATCAGGACACATTGAGACCCTGTCTCAAAGCAGAGGACACGGGGAAGAGCCCATGCTAAATTAGACGTGACTTTGTATGGTGGCTGTGGTGGTGTAGGCCTGTAATCTCAGCATGGGGAAAAATCTAGGCAGGAGGATCAGAAGTTTGAGGTCCTCCTGAGCTGCATAAGCCAGTTCAAGGGCAGCCTGGGTTACACAAGACCAATTTAAAAACAAACAAACAAAAAGATAGGTAGCCAGAGTGGGGAAAGATAGTGCTAAATGTTAAGCTACCTGTGCTAGCTAATACCTGTGATCTGAGCACTTGGGAAACTGAGGAGGCAGGAATAGCAAGAGTCTGATATTCCTAGACCCTTGTGGTTCTCGTTGTTCCTAATACTGTGACCCTTTAATACAGTTCCCCATGTTGTGGTGCCCCTCTCTCCCCACATCACCATAAAATTATTTTCATTGCTACTTCATAACTGCATTTTTGCTACATTTTACATAATGTAAATATCTGTGTTTTCCAACACTCTTGGACAACCCCTGTGAAAGAGTTGTTCAGCCCCCAAAGGGGTCAAGACCTACAGGTTGAGAACTGCCGGCCTAGAGAGATGGCTCAGCAAGTAGACAAGCCAGCCACGAAAGGCTGGGAACCTGAGTTTGATCCTTGGAGGCCCGTCTATAATCTCAGCACTTCCAACTCAAGACAGGAGAGTAGACTGGAGAATCGTCTGGGAGCTTGAGGGCCAGTGGGTCTGGAGTACTAGGAGCAGTGGCAAATCCAAGGGAAGCCCTGCCTGGATAAGGGGGAAAGGCAAGAACCGACCTCAGAGGGTGGCCCCCCAGTATCCACACATGCTCTGTGGCACATGGTATGCACACCTCTCACACCCAAAATAAACCAACAGTTAAAAAAAAGACGGATCTAGCCATACGTGTCATTGGATATAAGGTGCTTAGAGTCAAGGTCTGAGTTTGAGCCCAGGGACCTACATGGTGGAAGAAGAGAATGACACCACCAAATTGCCCTCTAACGTCTGCCCACAAACACACACACACACAACCCCAAACAAACAAATAAATAAAGTTAAAAAAATAAAAGCACCAAAAAAAGTTGGGGATATAGCTCAGTTGGTAGTCTCTAGAGAGTCCAGAAAGGGGATCCTAAAAGTGATTATTTCATGCATTTGAGAGTTAACATTCAGCCCATCCCTGAGTCTATCAAGTCCATCCTAGAAGCAGGAAGTGTCGGCTTCCATGAAGTCAGTTTGGGACCATGGCCGGAAGAAGACTGGGCCGTGGCCACTGTGTGGACCAGCTATGAGTGGCTCCCTGTCCTGGAGGTTGTTTTTGTCTGAATGTGCATATGTAGAGCGAGTGTGTGTCTGGTGACAATGGAAATTGGAAGAGGGTGTCGGCACCCCTGGAACTGGAGGTGCAGATGGTTTTGACCCACCATGTGGGTGCTGGAAGCTGAAACTGGGTCCTCTTGACCATTGAGCCATCTCTCCAGCCCCTTGTGGACTGTGGACGTTTTTTGATCACCAGCAGATCAGATATGTTAGAGCTAGCCAAGACAGTACTGGGAGCCACTCCTCGTAATTGCTAGGGTGTCTGTGTCACACAGTGCAGTTGAAATGGTAAGAATTTAATCAAACGTTCGTGCCTCGTGAAGTGACAAGTTTTCAAATTCATTGCCAACAGGCCTAGATGGCTGTAGATGTGTAAGAGCTCACGCATGGCTCAGGAGTAGAGCCCTTGCCTACAGTCTATGAAGTGAGGAGCTGGGGCAAGGCTCGGTAGTGAACACTTGCCTAGAGTCACCCGGTAAGGATTTGGAGGTTGGTTCAGCATTAGAGTGCCTGCTGAGAATTCCCCAGTGAGGAGCTGGGGGCGTGGCTCAGAGGAAAAGGAGAGAGTCTGAATTCTTCCTTGCTCTGTAAGCATCACCCTAGAAAACCTCAAGCTCTGGCTCTTTCCCAAATGACAGATAAAGTTCAAGACACTGTAGGAGAAGGCTGGGGACACAGCTCAGTTGGTAGAGTGCTCACTTAGCACACAGAGAGCTCTGGGTTTGATCCCCAGTACTGCCTAAAGCTACCATAGTGGCTCATGCCTGGAATTCCAGTTTTCAGGAGGCGGAGGCAGGGTCAGGAATTCCAGGTCACCCTCAGCTACACAGTGAGTTCAAGGTGAGACTAAGCTGCACGATCCCCCTCAAATAAACAAAACAAGTGAAAAACATTTAAGGGAGCTAATTGAGGCGTTAGCTCTATGTGTAGAGAATAAACAAAATAACAATAATTGTATTTCCTTTGTTTACTTCGTTGTGTGTTTTGAGGCAGGATCTCGCTATGTCGCTAGACTTAAGTTCACTAGGTAGCCCAGGCTGGTCAGAAATTTGATGTTCTTATACTTCAGCCTTCCAAGGGTTGGAGTGGCATGTGTGTGCCAGCACTCCTGGCAAGAGCTTGAATTCTAACAGTATCGTAGGCACCATGTTAAATATTTCATATGGATAACCTCACAAGCTTGGCAGCATTATATTCTCACAAGCACTCCTAGAAGGCAACCCCGATAGCCCCATGGTTCTCCAGGTGAAGGAAGGACAGCTGAGGGGAGAATGAGTGATTTGCCTAAAGACACCAAGACAGGAAGTTGCAGAGCCAGGAACTAAATCTAGCATCTCAGGATAAGCAGGACATCTGCCTGGGAAGCTGTCCAAGAGCTGGCCAGTCGGAGGCTAATTAATTACCCGAGGGATCACATTCATGACCAACTGGCTAACAGATTGCTACTGAACCTCACATGACAGTCACCTGCCTTTCCAGTCCCGGCAATGAAAACAGACATTCGGCAAGGCAGGGAAAGCCTGGAGAGGTATGGCTCAGAGAGGGTGCTCACCAAGCACTCCCAGCACCTCAGAGAAGAGGGATGGGGGAGGTCTGAGAGACCACTCAGCGGGGAAAGAAGCTGCTGCCAAGCTTCATGACTGAGCTTTGTCTCCAGAATCCACAGGGTGGAAGGTGAGAAATGACTCATGAAAGTTGTCCTCTGACCTCCACATGAACGCTATGGGATGTGCATGCACACACACACACACACATACTCCACATGAACAGTATAGGATGTGCATGCGCACACACACGCACACACACACACACTCCACATGAATGCTATAGGATGTGCATGTGTGCGCACCCACCCACCCACACACCACATGAATGCTATGGGATGTTCATGTGCACGCGTGCGCGCACACAACCCTCCCCCCACATGAACGCTATGGGATTGCATGCGCACACGCGCACACACATACACACAAATATATAACAACTGCGATGCTCACCTCAGCACTACATTCTTTAAAATGAGAATTCTACAGAGAAGATGAAGTGGCCCCTGCACAGGGATGACACTCGTGTGGAGTCTTCCGTATTTAAGATGCACTAAAAGAGCTGTTTACGCCCCATCTGCCATGAGGTGAGCTTGCTTTGTTCCACCAACTGCTGTCGGCTACACGTTAGCCTCACCCCAGACCCACGGCAATGGAGTCAGCTTACCGGGGACATAAACCTCTGAAAACCATGAGCCAAAATAAGCTTTCCTCCCCTAAACAACAACCACCAACAGGCAAGATGGCTCGTCCAGGGAGGCTGCCTACTGCCCATTCCCACTACTTGAGTTCCATCCCTCGGGTCCACGTGTGAAGCACCTGGGGACAAAATCACTAGAAGGAAGACATACATACCTGTTTGACCACAGTCTGTTAGAACCTGGAGATCGTGGAAAAGTTGAAATGTTGCAGATACAAAGCCTAATTGTAACTTACCTTGTGTGTGACCTGACATTTTGTGAATATCAAGTAAACTTTTGGAAATGTACAAGAACCTCTAGAACCTCTGGCCTCTGTCGACCCAAATGCATGAACGTTAGCAGGGGAACCTGAGGACAAGAGCAAACACGCCCCTGGTTTCCTGTAGCCCACTTTCCTGTTTCCACCAATGCATTCAAAGAATGTTTTAATTTGTGATGTGCTTTATTGTTACTATAAAAATCTCATCTAACTGGGACCATATCAGGACAGAGAATTTTGGGTATCCTGATTTTTTTTTTCATGGGCCATTGTCACTCACACTTGACTTCAGGAAAAACTGTCTCTTATACCCTTTGAGGAGAGAGTTGTGTTTTTGCCGACTCACTTCCCCCAAACTTGATTTTTTTTCTTTTCTTTTCTTTTTTTTTTATTTGAAGCTGAGGACCGAACCCAGGGCCTTGCGCTTGCTAGGCAAGCGCTCTACCACTGAGCTAAATCCCCAACCCCCCCCAAACTTGATTTTAAGAGGTTAATATTCAATGGAAATTATTGTTGTTGGTGGTATTATTCTATTTATCAATTACTTCTTTATGGTGTGGGAAATGTAAGCAAAATGTACTGTCTCTTCTATTAATGGGTTACATAAGACAAAACTCTATTAAAAAAACTGTAATGCATAGCAGAAATCAAAATTCCTCCAGGGTCAGTTCTCTTTTCTTCTTTTCTTCTTCTTCTTCTTCTTCTTCTTCTTCTTCTTCTTCTTCTTCTTCTTCTTCTTCTT
>JABTXL010008573.1:395178-421166 GCA_025134845.1 Neodon shergylaensis
TCTTTCTTTCTTTCTTTCTTTCTTTCTTTCTTTCTTTCTTTCTTTCTTTCTTTCTTTCTTTCTTTCCTTCCTTCCTTCCTTCCTTCCTTCCTTCCTTCCTTCTTTCGTTCTCTTTTCTTTTTTCTTCTTTCTCCCTCCCTCCCTTCCTCCTTTCCTCCCTCCCTCCTTCCTTCTTTACTATTATTTTTTTTACTGGTTCTGGGCTTGAAACTCAAGACCTTACCAGTACTCCGCAAGTAGTCTGCCCCCGAAGTACCTCGCAATCACAATGACCATTTTGGGTTGCGGGCTTTGCATATGCTAGGGAAACACTCTACTGCTGATCCATATCCCCCCAGCCACCATCATCATCGTTTTGTAATGCTGGAGATGCTACTCAGGAGTTCGCACGTGCTAGGCAAAGGCTTTGCCACCGAGCTGCAGCCCCAGCCATTCTGTCCGTCGTTATTTTGTGATACTGATAACCAGGGCTGTGAACATACCAGGTGTACTAGTTTCCTTTCTATTGTGTGACAAACACCATGAGCAAAAGCAATTTAGGGGTAGGAGGGTTTATTGCAATTTTTTTTTTATTTGAGACAGGGTTTCTCTGAGTATCTCTGACTGTCCTAGAACTCACCCTGTAGACCAGGCTGGCCTTTAACTCACAGAGATCCGCCTGCATCTGGCTCCTTGACTCCTGGGATTAAAGGTGTGTGCCACCACGTGGCGGGGTTTATTACGTCTTACACTTCAGGACACAATTTATCACTGAGGGAAGTCAGGGCAGGACCTCAAGGCAGGAACCTGAAGCAGAAAGCATTCAAGAACTCTGCTATCTGGTATACTCTCTGGCTTTTCCTAACTTCTTTATACAGCCCAGGGCCACCTACCCAAGGATGGTGCCACCTCTAGTGGGCTGTACTCTTGTGTTACTTAATAATCAAGACAGTCCCTCACGGACATGCCCACAAACCAACCTGACAAAGAGACAGCTCCTCAATTGAGGCTTCTTCTCCAGATGAAGCTAGGCTGTTTCAAGTTCGCAATTAAGATCAGCTAGGCAGAGCCACACCTTTAATCCCAGCACTCGGGAGGCAGAGGCAGGCGGATCTCTGTGAGTTCGAGGCCAGCCTGGTCTACAGAACGAGTTCCAGGACAGGCTCCAAAGCTACAGAGAAACCCTGTCTTGAAAAATCCAAAAAAAAAAAAAAAAATCAACTAGGCAAATTTTTGAGCTATATACCTCCACCTCCCTAGCCATCATCATCATCACCATCATTTTATGATGTTGGGGATGGTATCCAAGAATCTTGCACGTGTTAGGCGGGTACCACTGAATGGCACCCTCCACACGTTTATTATTGCTGCTATTATTTGTGGTGCTGGGGATGGAAACTAGGGATAACTAGGCAAGCACTTTAGCACCGAGCCAACCCCCTATCCTCGTATTGTGGTGTTTGGAATGGCAGTGTCCTGAGCATTCTAGGCAGTTACTCTCCCACCAGCAAAGCCATCCTAACAGTTTTTTTTTTCTCCATACCTTTTATTATTATTATTATTTTTTTTTTTTTTGGTTTTTCGAGACAGGGTTTCTCTGTGGCTTTGGAGCCTGTCCTGGAACTAGCTCTGTAGACCAGGCTGGTCTCGAACTCACAGAGATCCGCCTGCCTCTGCCTCCCGAGTGCTGGGATTAAAGGTTACTACAGTTTGTCAAGCTTTTTTGATACAGAGTCATAAGTAGCCCAGGCTGGCTTTGAACACAATGCTATTTAGCAGAGGATGATCTTCGAGTTTTGATAGCCTGTCTCCACTTCTCAAGCCACCACATCAGACTAGCCCTTCAGTATCTGAGATGAGGGTCTCTCACTGTGTAGCTCAGGTTGTCTGGTTCAGCTTTCTCCATCTCTGAGTAGCTATTGCCAGAAACCCTGGAAATTCTCAGCTCCCTGACATGCCCCTGGATTTCCCCCTTCCTCCTACTGCTTGGGAGTCCTTTTCTTACTCCTCTTCCCTTACTGGTGTCTAAATGTTGAGCATCTTAGTGCTTCATCTTGAGGCACTTTCTCTGTACACATTCTGTTACTTTATTCATTTATATGACGGTGGTTCCTCAATGTTTATGACCTTTCTTTTCCACTCATTTTCTGTCTGATTGTTTAAACCATAATTTAGCTCTTTCCCAGTCATTAGTCTTTTTTCCTGTTTTCCGGTTCCCTCCCACCCCACCCCTAAGGTAGGGTCTCTTGTGTGTTCAAGGTTTAGCCTTGAACTCACTAAGCAGTCAAGAGTGACCTTGAATACTTCCCACTGCTAAACTTTTGTGGTGTGTGACACCACACCCTGGTTTATGCAGTGCTGGGGATGGGGCTCAGGATTTTACGCAGGCTAGAAGAGCACTCTACTAACTGAGCTACATTCCCAACTCATGGTCCCTCCCTCTTTTTTTTTTTAAAGGCTTTAAAAATTATTTTTTTTATGCCTGGCAGTGGTGGTGAATGACTTTTTACTCATAGACTCAGGAGACAGAGACAGGCGGATCTCCAAGTCCAAGGCCAGCCTGGGCTACATAGTGAGTTACAGGATAGCCAGAATTACACAGAGAAACCCTGTCTTGAAAAAAAAATCAGTTAATGTGTGTATATGTCTTTGTGGGTTTGCGCATGTGCGTGCAGTGCCCTTGGAGGCCAGAAGAGAGCATCTGATCCTCCAGAGCTGGAGTTCCTGTCCACCATCAGCCTCCTGATGTAGTGCTGGGATGCAAACTCAGGTTCTCTGCTTGAGCAGTACAAGCTCTTAACTGCTGAGCCTCTGCAGCCTGCTGTGGCTCTGCCTATGTAGTGTATAGTCAGAGTTGAGCAAATGGACCTTGTCTTCTGTAGTGTGTGCGTTAGGAGTGCTGTCCTTTTGCAGCTAGCAATATGGAGATTTAGAAAGAGAAGCAAAAGATACACAACACCCCAGCAATGGGCTTAGGAAGAGTGCTTGTTGGCTAGCTAGGAAGTGCAAGGTACAAGTTAAAGTATTCATTGACTTTGAAGCTTTCAGTTTTCCTGTATCAAAGTTTAGTTTTTCAGAACATGAATTGATGACGTTTTAAGCATAGAAGAGTTTAGCAATTTTGTTCGTCATTTCGTTCGTAAGTTAAGTGTGTGGCAATTAATAGATACAGCTCACTTTTTTGTTTGTTCTGTTTTTGGGTGTTTATGTGTGCTTTTAAGGAAAGTGTCAATAGATCATTTTGTTCTGTTTATTCAGGATTCTGTTTTCCAAAGTGGTTGTTTGCTTTCATTAAGTTGACTCAGCACATTAAGCGCACTTTACAGGTTAAATTTCAAATAGTAAGACAGCTTCAGTCCAGTAATGAATTACTTAAGGGATACTAAGTAACTGCCTACCTATAGCATAGATTCCATAGTCTTTAAAGTTCACTTAGGCCCAGGTTTGTAATCCTAGCATTTAGGATTAGCAGCAAGAGAAGGATCACAAGGTTAAGGGCAACCCCAGCTCATAGCAAGTCCCAGGTCAGTCTGTTACACAGTGAGAGCCGATCTCAAAAATAAAGTAAAACCACAAACTCTGAGCTGAAGAGATCTATCCTCCACCTTCCAAATGCTGAGGTTACAATTGTGATTTCCAGTACCCAGTTTAAAAACAAATGGCCTGGAGAGTTGGCTCAGCAGTTAAGAGCACCGGCTGCTCTTGTAGAGGACCCAGGTTCAATTCCCAGTACCCACATGGCAGCTCACAACTTCCTGTAACTCCAGTTTCATTGGATCTAACACCTTCACGCAGACATACATGCAAGGAACCCATGAATGTAACGAAATAAAAATAAATAAATAAATTTAAAAGACTTTATTTAAAAACCAACCAACCAAAGTTCTCACGTTATAGCCTGGGCTGCCTTTAAATTTCTGATCCTCCTTCCTTAACCTGACATTTGCTGGTTTATACTGGGTGCCACTACACCTAGCTCCTTTGTTAACATAACTTTTACTACATTTTAATTATTTATGAGTATATGTATGTCTTGGTGTACATGTGGGGGTCAGGACAACCTGTGGAAGTTAGTTCTTTTTTTCCACTCTGTGGGTCCCTGGGATTGAACTCAGATCATCAGGCTTGGTGGCGGCTCCTTTACCTGCTAAGGCATATCACTGAGGCCTTACTTGTTAAAAACTTTTTTAAAATTGAGTTCTATTTATTTATGTATTGGGATACACATACTCCAGCACACATGTGGAAGTCAGAGGACCACTTGTGGACTTAGTTCTTTTTCCACCATGTGGGATCAAATTCAGGCTGTCAGGCTTGGCAGCAAGTGCCTTTACTCACTGAGCCATCTTGCCGGCCCGCTTGTTAAAGTTTCGCTATGGATATTTGCCTTATAGTTTGTCCAAGCATTCTCTCCATACACATCTACATACACTTTATTCTGAACCATTTGACAGTTGCAGACATCATGTCATTATTTTACCCTTTTAAAAGTACTTTTTAAGCTGGGTGATGGTGTCACACGCCTTTCATCCCAGCACTCAGGAGGCAGAGGCAGGAGGATCTCTCTGAATTTGAGGCCAGCCTGCTCTACAGAGCTAGTTCCAGGCCAGTCAGGGCTATGCAGAGAAAACTGTGTTGAAAACCAAAACCAAACAAACAAAAAAGAACTTCCCTTGGGGCTGGAGATATGGCTGCATGGTTAAGAGCATTTGCTGCACCTGAGTTCTGTTTCCAGCACCCACATCAGATGGCCTATAGCTACCCATAACTTGAGCTTTAGGGAGATCTGATGCCCTTCTCTGGCCTTGGAAGGCACTAAACACGTGTACATACACACATACACATAAATAAATAATAAGTCTTATAAAAAGAAATTTCCAAGATGTAGAGCTCATGTAGGCCTTCATGGAAAAATGGTTAATTTACCCATTGACAAAAGATTTGGTTCTGGGGATTGCATTCTAAGCACATGCTCTACCATTGAACTGTATCCTAGTCTCTCATTGGCTTTCTATTAGATGAAATTATGCCTAGAATATATTGGCATTTAATCTGAATAGCTGAGTAGCTGGATCTTAAAATCAACCAGATCTGGTGGTACACAACTACATTCTTAGCACTCAGATGCCTGCCTGAGGCAGGGGAATCATGAGTATAAAGGCCATAGTGAGATACTGCCCCCCCCCCACAAAAACCAAAAACCAAAAAGAAATGGAAACTAGCCGGGTGGTGGCCCATGCCTTTGATACCAGCTCTCGGGAGGCAGACAGGTGGATCTCTGTGAGTTCGAGGCCAGCCTGGTCTACAAAGTGAGTTGATGGAGGTGGGTCTTGTATCTTATCTGTTGCTTTCATTGGTTAACTAATAAAGAAACTGCCTAGGCCCATTTGATAGGCCAACCCTTAGATGGGTGGAGTAAACGGAACAGGATTGGGGGAGAAAGGAGCTGAGTCAGAGAGTCGCCATGATTCTCCCACTCCAGCGAGGTGCAGGTTAAGATCCTCCCTGGTAAGCGCACCTCGTGGTGCTACACAGAATATTAGAAATGGGTTAGATCGATATGTAAGAGCTAGCCAATAAGAGGCTACAGATAATGGGCCAGGCAATGTTTAAATGAATACAGTTTCTGTGTAATTATTTCGGGTACAAAGCTAGCCATGTGGGCGGCCGGGTGCCGGGGAAGCAGCCCAGCCGCCCCTGTTACTACAGTGAGTTCCAGGAATTAATTGGTTTCCTCCAGCCAAAGTCTGCAAGATGCCATGTCTGCCTTGTTCTCCTGATCCTCAAGCAGACTCATTAATGTCCCTGAGGGACTGCGTAGGTTGGAGGTGGAGTTCTTGCTTAATCTGTGTTGGACCCCCAGCTTGACCCCAGCTTGACCCAGCTCTCCATTTTTTCAAATTGTATGTGAAAGAGAATTCCCAGTTCTCTCCCTCTCTCTCTTGCTAGAAAAGGCAGATGATGTTTGTTGGATTCTTACATCTGTTTCCTAGAGAGTGTTGGTGTGTGTTCGTGTTTGAGACAGGGTCTCCCCATGTAGCCATTTCCCCATCCATCAGTGTTGTGCTTACAAGTATCCACCATCTTGCCCCTGATTTTGTGTGTACAATATTGACTCAAGTTGTTGGGCAGTGACTTGGAATTTCTCAGTGCATGACCACAGAGTGGTTTGTGATTTGGAAATAACATATAGCAGTGACGCTGGGAATGGATCCATTGCTATTCACCTTGAAGTGATATATCACAGGCGCAGTGTTCCTCTGAGAGCAAGGGAACTGTAACTCAATTTCAGCCAGTAGGAAGCCCCGTGGGCTGATTTCCTGATTCAGTAGACATGATTTGATTTGTCTGTTTAGTTTTTTAAAAGACAGGCTCTCATTTAACTCAGTTTGGCCTCAAATTCCCTGTATAGCTGAGGATGACATTAGACTTTTTCCTCTGATTACAGGCCACCATACCTGGTGTATTTGGTGCTAGATATTGAACCAAAGCCCTTGTCCTTGCTAGGCAAGCATTCTGCCAGCTGAGTCCTGCACTATTTCTCTTGTATTAGATTCTTTCTAAATATAATACCCTGCCTTGGATTTAGTGTCCTTGGGATGAAGCAGGAGATTTGTGCATTTGTAGCGTTTGCTGAATTACCAGGAGCATTTGACCAGGCGCTGCTCACCGATTTGATTTCTGTGCTGACATCACTGTGCTGTTGCCTTGTTGACCCGTGTTAGCTGTGGAAGAGCTCCGCTGTAGTTGACTGGGGAAAGCAGCCATCTCACGCCATGGTTTTGAAATTCTGCGCTGTCATTTTCACCGTGCAGGTCCACTCCCGGCAACAGACCGCACAGTGGTTCTTGTTGCCCATGTGTCCGCTCCAGACTGCTCTATCTGGATTTTTAGATTCTGTTCTAGTTTCCCTTCATCTAGTCTACTCTCATTTTTCATAGTCATCATTATTTTCCAGTTCATGGAACTTCTTACTGTATGGCAAGTTATTTTACTCTCTGAGCCTGAGCTTTGTCATCTGAAAGTTGGAATCGTATTGATAGGCCCCTGCACTGGAGGGCTTTAGTCAGAATTAAGTTGGAATTATATTGATAGGCCCCTGAACTGGAGGGCTTTTAGTGAGAGTTGACATAATCTTTTTTTAAAATATATTTTATGCTCATAGGTGTTTTGTCTACATGTATGTCTGTATACCATGTGCATGCCTGGTGACTTGGAGGTCAGAAGAGGGCTAATTCCCTCATGATTGGAGTTACAAATGATTGTGAACCACACCATGTGGATGCCATGAATCAAGCCCAGGTCTTCTGAAAGAGCAGCTAGCTAGTGCTCCTAATCATTGAGCCATCTCTTTAGTCTGAAATCTTTTTTAAATACTGGCCTCCATTCGTGGAGGTTCTAATCTTCCAATCTGCCGTCTCATTTCACCAGAATGGAAAATCTTCATGAAGTAAGACATTTAGCCGCACAGACGAAAGTAATAATAATTACATTTTCTAAGCACTTGCAATGTTCTACCTATATCTTTTTTTTTTTTTTTTATTTTTGGTTTTTTGCGACAGGGTTTTTCTGTGGTTTTGGAGCCTGTCCTGGAACTAGCTCTGTAGACCAGGCTGGTCTCGAACTCACAGAGATCCGCCTGCCTCTGCCTCCCGAGTGCTGGGATTAAAGGCGTGCGCCACCACCGCCCGGCTTTTTTTTTTTTTTTGGTCTACCTATATCTTTACATTTAATCCTGTATATAATCTTACAAAGGTGTATAACATTTAATCCTGTATATAATCTTACAGAGGTGTATAGTATAATTTCCATGTTGTAAATGTGAAGATTTAATTGTAGAGATGAAATCACTTTAGAAAATACACACAGCCAATGACAGACATAATGGGGTTTAGAATCAGACATTATATATATAATGTATATATATAAATGAAGTGTAAACATATATATAAATGATGTATGTGTGTGTACATGTGTAAGTATATTTATATTTATGTATGTCTGCTTGCTTGTGTGTATACCATGTGTGCATGTGCCCCTGGAACCTGGAAGAGGGTATTGGAACAGGCCACAGGCGGTGTGAGCTGTCTGGGGTAAGTGCTAGAAACTGGGCTGTACAAGAGCAGGAAGAGCTCCTAACCACTGAGCCATCTCCCCATTGTCCATGCTACACTAGATTGTTCGCATATCTTGTTTTAACTGGGGTAAGCTTGGGGAGAAATTGGTCCAATAAAATCTACATCTGAACTTGGCAGAGAGGAAATCAGAACCTCAGTATGTCTGGTTTCAGTTGTCTCTAATTGTCATAGTATGCTGACTCTGGGCTGCTTAAAGCAATGTGTCCTCTGCTGTCATGGTGTGGGATGGGCCAGTTGTGATCTGAGTCGTTACTGATGTATTTTGATATGATAGTGTGGAGTGGATCAGTTGTCATGTTCATACAGGGGCGATAACAGCTTGCTTATCAGTTGTTAATGCAGGGGAGAAACCAGGCTTTTAGCAACTAAATATGTGACGTCTCTGTGACTTTCATGGGATCCTTGACCCTTTCTGGGGTTTCTAGTGACAGTGTTTGTATTAAAAGTACATAGGCCACTCGGGAGGCAGAGGCAGGCGGATCTCTGGGACTTCGAGGCCAGCCTGGTCTACGAGAGCTAGTTCCGGGACAGGCTCCAAAGCTACAGAAAAACCCTGTCTCGAAAAACCAAAAAAAAAAAAAAAAAAAAAAAGAAAGAAAGAAAGAAAGAAAGAAAGAAAAGGAAAAAAAAGAAAAGTACATAGGCCAGCTGCCGGGCGGTGGTGGCACACGCCTTTAGTCCCAGCACTCGGGAGGCAGAGGCAGGCGGATCTCTGTGAGTTCGAGGCCAGCCTGGAACAAGAGCTAGTTCCAGGACAGGAACCATAAAGCTACGGAGAAACCCTGTCTCAAAAAAAAAAAAGAGTACATAGGCCATTTCTGTCAACATCAACATGGCAGGACTCAGGCTGTCCAAGATGCCAGTAACCATTGGTTGCAATGAGAGAAGGGTGTTCACCAAGAATGAATCAGCACCTTGTTTCTTCAGTCATTTCTAATGCTCTTCCTGCCTACAGACCCTTCTGTGTTGGGGTTCCTCTGAGGGTTACCTTCCATGTTCTTGTACCTAACTTTCTGTCCACACAGGTTTGGGATAATGTGTATCTTAGTCATCCGTGGGGAAATGGGCACATGATATGCTGTGTCTATAAAAAGGAAAGCCTGAGAGGTTGTGGAGGGAAAGGGAACACTTCTGCATTGCTGGTGGGAGTGCAACAAGGTACAGCCCCTTCGGATGTCAGTGTGACGATTTCTCAGAAAATTAGAAAACAGCCTTCCTCAAGACCCAGTAATAGCACTTTTGGGTATATATCCAAAGGATGCTCAATCGTGCCACAAGGACATGTGCTCAACTGTGTTCATCGCAGCTTTGTTCATAGCCAGAACCTGGAAACAACCTAAATGCCTCTCGACCGAAGAATGGATAAGGAAAATGTGGTACATTTACACAGTGGAGTACTACACAGCAGAAAAAAATAAAAGCTTGAATTTTGCAGGAAAATGGATGGAGCTAGAAAATATTATTTTTAGTTTTTCTTTCTTTTTTTTTTTTTTTTTTGGTTTTTCGAGACAGGGTTTCTCTGTGCTTTTGGAGCCTGTCCTGGAACTAGCTCTTGTAGACCAGGCTGGTCTCGAACTCACAGAGATCCGCCTGCCTCTGCCTCCCGAGTGCTGGGATTAAAGGCGTGCGCCACCACCGCCCGGCCCAAAAATATTATTTTTAGTGAGGTAACTCAGACACAGAAAGACAGTTAACACATGTACTCAGTCATAGGTGTTTTTTAAAAATAAATTTATTTATTTTTATTTTATGTGCATTCATGTTTTGCTTGCACATATGTCTATGTGTGAGTTTTAGATCTTGGAGTTACAGACAGTTTTTAGCTTCCATGTAGGTGCTGGGAATTGAACCCAGATCCTCTGGAAGAGGAGTCAGTGCTCTTAATGGCTAAGCCATCTCTCCAGCCCTTCATAGGTGGTTTTTAACATAAAACAAAGAAAACCAGCCTACAAACCATAATCCCAGAGAACTTAGACAACAATGAGGACACTAAGAGAGACTTACATAGATATAATCTATATGGGAGTAGAAAGTATAAAAAGACAAGATCTCCTGAGTAAATTGGGAACATGGGGACCTTGGGGGAGGATTGAAGGGGAAGGGGAGAGGCAGGGAGGGGAGCAGAGAAAAATGTAGAGCTCAATAAATATCAAAAAATATATATATATAAAAAAGGAAAGTCTTGGGGCTGGAGAGATAGTTCAGTGGTTAAGAATGCTTGCTACATAATGAGAACCAGAATTTAGTTCTCAGCACCCATGTGACAAGTCTAGGTATCCTACAAACATCTGTAACTCCAGCTTTGAGGGGGTCAGTGCCTTCTGTGCACACAAGCATGCAAATCTACATACCCGTGTAGAACATTCTTGGCTCTCATAGGCATACACACACACATAAGTAAATAAATATTGAAAGGAAAGTTGTTCCTACCTGAAATTTGCTGATGCAGGACTAGCTAACCCAGGCAGGGCTCGCTAACCCAGGCAGGACTTAAGGCATTTCTAGTGTTAGATTGTTCTCGGTTCCTGAACTAGCTAGCTGGATCTCAACTAAAGGGATTATTTTCTAGACACTTGAGACCTTGTAATGGATGTGGATTGACATGACTCACTGTTCCTTTGCAGGAAGGACGCGAACGCGGCACTGCTCAGTAACTATGAGGTAAGGGCTCTCACAGGCTGCTGTATTTCCCTCTTTTGGTTTTGTCTTTGCTTGTGAAAATGTTGGGTTAGTTTTCTTTTTGTTTTTTTCTGAGATAGGGTTTCTCTGTAGCTTTGATGCCTGTTCTGAACTAGCTCTTGTAGAACAGGCTGACCTCAAACTCTTGGGGATCCACTTGCCTCTGCCTCCCGAGTGTTGGGATTAAAGGCGTGCTCAGGCCGGGCGGTGGTGGTGCACGCCTTTAATCCCAGCACTTGGGAGGCAGAGGCAGGCGGATCTCTGTGAGTTTGAGACCAGCCTGGTCTACAGAGTTAGTTCCAGGACAGGCTCCAAAACCACAGAGAAACCCTGTCTCGAAAAACCAAAAAAAAAAAAAAAAAAGTGTGCACAGTCACTGCCTGGTTTAAAGAAAGATTAGTTTTCTTTAGAAATGACAACTCATTTGAAGTTTTCACTTTAACACAGGGTAGGTGGCCCCGGGCGGATCTTGGAATGGTCTGAGTTTTGTGAATTATGAATGGTTCCTTAGGGAAGCGGGGAGTCTCTGGTTCATAAGTGCCCTTCTGTAAATCCCAGGGTCTGTCGCTGGATTAGACAGGAGGAAGAGCTGCTGCTGTAGAGCCACTGCTTTCTATCAAAATCTTAGTCACCTTTAGTCCCAGCACTTCGGAGGCAGAGGCAGGTGGATCTCTGCGAGTTCAAGGCCAGCCTGGTCTACAAGAGCTAGTTCCAGGACAGGCTCCAAAGCTACAGAGAAACAAAAGAAAAAAAAAATCTTAGTTCTTTCCTGATTACCATCCTTTATTTCATTTGGATCTTCAAAGGGCCTCAGAGATCGATACCCTCATTTTGAGACTGAGTTGACTATTTTGAGTAATTTAGTAAGAGTGAGCAGCTTTATAATTCGGATTGATGGAGACAAAGAGGAAAGAAGTTGCTGAGAAGGGAGATCCTAGTATTTTTACTGCCTTCTGCTTTGCCTGGGTCTAGTTTGGTCCTGGCAAAGCAGTCTGGTGGGACAGCTCCAGGTGCAGAAGAGCCTGCGTATAAATTCCCTATCAGTGTCTATGTCACAGTGAAACCCAAAGTCTCGGGGGATCTGGGTCTCCATTCTGGGCTGCGTGTGTGTAGAATCAACTCAGTCTGCCATATTGCTTACTAAAGACCCGCCTAAGTGGTTGTGGCTTAGCCTCGGGAAGGAACTATTCGTTGATTTTTAGGAACTACTTTGTACTGATTGGCCTTTGCTCAGTATTTGGGTATTTGTTTCTTTGGGGAAACATGTTCATTAGGTCTCACACTACCGGTTTCCAAAGGTGATAGGGTTGAGGGACTATTGGAAGTGGATGTTACACACCTGCTAGCTTGTATTTTCCTCAGATCTCTGGTAGAATCTCAGAAACAGGAGTAAAGTCCCAATCACCTCCAGCCCAGCACTGATGTGTATGTGTTTTTCCTTTGCAGGGAAAGTTTTCTTCTAAGAATCATAGCGTTTCCCCTTTGTTTTTCTCAGCATGCTGGGGACCTCGGGATTTTGTCATATTAGGCAAATTGTTTGCCACTGACCAATATTCTCAGCTCTTTTTTTTTTTCTTTTGATGCTGTGTTTTATCATTTGTCTCATGCTCTTTCTGTTATAGAAAGAAATTATTATACTAGACTTGTATATTAAGCAGAGCCCCCTTAAAATATTTAGGAAAATCTACTTTCAAATAGTTATAATAGCTTGAGATAAGAAAGGATTAGTGATGTATGTTTTTAATTTTTACGTTAGATCTTACTTATTTGTGTGATATGTGTCTACATGGACATGGAGAACAGAGGACTTGTGGAAGTTGTTTTCTCCTTCTGCTGTGTGGGTCCAGAGATCGAACTCAGGTTGCCGTGTTTGGCAGCAAGTGCCTTTACCAGCTGAGCTGTCTCCCTGGCCTGTGATAGATGGTTTTGTTTGTTTGGTTTTTCGAGAGCTGTGGCTTTGGAACCTGACCTAGAAATAGCTCTTATAGACCAGGCTGGCCTTGAACTCACAGAGATCCACCTGGCTCTATCTCCTGAGTGCTGGGATTAAAGGCGTGCACCACCACTGCTTGGCTATACATGTTTTAAATTAGTGTTCACAGTTATTATTTTAAGGGTTTTATTTTTAATTTCTAACGTGTGTGTTTGTATGGGGGTATGTACATGTAAATATTGTGCCCCTAGAGGCTAGGCTAGGCCATCCCCTCGACCTGGAGTTACAGGTAATTGTGAGCTGGCCGATGGTCCTCTGCAAGAATAGCAAGTGCTCTTAGTCTCTGAGCTTTCTTTACAATATTTTAAATAATGCTCACACCTTTGATCCCAGCACTTGGAGTTAGAGGCCAACCTGGTCTACAGAGCAAGTTCAAGGACAGACTCCAAAACTACACAAAAATTCTGTCTCGAAAAACCAATAGATAGGCAGGTAGGTAGGTAGGTAGGTAGGTAGGTAGATAGATAGATAGATAGATAGATAGATAGATAGATAGATAGATAGATAAAGGAGGCTTTGAATTGGTTTAACTAAGAGAGCATCTGAAATATGCTGCACAATTCTAGGATGAAATACTTGATCTAGACCAACTCATGGGAAGTAGGTTTGTGGGAAGAAAGTGACATAACTTGACTGTCTTTTAGAACCTTGGAGAAACACATCTCTCAGCTTCACTGACAATGTCTTTTGTGTCTCTTCCTAGGTGTACCAGCTGCTAACAGATCTCAAGGAGCAGCGGAAGGAAAGTGGGAAGAACAAACACAGTGCCGGGCAGCAGAACCTGAACGCCATCACCTACGAGGTGAGCCCAGCTGCTCAGAGCCTTCTGGGCCTCTCCAGTGGTGAGGGTGGGAAGAATGGGGATACCTGCCAGTAGGTGAGACAGAATAAAATGTCCTGAATAAAGTGCTTATTTGGGGTCCCCACCAAACGACCCTCAGATACTTCCGGTCATCTGGCTGGGAGCCTTTTGCTCTCTCTGGATGAGAGTTGTGATAGGTGGGAAGCTCTTACCATGCCAGTGCTGGGTCTGTTTACTTGGAGGTGATAGCAGCTGACCTATAGGAGATGCTGTGGATGGCGCCCTCTAGTGTTATAACCTCATGCAGGCTTTTGATAGTGCGACTTTGTGTTCAGTTCTTGGGTAGGCCTAGGAAGTCGGGCAGCAGTTGACATGGTAGCTTCCCAGCAGCCCTTGGTAGTACCAGTATTATACTTTGCAGGCCTGGGGTGCCTGACAACTTCGGTCTTAAACACTTGATAGATCTCTGGAAACTCCTCCGTCTGTCTGTTCTGAGACAGGATCTCAGGCTTCTTGTGTAGCCCAGGATGATTTTGAACTCCCGATCCTCCTGCTTCTACTTCCCAGGTGCAGGGATTACACAGGCAAATGCTGCCACATCCCTGCCTGTTCTCTGACTCTCTATAGCCGCAGGCCTCCACCCACTCTCCATCACCATCCCTCCTGGTCCTTCCCTGCCTGCTTTGGGAGGCAGCTGCCAGCCTTGAAGCTCTGTGTCGTCTTCAGTTGTCAGAGCAGCCTGCCCACGCCACCTTTGTAGTTGGCTGGTCAGCCGCTCAGCTTTGCCTCTCTGCTGCTCCACTGCCACCGTCTTTGCTGCTCCCTCACTGTCTGTGTTGCTTCTTCATGTTGCCCGAGCAGCTTGCTGTGCTAGACACAGGACAGGAAAAACCGCTGACAGGTAGAGAAACTAGCTGAGAGAAGCATTTTACTGGGCCTGTGGCGACATCAGGGAAGGGCTGCAGCACGGAGGGTGAGGGTGTCTTCTATAGCCATCTCACCAGTGAACTGACCCCTACTTAGTCACAGAAGGTCTGTGTCAGTCCGGGTTCTCTTAGAGGGATGGAATTCATGGGGTAAAACTATGTATGTTACACACACAAACATTAAGTCAGGTTTAAAATAGTAACACCAGTAGACCTGAGAGCTAAGAACCCTGTAGTTTCTTGGTCCTTGAGACTCAGTGCCCCAGCAGTCAGAATATCTCCACAACGGCTGGCTCTCAGTTGGGGTGGGAGCAACTGGTAGTTTCCTGGGGAACTGCTGGTCTCTAGTCCACGATGAAAGCTTAGAAACACTGGTCCTGATACCAGTGTGGGAATCAGCAACAGGGCAGGTTAACTCAGTAGAGGGAGGCCATGTGAACAGGGGCAAGGTGACCCTCCTTCTGGACTACTAGCAGAAAGTGTGTGTGGCTCACAACATGAGTGGGACCCCACATCAATCAAGGCAATCAGGACACCTCTTTAGGTGAGGCTTCCTACTCAGGTGGTTCTAGTTTGTGGCAAGTTGACATGGAGACCAACCATGATAAGGGGTGTTGGTAGTGACCACAGAGGACCTCACATGCAGATAAAGTTTATGTTTGCTCCAGTCACAGCCTCATCTCTCTCACACAAGTCATACAGACCCCCTGCGAGGCCATCAAGGAAATGTTCTTCCTCTGGCTTACATGGAAATGTTTGCAGGATCATCTAGAGTTCATTGTGGTTTGTGATAACAACAACAGTAAATATCCAGTAGAGACTGTTCCAAACAGTCCTGTCTGTTCAGGAGCCACAACAACACAGTGATTTTTTTTTTTTTTTTTTTTTTTTTTGGTTTTTCAAGACAGGGTTTCACTGTGGTTTTGGAGCCTGTCCTGGAAGACCAGGCTGGTCTCGAACTCACAGAGATCCACCTGCCTCTGCCTCCCAAGTGCTGGGATTAAAGGCGTGTGCCACCACCGCCCGGCCAACACAGTGATTGTTATGCCATTCCCCAAGGTGTCTAGGAAGCCATCCAAATGACTGTCTGACATGGTGTTCACTGCCTTACAGTCCTTTAACTCAGGAAGGGAGAGCTCAGTGAGGGGTAAGATTGTCTGGTGCCGCAGGGTCTTGGCTCATATAGGAAAGGGACAGCAGAGTCCGTGCTTAACGAAGAGAACAGAATAACACTGATGATGTGTAACAGTGGTAGCAGAGCTTAACTCCTGTTATCTGTCTCAGGACTGAAGCTATTACAGTCACAGTGACAGTTTGCTACAAGGAAAGGATTCACATTAAAATTAGCCAAGAGAATAAAAAAATAGGGGAATATCCAAGTCATAGTTTCCACTGTCCTCACACATGGACTTGAGTTACTACTTTTCTAAAGTCGGTCTGTGGCCGTAGCATGGAATGTTGCCAGCAGGGAAGCTCCGCTGGGTCGTGATGTACACTGGTCTTATGCTATCTAACCCTTGCTCTGAAACTGTAGAGGTGTGGCCAGCCCCTAAGTTAGGCTGATGAGCAGAATTACCCAGGGGCCCAGGCATAACATTCCAGGGACCTGGAAATCACCACCTACAACTCTAGGACAAAGGCTAGAACTGTTCTTTGTGCAAGGCCAAATTAATTTTTTTCCCTTTTCTTCAGTTTTTCGAAACAGGGTCTCACTGTGTAACCTTGGTTGACCTGGAACTCACATGCCAGGGTGGTTTGGAACTCAGAGATCTGCTTGCCTCTTCCTCTTTAGTGCTGGGTTTAAAGGCATATAAAAAGAAAGCAAAATTAATTCATAAGGTTGTTCTTCCTAACCTGTTTGGGAATTGAATGGAAACAGCAAGCAAGTATTACATTAGAATGTTGTATAAACTGCAGCTCATCATAGCCTAAAGACAGGTCATCATCAACAACAACAAAACTCCCCAAGTGTTGGGCTAGAACTCTTGAGTACTTTGGGGTTGGAGTGATGATGGTTCAGCAGTCAGAAGTGCTTATTGCTCCTGAGTTTGACTTTAGCACCTGCACTGGGCAGCTCGCAGCCACCTGTAACCAACTCCAGTGTCAGAGGATCAGTATTTCTTTCCTCTGCCCCTGCTCTTTTATATACATACTCGCACATGCCCACACATAAACATAATTTAAAAATAAAAAATAACTCTTAAATCTGAAAATTTTAGAATATTAAATTATAACACTGCTTTCCTTTTTTCTTATTCAGAACTATTTTTTCAAGATTTTATGTATTTGAGTATTTTGCTTGCATGTATGTCTGTGTACCACGTCATGCCTATTTGCCTGTGGAGGTCAGAGGAGGGTGTCAGTTCCTTGGAACTGGAGTTATAGATAGTTGGGAGCCACAGTGTGGATGCTAGGAATTGAACCTGAGTCCTCTGCAAGAGCAGTGTGTGCTCTTAACCACTAAGCCATCTCTCCAGCCCCTTATTCAAATTCCTGTGTTCTGGGGCTCCAAATGGCTCAGTGGTTTTGAGCACATATTGCTCTTGTAGAAAGTCCACGTTGATTCCCCAGCACTCATGCTGAGTGACTTAGCTGCTTGGAACTCTGGTTTTAGGAGATTCTGAAGCCTTTCACCTCCACAGATACCTGTATTCAAGGGCATACCCACATAGAATCACATAATTAAAAATAAAAATAGATCTTTAAAGAACCCTCACATTTTTTTCCTTTTTTATTGATATTTATTGAGCTCTACATTTTTCTCTGCTCCCCTCCCCACCACTCCCTTCCCCCCTTCATTCTCCCCCAAGATCCCCATGCTCTCAATTTACTCAGGAGATCTTGTCTTTTTCTACTTTCTACTTCCCATGTAGATTAGATCTATGAAGTCTCTTAGTGTCCTCATTGTTGTCTAAGTTCTCTGGGATTGTGGTTTGTAGGCTGGTTTTCTTTGCTTTATGTTTAAAAATCACCTATGAGTGAGTACATGTGATAATTGTCTTTCTGTGTCTGGGTTACCTCACTCAAAATAATGTTTTCTAGCTCTATCAATTTTCCTGCAAAATTCAAGATGTCGTTATTTTTTTCTGCTGTGTAGTACTCCATTGTGTAAATATACCACATTTTCCTTATCCATTCTTCGATTGAGGGACATTTAGGTTGTTTCCAGGTTCTGGCTATGACAAACAAAGTTGCTATGAACATGGTTGAGCATATGTCCTTGTGGCACAATTGAACGTCCTTTGGATATATACCCAAAAGTGGTATTACTGGGTCTTGAGGAAGGTTGTTTCCTAATTTTCTGAGAAATTGCCACACTGACATCCAAAGGGGTTGTACCAGCTTGCGCTCCCACCAGCAATGCAGAAGTGTTCTCTTTTCCCCACAACCTCTACAGCATAAATTGTCATCAGTGTTTTTGATCTTGGCCATTCTGGTTTTTTTGTTTGTTTGTTTGTTTGTTTGTTTTGTTTTGTTTTGTTTTGTTTTTTGAGACAGGGTTTCTCCATAGCTTTTTGGTTCCTGTCCTGGAACTAGCTCTTGTAGACCAGGGTGGTCTCGAACTCACAGAGAGATCTGCCTGCCTCTGCCTCCCGAGTGCTGGGATTAAAGGCGTGCGCCACCACTGCCCGGTCAATCTTGGCCATTCTTACAGGTGTAAGATGGAATCTCAGAGTTGTTTTGATTTGCATTTCTCTGATGACTAAGGATGTTGAACATTTCCTTAAGTGTCTTTCAGCCATTTTAGATTCCTCTCTTGAGAGTTCTCTGTTTAGGTGTGTACTCCATTTTTTTTTATTGGATTATGTGTTCTTTTGGTGTCCAATTTCTTGAGTTCTTTGTATATTTTGGAGATCAGACCTCTGTCTGATATGAGGTTAGTGAAGATCTTTTCCCATTCTGTAGGCTATTGTTTTGTTTTGCTGTGTCCTTTGCTTTACAGAAGCTTTTCATTTTCAGAAGGTCCCATTTATTAATTGTTTCTCTCAGTTTCTGTGCTGCTGGGCTTATATTTAGGAAGTGAGCTCCTGTGCCAATGCATTCAAGTGTACTTCCCACTTCCTCTTCTATAAGGTTCAGTGTGGCTGGCTTTATGTTGAGGTCTTTGATCCATTTGGACTTGAGTTTTGTGCATGGTGATAGATATGGGTCTATTTTCATTCTTCTACATGTTGATATCCAGTTGAATATGCTTTCTTTTTTCTATTTGATATTTTTTGCTTCTTTATCAAAGATCAGGTGTTTGAAGATGTGTGGATTGATATCCAGGTCTTCTATTCAGTTCCATTGGTCCTCCTGTCTGTTCTTATGCCAATACCAGGCTGTTTTCATTACTGTAGCTCTGTAATAGAGTTTGAAGTCAGGGATTGTGATGCCTCCAGAAGTTCTTTTATTGCACAGGATTGTTTTGGCTATCCTGGGTTTTTTGCTTTTCCAAATGATGTTGAATATTGTTCTTTCGAGGTCTTTGAAGAATTTTGCTGGGATTTTGATGGTCAAAAAACCCTCAAAATATTTATATCTTATGTTTGGCTTTATTTTGTGTATTTATTTTTTAGACATTAAAATACATATCAAAAACGCCATGCAGGAACCAGAGTCCTGCGATTGTTCAAGAATTCCTCACAGCAATGAAAAGCCACAAGCTGACCAAGTAAGTTATCCTCAGTGGCAACAGGTAACACAAAATGCAGTGAGAATAATGTCTTAGAATAGTTTCTTACAACAGCTGCATCTTCATTCAGTCACACTTTGGCCTCATAATTGCACATAGGACTGTTTTTTCTTGTTGGTGGGTTTTTTGTTTGTCCCCCCCCCCCCCCCCTTTTTTTTTTTTTTTTGTTTTTTTTTTTTTTGTTTTTTTGAGATGGGGTTTCTCTGTAGCCCTGGCTTTCCTGGAACTCACTCTGTAGACCAGGCTGGCCACAGGCCCAGAGATTCAGAGATGCTTCTGCCTCCTGATGCTGGGATTAAGGGCATACACATTACTGTTTTAAAGTGGGATGATGGTATTGTGAGAAAAGACAACTGAAAATTAGATACATGGCCTTAAAGAGCCACTGTGTCCTTATCCCAGTGTTCATAAAGCTCTTTGCTGCCTGTCATTACAGCCAAATGAGATTGAAAGTAGGATTCAGAATTAACAGTGTTGAGTTGCAAGTGTAGCTCTGTGCTCATCTTTACCTTGCATGCTAGCAAGTGTGAGGGTTTCATCCCCAGAACTATTGGAGGTTTGGAGTTGCAGGGAGGGGAAAGGAAGGCAGGCAAAAAAGAGAAAACAAAACAAACAAAGACAATGGAAGTTCTTTTTATAAGATTAATGAATAAAGTTACCTGGCATTGTGTTTGCTTGAGTTAGAAGTGGCTTGACTATAGTCTGTCTGCACCTCAGATGCCTCCCGGCAGCTTTTCTTGGCCTTTAATATATATGTGAGTTCAGTTTACAAAAGCTAAAAACACAGGTTAAGGGTTTACATTGGGAGACAGCCAGTCCATGTCTTTTAGGATTAGTGTTAATGTTGATAACTTCCAAAAGCCGCTTCGTAAATTTTTGTTTGTTTGGGTTTTTTTGTTTTGTTTTGTTTTTTGTTTTTTGTTTTTTTTGTTTGTTTTGTTATTTTGGTGTTTGTTGATACTAACCCACGCCTCGGCACATGCTAGGTGGTATTGTTGAACATGGATCAAGCCCTGCAGTCGCTTTTGTTACCGTGTTCGGGATAATGATTGCTACACTTCTCCACCTCTGTACTTTAGGTGAACACTGGAGACAGACCTCTTTTAAACTCTGTACGTGTGTGTGCGTGTGTGTGCGTGTGTGTGCGTGTGTGTGTGCACGTGTGTGCGTGTGTGTGCGTGTGTGTGTGTGTGTGTGTGTGTGTAGTTGCGCTTGGAGGCCAGATGAAGACATCAGATCCTCTGGAGCTGGAGTTACAGTTGTTTGTGAGCTTCCTAATGTGGGTGCTAAGATCTAAACTCTGGACTTTGGAAGGGCAGCCATTGCTCTTAACCACTGAGCCATCTCTCCAGTTCCCCTTCCACTGTTTGCACACGGTTATGAATGACTTTTTTGCTAGACCCGCTGGTCATCCATTCAGTTCAACACTGTTTCCTTTTTGTGTTGTGATAATAGCTGACACCTTTGATATTCTAAGGTCTGAATTAGCATGAGTTTACTATCTGTTCTTTTCCTCTGAAAATAAGTCATATTTTCCTGGTTGAAATAACTTTATGAATTGTATTCTGGGCCTTTTGACGATTCAGATAGTTTAGACTGGCAATTCTTTTGTTACAAGCCTCTGTTAGTGCTGCCCCTTTGTTGTGTAGTATGTAACCAAATTTACTGGGGTTTTTCATTGTTATCAATGGGAATTGGCCTTAAAAGCATAATTGCTCTTTAAATTCTTTAAATTTATTCATTTATTTATTTGCTTTTTTTGGGTTTGTTTTGTATTTTGAGACTTGGTTTCTTTGTGTGGCCTTGGAACTCTCTCTGTAGACTAGGCTGGCTTTGAACTCACAGAGATCGTCCTGCCTCTGCCTTTTGAGTTCTGGGATTAAAGGTGCCGCCACTACCCAGTAAAATGTCTTATTGGAATTTTTGTGTGTATTAATGTTTTGCCCACATGCATATGTGTATGTATGTGCATCATGTGTGCCTGTTGGGTCCCCTGGAACTGGAGTTATAGTGTGTTGGGAACCACCATGTGGATGCTGGATGCTGGGAATCAAACCAAGGTCCCCTGGAAGAGCAGCCAGTTCTCTTACCTGCTGAACCATCTCTTCAGCCCCTTAAAATTATTTTTAATTGTGTGTGTGTGTGTCTGCGTGTCTGCATGTGGATAAGTTCAGATGAGTGCAGATGCCTGAGGATGGCAGAAGCTTGGGATCCTCTGTAGCTGGAGTTATAGATGGTTGTGAGATGCCTGACATGAGTGATGGGAACTGAATCCAGGTCCTCTGCAAGAGCAGTACACTCTCTTAACCTCTGAGCCATCATGCCATCCCCATGTGACAGAAATCTTTTTTTTTTTAATTTATTTATACAGTATCCTGCCTGTAGGCCAGAAGAGGGCACCAGATCTCATTATAGGTGGTTGTGAGGCACCATGTGGTTGCTGGGAATTGAACTCAGGACCTCTGGAAGAGCAGTCAGTGCTCTTAACCGCTGAGCCATCTCTCCAGCCCTGTACAGAAATCTTAATGACTGATTTTTCAAGTCCTTTTGCAAGTGTTGTCTATTTGGATGTAGTCCCTGCATCTTTTCCATGGTGGAGAACTTGCTTAGCATGGCTAAGGTTCTGAGTTCTATCACCAGTGTTGGCGAAAGAAAGAAAGAAAGAAAAGAAAAGGAGGGAAAGGGTTGGAGAAAGGGAGGAAGAGAGAGAGAAAAACCTATAAAATAGGAATCGCTTTGCAAATTGTTTCAGAGTTGGTTGAATACGCATTAACTTAAAGCCCACTTCAGTAGAGAATTAACTGGCTCCCTTTTCCAATTTGTGGTCTTCAAACTAATCATTTATAACGTCTCATAGAGCCTTTTACATCTTTACCTCTTGGTTTTATGACTGCCTGGGCAAAAGCTCCCGACAGTGCTGCACAGTGGCCAGTAGAGGGATCCAGCAAGCTTCTTGCTCTGTGGCTGACTTCTGCCTCTTTGCCTGCATGACTGGTGAAGGGGCGACTTGCCAGATAAGACGGTGGGCAGCCTTGCTAACCAGGAATCATGTTAAAAACTATGTTTAACATCTCCTTTCAATCTTATATTTGATCTTGAAGTCACCTTCTTTCTGTTTTGCTTGGGGAGCCATTCATTATTTTACTGGAGTCCTTGAGGGTAGGCTAGGGGTTGTAGACTTCATCAACAAAATAATACAATTGGAATTCAACTTCAAGTCACTGGTACCATGTGTTATGTAATTTTTTGTTTAGTGTGTTACCCCAGTCTCCACCAAAATTGATTCTTTAATAGTTTAGATTTGGCCTGATCTCTATTTCTCAGTGCCTAACTAGCAGCCCCTGTTCCTATCCTGAGATCACCCTTTAAGACACACAGCTGTGGAGAGGGACACTTGCCCTCACAGGCCAGCTCAGTTAGGTCTATAGGAATTCTGCCCGTCTTCTCTCCTGCACACACATTATTCCAGGGGTTTGACGTGGACCTCAGACCAGCAGAGCTCAAGTGTAGATGATGGATTCTCAGGTTTCCCTGGTGGTCTTACCTGGTCTGCTCTCAGAACATCAACTCCTGCTTCCTGTCTACTCAGAATTGCCACAAGCTTCTGCTCGAAGTCGAGGCTTCCCTAGCCCTTCCTTCAGCTCACCCTTCAGTCTGCATTTGTATCATGCCAGCTCTGTCTCTCTCAGTGCTGTGATGGAGGGGACACAGTGGAGAAGCGCGCAAGTGCCAGTTTTAGGGTACTATTTTGTTTATAAGAGGTGATAATAAGAGAGAGGAAGTCTCCAGATTCAGGTGAGGAATACCATTTGCTAGGCAAGGCACAGAGTTGGGAATCGGCCTGAGGCTTGGCTGGATCACTGAGTGAAAGTGGAGCCATATGGAGATAGACTGCTCAAGAGCAGAGGTCACAGGGTTCTTGGGGGTGAACTAGAGAAACTCAAACTGATTCCAAAACCTTTGGGAGGACCATGACTGAAAAGGTAGGCCAGTGATTAAGAGTACTTTGTTGTTCTTGCTGAAGACCTGGGTTCAGTTCCCAGCACCCAGAGGATCCCGCACCTTCTGGTCTTCCTGGGAATGGCATGTGTGTATTTATGTGCACTGCCTGGCATCTGTGGAGGGCAGAAGAAGGTGTCAGATCCTCTGAAGCAGGAGTTATGGAAAGTTGTTGGCCTTCATGTGGGTGCCGGGAACCAAACTTGGGTCCTCTGTAAAAGCTCTTAGTTACTGAGCCATCTTTCCTGTCACAAGATCTCAGTCTCTTAAAAGGTGTTTGCTTGTAAGAGGAAAGTATACTGTCCTGTAACCGAGAGGTTGGAGGGATTTAAAGTAATGGTGAGGAGGGCACAAGCATCTTCAAAGAATCATAAGTACCTGGGAACTGAGTGTTGGCGTGGGTTAGAAAAAGTGAGGAGTGGCTGCCAGATTTCTGACCTTAGGCTCTTTCGTCTTCGAGAAAGAAGTACAGGGAGGAGCTAGTTTTTGGAAAGTAGTCACAATTGCATCAGATGTGTTGGTTTTGAAGCATCTGGAATGTCTACGTGGAGATGTGTGGGAGACACTTGGCTACAAAGGTCTGGAGCTCAGCTCACATATCTTGGAAATATGAATTTCTCTAGCAGAACCTGTAGTAGCTATGGAGATTGTGCATTTTGTATGAGGAAGTCAGTAAGAGGCTTGGAGGGAAAAGGTGACGGTGTGGAGTGCTAGGGCCAGACAAGGGAAGAGAACTTGACACACGAAGAAGGAATAGTCAGCGAAGGGCCAGACAAGAAAGAGGGACACTGTGGAATCCATAGGGTAAACTTCTGAAGGAAATAGTGGCTGGCAGTGGCAGAGCAGAGGCAGGGTAGGGTATCTGCCAGGATGCCTTGGTTTATGTAGTGTTGGCAATGGAACTCAGGCGAGAACCCTAGCAAACTAAGCCACATCCCTCAGTTTTGCCCAGAAAATTCTCAGGGCTCAGTGCAAAGTCTTTTTCTCTTCACCTCCCACCTCTCCTCCCTTTGTTTCTTTTCATCTTTCTTCTCCCTCCTCCTCCCTTCCCATCCTGCTTGAGATTGAACACAAGGCCTCCTGCATACGAGGCCAATGCTCCACTGCTGTGAAATCTCATTTGAGGAAATGATTGGTAAACGTTTCAGGAGATGTGAGGATAGAGCTTGACCACATGCGCTGTAATGGTGCCTGAATGACTGGCGCTGTGGTGGGGCTGTCGTCATGGTGAATGCTTCTGCTAGAAGCATATGGCCAGTGTGAGCGCTGGCGGCTGAGTTCCTGTCTTGACTGCTGGGAACTGTCACTTAAACATCTTCCTCCTTTGGCAGCAGATGGAAAACAGGCAGTAAGTGGGGTAGCAGCCACTTCAGATACGAGAATGTCCTCTCATAGCCCTCATGAGCTCTAAGTGCTACTCTTTAATTTTTTTACATACGTGGACCTGCGGCTTGGGGAGGTACTTAACTCACACTGCTTCTCAAACAGTAGGCAGCTGTGGCTTTGCATCTTTATCCAGAGTGTCTTTAAACTCCATTTGTGTCGGACAGACCTAAAGGATGAGTGTGAAACTCTAGAGTCAGACCCAGGAAGAAATGTAGAACTTATCACTTGTGTGGGGATGGCGAAGGTAGGGACATTCTTCTCCCCTTGAAGTCTTGTCACTGGAGCTGGAGAGATGGGTCAATGGTTTGTAGTACTTGCTGCCCTTGGCATTTGGTTCCCAACACTCACATGGAGGCTCAAAACTGTTTATAATTCCAGTTCATGGGATTTGATGCCCTCCTTTGGTCTCCATATGTGGTATACATAATATTCTTGCAGACAAATCCTCATACATGAAGTAAGATTAATCTTTGAAGTCCTGTCACCTTTTAACCTCTTCAACAGTGGGCTGTGTATCTCTTGTGATAATTGCTACTGGGTATGGTGACCTATAATCCTGTTGGGAGGTGGAGGCAAGAAGATCAGGTATTAAAGTATCCTTGGCCTCATACCAAGTTTGAGGTCATATGGTAATTACTATCTTCAACTGTTACTTAGCCCAGGCTGGCTCAACTTTGATATCCTATCTCAGCTTCCCCAGTTCTGAGATAACAGGCCTGAGCCATCCCTGACCAAAGCCACTTGCGGGAGAAAGGGTCCGGTCCATCATGCTGGGGAAAGCATAGCAGGAGTGGGAGGCGGCTGGTCACAGTGCAGCCTCAGTCTGCACTCGGAGATGGATGCTGCTGTTCAGCCCCCTTTCTCCTTTTTGTTCAGTAGGACCCCAGCCCTAGTGGGTGGCAGTCACATTAGTCACATCACCACCCCAGTTGATCCATCCGGAAATGATCTCACAGGCATGTCCAGAGGTTTGTTTCCATGGTGATGATAAATCCAGTCAAGTTGACAACCCTTGTCTACCATCACATCCTAGCATCTAAGACATTGAGGCAGAAGAATCATGAGTTCAAAGTCATCCTCAGCTAGATAGCAAGTTCAAGGCCAACCTATCTTAAGAAATAAAAATGCGATGCCTCAGTGAGTAGGGTACTGGCTGCCAAGCCTGAACGTTTGAGTTTGACTCCTAGAATCCACACGGGAGAAAGAGAAACAACTGCAAGTTGTCCTTTGACACCAACACCACCAACGCGTGTGCTGTGGCATCTCACATGCGTTCTCTCTCTCATCCACATGTGTGCTGTGGCATCTCACATGCGTTCTCTCTCTCATCCACATGTGTGCTGTGGCATCTCACACATTTTCTCTTTCTCTCTCTCTTTCTCATCCACGTGTGTGCTGTGGCATCTCACAC
>JABTXL010008573.1:421176-443641 GCA_025134845.1 Neodon shergylaensis
TCTCTCATCCACGTGTGTGCTGTGGCATCTCACACGCGTTCTCTCTCATCCATGTGTGTGCTGGGGCATTCTCACACATGTTCGTTCTCTCTCACACACACACACATACAAATAAATAAATACATGTCTAAAAAATAATCCTTCTAAAAAGAAATTAAGACAAAACAAATCTGAGCAATATATAACGTTACTCTCAGAACTGGATTCTTAACCATTTCTAAGCAGTGACTAACCAATGAGGAGAATCTTCTCTTCATTTTCTTTAAATTGAATCAAGAAAACACTTTCTTATGTAAAATGAAAAAAAGATGGTAGTTTGTTTCCTTTTTTAAAAAAATAAGTTAAATTTAAAAAAGAGTATAAATAAAAATGTTAAAGCAGTAAAGAAAAAAAAAGAAAAAGAAAACACTTTCTCATTTTCCAAATAAAAATTAGTGTAGCAAATATGGGGAGTTCTGTTGTTGTGTATTCTTGAGACAGGCTGGCCTCTAACTCACAGAGATCTGCCTGCCTCTAGCTCCCAAGTGCTGGAATCAGAGGTTTATGCCCCCGTGAATGGCAAGTGTTATCTTTTTAAACATGCTTTAGATGTTCTTATTTGTTATATGAGTATGGGCATGCATGTGCCATTGTGCAGGATGGGGACATCAGAGGACAACCCTTGGCAGGCAGGTTTTTCTTGAAGAGTCGTTAGGAGGTACAGGAAGGCAGATGAGCTGAGTCGTCCCTCAGCCCTCACCTCTGCTGTTGCTCCCTTAGGAAGCGCTGTGCCTGTGTCCCCTGTGGGATGCTGGCGCATGGACCACTGAGGAGAGGTGTGGTGTCCTCTCCTCTCTGAATCTTCCTTATTACAGGGCCACCTGGCAGGGATTCTCCAGTTATTTCCTGACAGGAACTTGATCAAGACCCAAGGTCCTTCAGGGCAGGAGAGTTTTAAGCAGTTGATGTTTTTCTTTTGACAGAGCCGAGAAGCTTCAGCTGCTGAACCACAGGCCAATGACCGCTGTTGAGATCCAGCTGGTGAGTGGGGGAGGTCGCTGGACTCCAGGAGTTTTGTGGGTCTGAGATGCAGAAAGGTTGAGAATGAACAAGCCAGGGACTGCACACCCGTTCCCGTGCCATAAGTGAAAGGAGAGACCGGAGTGGAGCCTCAGCACTTGGAGAGTGGACTCTGGAACTTCAGTTCCTTCCTGCGTCCTCTGCTGTTCTAGACCTTTCTGGCCGTGGCTGGCCTGTAGGAGTTACAGCCAACCAGATGTTGCATAAAAACATTAGACTCAAAGTGCACCCCTCCCCCACCCTTCCACCTCTTTCTTTCTTCCCTCCCCACATGCTGTCTTCCTTGCCTGTTCTGCTGGGCCTTCTCAGCAGTTCTTGTTCTAGCTGATGCTCAGTTGTCCCCGCTTTCTGTTGCTTCCACCTCTGCTTAGTCTCTCTCTCTCGAGCATATAACATTAATTTCTGTCCGCATTTCATAACTCACCCCTGAGTTTTCATCCTTCCTTCTGCTTCTCCAAGTATGTGTGACCACACCTGCCTTACAGATCCCTTTCTAAACCCATGAACGTGGTCTCATTTCCCTGCATAAAAGTATCTGGTGCAGCCTCGGAATTTGTAAGGCCCAATATGCAGTCACAGTGCAGGGCTTCAGCCACGGTGGACAGAGACAGAGCAGGGTGTCTGGGGAGGAAGTGAAGGTGCAGGCCAGCGAGAGGCTCCTCTCAGGTGTCATGCGGCAAGGGCCTTCTGGTACATGGCAGAGCATCAGTTAGCTGTGAGGGTTAAGCGGGTCCTGTCACTACCAGGAAAACTTGGTTTTTTGATCTTAGAAATATTCAGCTCTTAGCAGGGGTTGGGGGTGCATGCCTGTGAGCCCACTGTTGTGGGGGCAGGAGTAGAGGATGACAGTTTGAGGCCAGCCCAGGTCACATATTATGCTCCATTCTTGAAAAATACATATAATAAAAAACAAACACAAGTACAGAAGAAGCATTCAGGTCTTTGTAAAATTTGCAAAGTATGGAAAACAATGACCAAGAACCTCTATGCACCTCTCAATTTATCTAAAACATTTCAAAGGTTATAAAGTAGTTAAGTTTTGACTAAAGCCTTCATTGTCTTCCTAGAGTTGTGTCTGTCCTTCCAAACATACCCAGAATTAAATTATAGACATTCCTTCCATTCTGGGGAGCTTCCTGGGGGACTTGGCCTTTATGCTAAACAGAGGTCCCCATCTGTGTGTCCTCTTTGTTCTAGATGTTAGACAGATTCAGCTTGCAGGAGAGGGAAACATGAAGAAACCGATCCCTGTCCCTTGGGTTAAGGATCACATGTTGGGTCTCCTCCAACTTTAATCAGCACCACATGCTGTTTGTGGCCAAGTGACAGATGAAGAGGAGCCGTGAGGAGGGTTAGAAGGGCTCCATCCCGAGCCTGGGGAAAGCTCTGGACTTGCTTGTTGGAAGAGCTGATTCTGAGCGCTCTGACATGTTAAACGTGCTCCAAGGGCCTTGTCCGTGTCCTTTTAGTGTTGGAGGAGGACAGATATTCTCACCTTTTTATTTCAGAGGACAGTGAGTTGCCAGTTGGGGTCTGTATCACCAGAGACAGAGATGAGGGGATTTACTAGGGGAATAGACCACAAGGTTATGGGAGCACAGAGGCCCCTCCCAGAAAGCCATCTACAGGCTGAAGACCCCAAGGTACTAGTATATTGGCTCAGTCCAGGTGGGAAGTCCTCAGAATCAAGGAAGTTGATAGTTTAAACAGTCTGAGGCTATAGGGCTTGAGAGCTTAGGGTGGCAGCCTTGAGGCCAAAGAGCCTGAACTGAGGTTGCCCAGGACACGAGTGACCCACCTGGGGTAAGAATGGTGCTGTCCTGACCCCAGCCACTTGAGTGGTGCTCACCTGCATTAACAGTAGACGTTTTTCCAGCAAGTCGATTAGCTCACACAGGCTTCCAGAGACACCTCACAGATGCACCCAGAACCTTACCAGTCAACTAGGTGCCGTCAAGGTGATGCCTAGAATCACTCGTCACAGCTCGTGAGATGGTTAGTATGGTGTTCTCTCAGCTTTCTCTTTCTACAGTCCCTTCTTGTCCTGCAGCGGAGCATTTTCTAATCAGATCTTTTTCCTACCATAGAATTGGTGCAAAAGATAGCGAGCGGCAGGGCTTAGATAGAGCAGCATCCTGACTGCCAAAGAGCATGAGGAATGAGGGTTTCTCAGAGGTCAGAAAGCAAAGGACTTGGTTTCCCTGGAGTAACGACAGCCTCAGAAAGGGGCTGCACCACCCATGCTTGCTAGAGTTCGGTTGAGAGCAAGAAGTGCCTCAGCTAGGGTTTGTTGTGGTCCTTTGGTGGCTGTCCACTGACTGAGAGGCTCTGTGAGGAAGTGGGCCTGCTGTGAGAGTCCAGCTTGCTCTGCTGTGCTCCATCACAGATCCTTGTCCTGCACAGCATTCCAGCCTGTACCCATCAAGGCCCATTGGCTTACATTCCCATAGCAGCCCTACAGCTCACTGTCAGCATCACTTTCAGCTGGTCAGAGGAAGCTGATGTTGAGACGCCAAGTAGCTGCAAGTCATGGCTGTTGCTACAGGATGAACAACTGTGTTTAGTATTGGACCTTATTACCAGGATGTCTCATTTAAGACCCAAGTTTCAACATAGGATTGATTTATATGTACTGTAACATATAGATTGAAAGTAGTTGTATACAGTATTTTTGGTAAGATTTTGCTGTATTTGTTCATTTTATGCAACCTGTCAATTGAGGTCAGAAGTATAAATTTCTTCCTAGGTGGAGAGCAGTTTTGTCTAGTCTTCCCTAAGGAAGTGTCGTGTTAGTGCTCAGAAAGGTCCTGATTCTAAGGCGATGGTGTGGAAGAAATAGCTCAGTGGGTACAGTGCTTGTCCCCCACAAGCTTGAGGACCCAAACTCACAATAAAGCTTGTGTAGTGTGAGCATCTGTGATCCTAGCGCTCCTTTAGGGAGACGGGTGGCAGAGAGAGGAGAATCCCTGGAAACAGACAACTGTCCCGTCATGCATAAGCAAGCTCAGACTAGGTGAACGGTGAGGATCAGACCCCACAAACACATCACAAAGATGAAAAACTTGCAAAACTAGAAAAAGTAAGTTGGGTGGTGGTGGGAAAAAGTAAGTTGGGTGGTGGTGGCGCATGCCTTTAATCCCAGCACCCCTCCCCCCGTTCCGGAAAAACAAAAACAAACAAAAAAACCTCAAGGCTCCATTTCAATATTCCCCAATACCAAGTTGTTCACAATATAAAAGCAAAGCCGGGCGGTGGTGGCGCACGCCTTTAATCCCAGCACTCGGGAGGCAGAGGCAGGCGGATCTCTGGGAGTTCGAGGCCAGCCTGGTCTACAAGAGCTAGTTCCGGGACAGGCACCAAAGCTACAGAGAAACCCTGTCTCGAAAAAAAAAAAAAATATATATATATATATATATATATGTATATATATATATATATATAAAAGCAAATAAATATGTAAAACCCTAGCAGGCAGACAGCTCTTGGTGAGTGACAAATCTCTGCATACACAGAGCTCTCTAATCCCTGGAGGCAGCCAAACACTCCAGAAGAGGCCACTCCCCACTGGAAATTGCCAGTCCTAGCACTTGGCTTTCCTCACATGACCCAAGCCTAACAGGCCAACAGCAGCAATTAGAAATCAAATGCTTTAACACTGAAAGCAGTTTTAAAGCTTTACTTTTCTTGTTTTGTTTTCTCAAGACAGGGTTTCTCTGTAGCTTTGGAGCCTGTCCTGGAACTAGCTCTTGTTTGTAGACCAGGTTGGCCTTGAACTCACAGGGACTTGCCTGCCTCTTCCTCCACCTCACCAACACCCAGCTGAGCCTTGAGTTTCTTATTTGGGCTGTCCTCCTGTGGGGAGGAAAGGTGAGGCAGGATGTAGTTGCTGACCTCTTTGGTGGTCCAAGAAGAGGGTAGGTAAGCTTTCGTTTTCTTCCTGTGCCTAAAAACTCAGAATCTTATGTTTAAAACCACCTTCCCAACTACAGTTACCCTGTGGGTATAGTTCTGGTAAAGTTGCCAGCTTGGAGAGCTGGTGCCCTTTTTCTAAGGTCATACCTAGTGACCCCTGATTGGCACTGCTGCTGCCAGACCCAGAGTCAGTGATGCTGGGCAATAGCACTGGTTCTATGTAAAAAGGAAGGCCTCAGAGGGTTCCACCCACCCTGTAGCAGGAGCCTCCATACTGCTGCCCAGCATCAGTGAGAGAGGCTCTGGTGCTCCAGAAGGAGTTAGGATTGAGATTAAAGACCTGGGGCTGCAGACAGAGCCTCTTGCACACTGCCGTACCTCCCAAAGTCAGTATGCTTCAGTACAGTCGGTATGTTTCCAGTGCGGCTCCTCATATGGTGGGGCTCTTCACAGATGCTTTGGCCAGGCAGGTAATTGGCCAGGTTTGGCAGCGTTTCATCAGCTTACAGTCTTTCCTTTGCACTAAATAATCAAACCAGATATTTCACTCCAGCTCCCTTTCTTCTTTGGGGGCATACTGTGTTGGATTACTGCCTTTAATTTTGTGTGTCTGATCTGATTTTGTGGATTTTTTTTTTTGAGGTAAGGTCTCATGTAGCCTGAGTTGGCCTCAAACTTAATATGTAGTTGAGTTTTGGATGATCTTGAATTCCTTATCCTCCTGTCCCTACCTCCTAAATACTGGCAATAAAGACATGCATCAACATATCTGTCTAAAAATGCATTTTTAAAGAATTGGGTTTTTTTTTCATTTTTCTTATTATTTTAAAACATTTCATAAAGTCTGTTTTGATTATATTCTTTCCTCTCCCCTGACTCCTCTTAGATCCTTCCCACTTCTTTACCCTCCCAATTTCATGTTCTAGCTCTCTCAAAGGAGAAAAAAAAACAACCACACAAAAATCAAAATAAATAAACAAAAGATCCCTAATAAAACAAACTAAAACAGAAGGCATAAAGAACATGGAGTCTGCTTTGTGTTAGCCTGCTCCTGGGCAGGGGTCTTGCCCTGGAGTATGATTGGCATGCCCAGTGTTACTCCATTGGAGAAAACAGATTTTCCTTTTCCCTGCAGATTTCTGTTGCAAATAGCCTCTTGGTTAGGAGTCGGACTTTGTGTCTATCTCCCCTTCTCCGTGATGGGCTAAACTTGTCTGTCATAATCCATCTGAGTTCTTACGTAGATCATCCTTGCTGTGCCTTGAAGACTCCTTGTTATCATCCATCACCTCTGGCTCTTGGAATCTTTCCACCTCCTCTTCAGCTTAGGCTTCTGAGCCTTGATAGCAGGGGGTTGATCTCATTAGAGCTGAGTGTTCCAAAATCCCCCAGTCTCTGCAGTGTCCAGTTATATAGGTCTGTGTTAGGTCCCATCTGCTGCAAGAAGCTTCACTGGTGAGGGTGTGTGATGTGCTGATCTATGGGAACCGCAGTCTCTCATTAAGAGTCATTCTATTGCTGTATTCCTTTAGCAGAATAACTGTAGCAGGTTTCCCTTAGGACCCATAACATGTCTAGTCTCAGGTTCTTGGCCCTTTAGCAGTGCCATATAGGGGCTCCATCTCATGGAGTGGGTCTTAAATCCAGTCAAAAGGCAGCTGGTTATTCCTGTAACATTTGAGCTACTGTGGTAGCAGTACATCTTGCAGACATGTTCGTAGCTAGGTGATTATTGAAGACTACTCTTCTTCTCTGATAATGTGCTTAGTACCTTCTAGTACCGTGAACATGATCCAGTAGGGGAGAAACTTCTAATTGGGCACCAGCTCTGTTTTTTGTTTTTTTGTTTCTTTTGTTTTTGTTTTGTTTTGCTTTTTTTCGAGACAGGGTTTCTCCATAGCTTTGGAGCCTGTCCTAGAACTAACTTTTGTAGACCAGGCTGACCTCCAACTCACAGAGATCCGCTTGCCTCTGCCTCCTGAGTGCTGGGATTAAAGGCGTGCGCCACCACCGCCCGGCTTGTGTCTCCATCCTTGATGACATAGTAAGTGGTGTCTTCATATATGCCCTTACTCTTAGGTTGTGGAGGATAACCAACAGCCTTGGCAGTACCTGTGATTTGGGGGGAATTCTTTGGGATCCCTTTGACCAATGACTTACCAAGTTGTAATCCATTCCTAGCAATTGGGGGATGGTTACTTGGTAGCATAAGATGTCTTGGTGGGAATTTCTTCCACATATGTGTACATTTCAGCAAACTTCTATAGTAATAGATTTCTATGGTTTTTTTGTTTGTTTGTTTTGTTTTTGTTTTTTTCAAGAGAGGGTTTCTCTGTGCCTTGGAGCCTGTCCTGGAACTTGCTCTGTAGGCCAGGCTGGTTTCGAACTCATAGAGATCCACCTGCCTTTGCCTCCCGATTGCTGGGATTAAAGACGTGCGCCACCACTACCTGGCTCCATATGGATTTTCAAAGGGCCTTTAGTGTTAATTTTCCCTTCCCACATTCCCTCCCTTACCATGTTCTTTCATCCCCATTTTATTCTCCTATTCTAGTTTCACCTTTATCTCTTTTTGTTGTTTTGTTTTTGTTTTTTGAGATAGGATCTCTCTACATAGCCCTGCTGTCCTGGAACTTACTATATAGACCAGGCTGGCCTTGAACTCATAGAGATCTGCCTGACTCTGCTTCTAAATGTGCACCACCATACCAGACCCTTTATCCCTTTATAACATCGTATTTTCTTTCTCCTTCCTTGGAAGGTCCCTTTCTTCCTGCGGGTTACTTACTAACTACCTAACCTCTAAGCATTCTAAATGAAACACATATACTAAAGCTTAAAAGCTAACTGATCATATAAGAGGAGACGTTCAGTGTTTGTCTTTTGGGATCTGGGGTTGCCTTACTTGGGATGATCGTTTCTAGCTACATCCATTTATCTGCAGATTTCAGTATTGCATTGCGTAAGTGTCTCAACATTTTCATTTTTCATCACCTGGTAGACATCTAGGCTGTTTCCTGTTTCTGGCTTCATGAGTGTGGATGAACAAGTATCTCTGTAGTAAGATGTAGAGTCCTTCAGGTATATATCCAGGAGTGCTGTAGCTGGATCATGAGGTAGATGGATTCTCAGCTTTTTGAGGAACCTCCACACTGATTTCTACATTGGCTGTGCCACTTTGCACTCCCATCAGCAGTGGAGGAGTGTTTCTCTTTCCCTGTATCCTCGCCAGCATCTGCTGTCGTTTGTTCACTGATCTAAGGTGAACTCTCAAGCAGTTTTAATTTGGATTTCCCTGATGGTTGAGGATATTGAACAAGTGTTCCTTTCCTGGCACTGCACAAGCCCAGCTTGCTGTATGCACCTGATAATCTCAGCACTTAGGTGATGGGGGCTGCCAAATCAGAAATTCAAGGTTATCATTGAGTACATGGCAAGTTTGAGAACAGTCTGGGGTACTTGAGACCTTGTCTAAATAAAGAAAAAAAAAGAACCATTAGAAAATGGTCAGGACAGTCCCTTCTTGAAACACCCAAAACTATTCTCTAGCTATAGAAACGGTTTGGCGGAAAGGAAAGTGCTCTGTGCACCCGCGATGTGTTCTTAGGTGTGTCTTATGTGGTCTTCAGATCAGCACTACTGTGTCTGCATGAGGAAGCAGTCAGACTGCCATTCTCTTCGGGATGGAACCTTTTCCTTATTTGACTTCCCGCTGCACATTTGCTAGGGTTCTTTCTGAAACACCTTCATCCGGTGTCAGTCACATGCTCATGCCTCCTTGTGAACACAGTCTTGTATACCTGCATAGTGCTTCTAAAGTTGTTGGGTTTTTTGTTTTTGTTGTTTTGTTTTTTTGTTTTTTTTTTGAGACAGGGTTTCTGTCCTGGAACTAGCTCTTGTAGACCAGACTAACCTCAAACTCAACAGAGATCCACCTCCCTCTGCCTCCCAAGTGCTGGTATTAAAGGCATGTGCCACCACCACCTGGCTTAAAGTTGTATTTTTATGAGGATGGAGAGTTAAGAGCACTTGCTGCTCTTCCAGAGACCCAGGTTCAGTTCCCAGCACCTCTGTGGTTTACAACCATCTTTAACTCCAGTTTTAAGGGATCTGATATGCTCTTCTGGTCTTAGCAGGCATCAGACACACACGTGGTGCACATTCATGCAAAATGCCCATACGTGTAAAAAATAAAAATAAATTTAAAATCTTAAAAATTTAGTTTTTATTTATGTTTATGTGTGTGCCTGTGCTTGTGTGAGGGTGCACGTGGGTGCCTGCAAAGGCCACAGGAGGGTGTCGGAGCCCTTGGGGCTGGAATTGCAGGTGGTTATGAGCTGCTGTGTGGCTGCTGATACCCAAAATGGGTCCTCTGCACCAGCAGCCAGTGCTCTTAACTGCTGAGCCATCATCTCTTCGGCTTCTCTTTTTTTCTACTTACTTGTCAGGCTCCTCTTCTGCCTTCTTTGGAGATTAGTGGGTTGCGTTAGTTTCTCTTGCTTTAATAAAATACCTGACATAACCACTTTACAAAGAAGAAAGGTTTATTTTGTCTCATGGTTTCAGATTCAGTCCAAGTACAGATGGCCCTGTTGCTTTAGGCCTGGACAGTGACCAAGCCATAAACTTGAGGAAAGTCTAGGTAGGGTCTTAGCACCCCCAATATCCCGACTTCCTCCCTGTACTCCCCACTACTAAAGGTTCTTCTGTCTCCCAGTAGTGTCATAGGCTGAGGACCAAACTTCCTAGGCACAGCATTTGAGGGACATTTAGGAGCCAAACCACGATGTGGTATGCTGGAGGCTTTCTACCTGGGTATGCCAGGCTGGGAGTCCAGTCCTGCTTCTTGCTAGGATTGCAGTGAGTATTGGAAGAGATCACGAGGACCCTGCAGAGCTCTGGTGAGCAGCAGGGGTCGTGAGAACTGTTAGAGGATAGAAACTGGTACAGGGGAAGCAGCATCGAATGACTGGGTCGTACCACTTACGATGGAGGTAGTTTGTTGTGAAATCCTAAAGTTTATCTAGGGCCCTGTCACCCCCCAAAGGTGAATTTCTTTGCACACCTGACATACTAGTGTGTGGATGTGAATGGGAACAGAATAGTTAGAATTTCCCTTTATCTAAAGAAGAACAAGCTGGACAAAGTGGTGTTGCACATCTTTAGTTCCAGCACTCACGAGACAGACAGGCAGATTTCTGTGTGTTGGAGGCCAGCCTGGTCTACATAGTGAGTTTCAGGACAGCCAGGGGTACCTTGTCACCAAAAAAAGGAAGAGCAACATGCAGGAAGAGAAAGACAGACAGACAGATGCTCAGCTCCACAGACCCATATTGCATGCTTGCTTTGGCTTGATCTTGGATTTGAGCTGGCTTCATCCTACTGTGGATCCTAGATGAAGACCCGGCTGGCTCAAGTCCAGGTTCTGGACTGGCACTGTGGACTGCATGGCTCAGGTGGGCAATGAAGGGAGGCTTACTTCTGACCCCTGACGGGCTTCCTTTCCCTTGTAGATGGTAGAAGAGAGTGAAGAGCGGCTCACGGAGGAGCAGATTGAAGCCCTTCTGCATACTGTCACTAGCATTCTGCCTGCAGGACCAGAGGATGAACAGAGTAAAAGCACTGGCAATGATGTGGCGATGGAAGAGGAAGACCCAGCATAGATGTGCACAGCTGGCAAAGTTGTTCGTGGAGTTCAAAGCCCCAGCAGCCATTTCCTGGATGTTCAGAGGATTGCTTATTTGGTTTTACCCTCTCTCAATATGCCCGATCTCAGGGTTGGTTGGGAGAAATTGCAAAAATAAGATATAAAGAAATCTTTATGCCTTGAGATTAAGAAACATGGGGTCAGAGAAGGGCAGAGAGCTCAAGACGGGACTTGCCTGTGCAGCTTTCTGGGTAGAAGGACTTCTGTGGCCTCTGCCACACTTGTCCGCAGTGCTAAGCTATTTATAGCGCTTTGATGCCTGTGTTGTAGGCTATGGCAGGAGCGGCTGGGTGAGAATAGAGCTGTGGAAATGGCTCATGCTTGAGACCTCCCAGAGCTGTACACAGCTGCTCCTGGGGAAATGACCCGGAGCTTAGCTCACTCTAGAGGAATGTCCTTAGCAGAAACAGGACGTTAGAAAAGGAGATTAAGAGCAAACTCCAGTTTGAGCCCAGCCTGGTCCGCATAGGAAGGAAATCACATGTAAACACATCTAACATGCGTGCATACCACATACATACAAAAAAATTAATCCTTTTTCTGTTAATTGCTAAAAACAACTCTTACAGCTTTGGTAAGTGACAAGGAAAAGAGACTTATTTTGGCTCATGGTTCTGGTTCATGGTCAAAGGGCATCTGGGTATGGCCCTGTTATTGCCAGAGTGCATGGGTAGCACAGGATCCCACCTGATGAAAAATGAGAGGCACTTGTTTATTTTCAGTCACTTATAGCCCAAATTGACCTTGAACTCAGTCTGTAGCCCACTCTGTCATCAGACTTTTGATGATTCTTTTGCCTCAGCCTCCTGAGCGCTGGGATTAAAAGTGTATGCCTCTCAGCTTGAAAGGCAGAGGCCAGCCTGGTCCACATAGCAAGTTCCAGCCAGCCCGAGCTACACAGTGAGACCCTGTCTCATAAAAACAAACAAACAAATAAACACACCATATGGTGTGCCACTATACTGTGTGTGTGTATTTTGGGGGGAGAGGAGGTTAGTTTGGTTTTTGAGACCTTTTTTGGTCATATTTAATAGGAGTTTAATGGCATTTAATGGGGGAGATTCTTTCTCTCCAGACACCATAGTTTATCAAATAAAATGTGCATTGATAGGTAATCTTTTTTGAGTCCCATAGATCCCCCCCCCCAAAAAAGAAAATTATCGGACATTGCCATGACTTCAAAACTCAATGGTATGATCCTTTTGCTAAAGACATTCTATATTCGAGATGACCTATGAAGGACGTAAAGTCTGGTACTAACTGGAAACTTCATCCTGTTAGTTGAGGGTGTTCTTCTGCCAGAAGTACAAGGTAGTGGTTCTTCATCAGAAGCATCAGATTCAGAGGTTTCGGTACCTTCTTTCATCTTCTCCTTCAATCTTTCCCCATGGTACGGGTTAAGAAATGAATCCTGTGTGGTGACTAGCTGGCCCATTCTTCAGGGAGGCTGCAGATGGAGAGTTGAATATTCTGTCACCTTTAGTCTCCCTTTGTCTTAGTTCCTGCGGCAGAGGTACTAAGTAGTTGTTCTACAAGAACATTAGCTCAGTTCTCTTCACTCCTGTCATCACTCCTGTCCTTGGGAGAAGTCCAGGAGGCAAAGATGCTCTACCAAGTATCTTCACTGCTGGGTCTGGAGATGAGTCTTCATGTGTATCTGTCCTTCAGAGGAGTGGAGCAGTGGCTCTCCCTGAGGACAGCTTCATATCTCCAGCCCTCCTCTTTACCCTTCTTTCCAGCCAGCTGATCTGCTGTGACAACCATGATGAACCTTGATGAAGAAACACACCTTATCCACAGAGATACATTCTCTGCCATAAATTCATTTCTGGGTCTTTAGTTGTTTTCTTGGCCACAGAGTCACTGTTGGTGTCCTCAGTTGCCCGCGGAGGAACATCAGGACCAGGTTTGCCAGCCTTCTAAAGACTTCTGCTTGCTATTGTTATTTTGTTTTGATTTTTTTTGAAACTTTTTTCTTCTAGTTTTTCAAGACAGGGTTTCTCTGTAGCCCTGGCTGTCCCGGAACTAGCTCTTCTAGACCAGGCTAGCCTTGAACTCAGAGATCTACCTACCTCTGGCTCCTGAGTGCTGGGATTAAAAGCATGTACCATCACCTCCTCGCTTTGTTTTGTTTTTTGAGACAGGGTGTCATTATGTTGCTCTGGTTGGCCTCAGAATTGAGTAGGTCTACCTCTGAGAGAGGGAATAGCACACTTCTGGGTGTGTCTGTGAGAGATAGATCATGAAGACTGAGCTAGGCCCAATCGCTTAAGGGATTAGAATGGATTGTTGAGGCAGGTAGAAATTCCTATCTGGTTGGAGGATGTAGGTGAGAAGGAACATGCCTTGGTGGCTGTAGTGGCCCGTCCTCTTCCTGCCATTTCTCTCCTCTTTGCTTTCTGTTTGCTGCCTGTGCTCCCTCCACCATGATGCTCTCCCTCACTGTAGGCCCAGGAACACAACCCACTCGGCAACCACACACTGACACCTCTGAAACCATGAGCTGAAATAGACAAACTCCCTTAAATTGCTGTTGTCAGGCTTTGCTTACAAAAAAGTCTCTAGTATGGAAGTTGTTCCTGAGTCACAGATGGCGACCCTGAAGCTGCCAGCAGAAAGAAGCATTGGCCTGAGGAATCAGAGCCATTAAGCAGCAAAAGTGGGGTACACACTCCAGGACTATCTGCTCCAGACATAGACTCCACAGACTGGATCATCAGGCCTCCTAATCACGCCTGGTTCTCTTTTTTTAAATGTGTATTTATTAACTGAGAGTTGGAACCTTGGGTCTCATTCATGCCCGACATGCTACTGAATCATGCTCCCAGAAACAATGGGCAATCCTAGATAAAGCTCTCCTGCTGAGCCACAGTTTTGGCTCCTCACTGGAGGATTCTAAGCAAACACTCTCCCACTGAGTGACTCTCTCCAGTCCTTCCCTGATGGAATCTAGGCTAGTTGTACTGCTGAACTCCATCCCTTGCCCTCTCTCTTTTCCAGACAGGCTAAGCACACAGCTCCTAATCCCCCAGCTCCAGCAAGTCGCTACTCTAAGACTGCATCACCATACTTGGTTGAGCAATCCTTTTACTGATCTTTCTTCCTTGGGTTCCTGAATATTTCTGAGCAAATAAAAGGGGTTGTTTTAATTAGGATTTGTTTGTTGTTTTTGGAGATAGGGGTTTCTCTTTGTAGCCCTGACTGTCCTGGAACTTTTTATGTAGACCAAGCTGGCCTCAAACTACAGAGATCTGCTTGCCTCTGCCTCCCAAGGTGGGATTAAAGGTGTGCGCCACCAATGCCCAGCTAGTTTCTATTGCTGTGACCAGTACCTTGACCAAAAGCAACTTATACTTCCAGACCATCACTGCTGAAGTCAGGCAGGAACTGAATCATGGAGGAACACTGCTTCCGGTTGCTCCCTCCTGGTTTGCTCAGACTGCATATCTATCTGTATCTCTGTATTACCCAGGACCCCCATCCCAGAGATGGCGCCACTCAAAAAGGGGCTGTGTCCTCCCACGTCAATTAGTAATTAAGAAAATGCACTGCATTTTCATACAGACCAACTTTATGGAGGTTTTTTCTCAGCTGAAGTTCCTTCTTCTACTTGTAATGAGTTGATATAAAACTAACCAGCACCAGGGTAGAGCAGGCAATCTTGGGGCTGGGTAGTTAGGTTCCTTATTCTGTAGTCAGTTCCTGGCTAGAGCAGAAGCTATTCCTGCTTAAAGCCTCATTATTCACCTACATGTCTTTGGTGTCCTGTCTCATATTTGGGTCAGAAATTGTGTTCACAGAATTAGAAGCTCCAAGTTGTCCTTTTGCAGGGCAGGCTGGAGGGGCCTGGAAACCTGGGAGATTTGGGGTTATATTCCAGTTCTTTCCCAGTGAGAGCCTCAGAGAGGAGGACCAGAGCATGCATTGGCAGGGTGGGGTTCTGGGGCAAGGCACACAATGCCAGAGCTGCTGAAGGAAAGCATGGTGGAAGTCAGCAGCAGTGAGCAAGGTCACAAGAGGGAGCTGCAGTTGATCTCAAGGGCTGGGATAGGAGAAGCTGGCATGTGTCTGCAGATCCCCAGAGCTGCTGGGCTGTTCTCAGGGTGGATGGTGGCCTAGGCCTGCTGGATTGTTTGGTTCAGCGCTGGAAGTGCTCAAGACTAGGAGGGATGATCGGCCCAGAGTGGACGAGGCTGAGGAGCCTCAACTAGGGGTGTGCCAGGCTGCGGGGAGCATCAGATAGGGGTGTCTCTCAGGCATCATAGTGTTCAGCTCTCCAGGTGTAGTGAGGCACATCCAACAGACCCCTCAGGCCCAGACTTACCTAACTACATGAGGGTCCAGCTTCTCTGAAGTCTCCTCAGTTGGGGGTGCTTGCTGCTGCAGCTCAGCTGTGGCTTCTCTGTTGATCCTCACCGCTCTGGAAGAACACTGCGTTCTTCAAGAGCCTCACTCCAGACACTTTCCGTGTTAGGACTTTTTGTTTACCTTTCAAAATATGTGCAAACAAATTTATAAAATGTGATAAAGAATAAAAGCAGGTGATGTAAAAATAAATGTACGTTTTATTTACTTGAATTAGTGTGTGTGTGCACAGCGCTTGTGAGAGTGTGCACTTGTATATGTGTGTATGTGGAAGCCAGAGGACAGCCTTAGGCGCTGTTCCTCGGGGACCATTCACCTTGTTTTTTGTCTGTGTCACACTGGCCCAGAGATCAGCACTCAGCCTACTGGCCAGTGCCGCTGGAGTTCTGGCATTGCAAATGCATGCCACCACATCTGGCTTTCTTAGCTTTTGATTTTTGTAAATTACATTTATTTATTATGTGTGTGGGGGATGCCATGGTGTGCATTTGATGTTCAGAAGGTCATCCTTAGCTGAACTGTGTGTTTGAGACTGGTCTACACAAGACTCTAGCTTAAAAAAATTCTCTTAATTATCTTGGTGTTCAAATTGCCTCAGATTTGTTAGTAGAAACCACTTTAAGATATCTCCTGGGTCCTTGTGTCATAACCCTGTCCTTTTAAAAGTCTCTGATCGAACCAGATGTGTATCTTGCCAGCTGTGGATTAAATTACTTCTTTAAAGAAGTTCAAAGTAACAGTTTAATTTCTAATTCTTTTGTTGTTGTTTTGGTTTTTGTAGACAGGGTTTCTCCGTGTAACAGCCAGTCCTAGCTCTCCTGGAACTTGCTCTTATAGATCAGGCTGGCCTTGAACTCACAGAACTCACCTACCTCTGCCTCCCTAGTGTTGTATTTAAAGGCATGCGCCACCACTGCCCAGTGAAGCAGTTTTAATTTCTCTTAGTAATGAATGGTGCTAAAGGTCAAGGTCAGGGTCTTGACATCATCGCTGGTAAAAGATATTATCGGCTTTTTTCTGCTTAAGATTCATTTTCATTTGTGTGTATGCCTGTGTGCACATGATTGCAGTGTTCGTGGAGTCCAGAAGAGGGCATCGGAGGAAGAGGGCATTGGACCCCTTTAAGCCAGAGTTGGTGGTTTTGAGCCACCTGGCATGGTTGCTGGGAGCCAAACTCACATGCTCTTTAAGTGCTGAGCCATCTCTCCAGCTCCCTTACACATTTAGTGTTTTCGTTTTGTTCACTGACCCAGGGTCTCACAATTTAGTTCAGGTTGGCTTCAAGCTTGTAATCGTGCCTCAGCTTTCCAGATCCTGAAATTTGCACATGTATAGTACTGCACCTGATTCCCCTCCCATTCCATACGTTTGTATTTCTTCCTCTAAGACTCCTGGCTTCCAACTATATCAGCATATAAACTCAATACTCTCTTCCTTCTAAAAAGTTCCCGAACGGCTTCCTGCGTACCATTAGGCACAACAGCAATTTAAGAGTTTAGGGCTAAGCCGGGCGGTGGTGGCGCACGCCTTTAATCCCAGCACTTGGGAGGCAGAGGCAGGCAGATCTCTGTGAGTTTGAGACCAGCCTGGTCTACAAGAGCTAGTTCCAGGACAGGCTCCAAAACCACAGAGAAACCCTGTCTCGAAAAACCAAAAAAAAAAAAAAAAAAAAGAGTTTAGGGCTAGTGAGATAGCTTGGGGTAAGGGTGCTTCCTGTACAACCCTGGCCCCAGACACAGGCAGAAGGAGAGAATGTACTCCACAGACCTGTCCTCTGACCTCTGCATCCCTGCCACGCTCACCCACACACAGCACAATGCTAGTAAATAAAGTTTTAGTCTTAAGAGTTTAAGGCTTGGCAGTGGTGGTGCATACCTTCAGTCCCAGCACCCCAGAGGCAGAGGCAGGAGGATCTCTTGAGTGTGAGGCCAGCCTGCTCTACAGAGAGAGTTCTAGGAAAGCCAGGGCTACACAGAGAAACCCTGTCTCAAAAGGAAAAAAATAGTTTAAGCTAGGCTTTGGTGGAGCACATTTTTAATTGCAGTATTTGGGAGGCAGAGGCAGGTAGATATATGTGAGTTGAAAGCCAGCCTGTTCTACATAGTGAGTTCTAGGACAGCCAGGGCCACACAGACCCTGCCTCATAAGAGTAAGTAACCCCACAGCAACAAAAAAACAGTTTAGGATTCGTTGATTCTCTTTCCTCCCCACCACATCCTCTGCCCCCAGAGCTGAGGGTACAGAGTCAAATCCTGTGTTCAGTTAGTGAGCTTTATTCTTTACAAAATTGCAGTGTGGCTGTGGAGCAAATTCGAAATAAAATTGATTTCATTATGTGCAATCTGCTTTCAATTCTTGCTTTTTTTCTATTGTTACTAATTTATATCCCTTTTTTGTTTATTTTTGAGACATTATAGCCTAGATTGTTCTAGAACTCATGTGTGCTCTGTTCTGCAATTCTACTATATTCTTCAATTCAATATATCTATTTACTATCTTCTGGAAGTTATTCCATACCAGTTTATAGAAATACTCATTTTTTTATGTTTGTGCTTCTTTTTTAGTTGGTTTTATTTTGTTTTTGAGGTGGTTTTCATGTGTCCTCTGCTAACCTCAAACTTGCTGTGTAGCTGAGGACGAACTTGAACTTTTTGCCTGCCTCTGCCTCCCAAGTGCTGGGATTAAAGGTCTGCGCCACCACCGCCCCGCCTAACTTGAATTTATCCTCCTGCCTTCACCTCCCGAGTCAAAGGTTACAGGCATATGACAGTATACCTGCTTGATGTATTGCTGGGAACCAAATTCAGGACTTTGTACAACTACAGTCCCAACCTCCAAATGATGTATTTGTTACCAAGTCCTTGGTGCCACTGGTCATGACACACACTTTGTTTGTTTGTTTAATATTTATTTAGAAATAAAATAATCTTATTTTAAATACCAATCCCAGTTCCCTCTCCCTCCTTCCCTCCTGCTCCCCCACCTTCTCCCCACCACCCCCATCCACTCCTCAGAGAGAGTGAGGCCTCCCATGGAGAGTCAGCAAAGTCTGTCACATCATTTGAGGCAGGACCCTATATACCCTGAGCAAGGTGTCCCTCCATAGGTAGTAGGTTCCAAAGAACCAGTTCATACACTAGGGAGAAATACTGGTTCCATTGCTGGTGACCCCACAAACTGCCCAGGTCACACAACTGTCACCCACATTCAGAGAGTCTAGTTCGGTCTTATGCAAGTTCACCAGCTGTCAGTCCAGGGGCAGTGAGCTTCCACTTGCTCAGTTTACCTGTTCTGTGGATTTCCACGTCATGGTCCTGACCCCTTTTGCTCATAATACTGCTCCTCCCTCTCTATGACTGGACTCCAGGAGTTTGGCCCAGTGCTTAAGCTGTTGATCTCTGCATCTTCTTCCATCAGTCGATGAAGGTTCTGTGATAATTAAGGTAGCCATAGTCTGATTACCAGGAGGGGCAGTTAAGACACCCTCTCCACTATTGCTTAGATTCTTAGCTGGGGTCATCCTTGTGGATTCCTGGGAATTTCCCTAGTCTGTGGTTTCTCGCTAACCCCATGATAGCTCCCTCTTTCACGGTATCTCTTTACTCTCCTTCTCTGTCCTTTACCCAACTCACCCTTTCCAATTCCTCATGCTCTCCTCCCTACTCCCCTTCTCCCCTCCTTACCCCCTATGACCCTTCTCCTCCCCCCACATGCCAATTTACTGAGGAGATCTTGTCTACTTCCCCTTCCAGGGGGATCCGTGTATGATGACACACACTTTAAATACCAAGCATCTATAACTATAGTTCATCTGGATACAGACCGCCTTCATTGCTTAGTCCTGCTTACTGGGTCAGATAAGACTTCATGACATATAGCAAAACCTCCTGCAGTTAGTTTGCACAGAAAAAGCACTTGTTACAGGACAGTAGGTAACTCAGAACCACCTGCAACCGAGCCTCCAGGCACAGTGCCCAGGCCACGTTGCAGAACTAACTTGAGGTTACCAGTATTCTCACTGCAGAGCCACGGACGTGGCTGTCAACGCAGAACTGCACCTGCTCCTGTCACCAGCAGCAATGCCACTGTGTCTGTGTAGACGTCACCCTTAGAGCTCTTGCCCACCCCACGCAGGGTGTGCCTTCCTGTCCTCACTGACAGGCATTCCTCATGGAGCCTGCTTCTTTATGTCCCCCCCCCCCATGTGGGATTCCCCTCTGTAAGCTCTGAATATGTTTTATTACCATTGGTTAACGAATAAAGCTGCTTCGGCCAATGGCTTAGCAGAGCATAGCCAGGCGGGAAATCTGAACAGAGATATAGAGAAAAGTAGGCGGAGTCAAAGAGACGCCATGTAGCTGCCGAAGGAGGACATGCCAGAACTTTACTGGTAGACGACAGCCTCATGGTGATACACAGATTAATAGAAATGGATTAATTCAAGATGTAAGAGTTGGCTAGAAATATGCCTAAGCTATTGGCCAAACAGTGTTGTAATTAATATAGTTTCTGTGTGATTATTCAGTCTGGGCTGCCGGGAAATGAGCAAGCAGTCTCCTCCTACACCCCTCCCTCCCTCTTTTCCTCATTTCTTTTGAGATGGGATCTCAGGTAGCTCAGGCTCGCCTCAAACTCACTATGTATTCAAAAATAATCATGAACTCATGTCTTCTGAAAGTGAGATCTAATAAATGCTTTGGACAGATCCCCCTGGCAGTTCTGATTCTCCTACCCCCCGCCCCCGTTGGAATCCCAACCATCCCAATCTCAGAATGCTTAGGGGCTCTCCATTGGGGGAGCCTCCATGCCATTGCTTTCAGTGCTCCGCCAAATCTAGATGACTAGTAACCACCGCAAGCGCTGGTTACTCGGTGGGTGGATTATAGGACACACAAACCCACGGGAGGCCTTTGTCGTAAGATTCTCAAGGACATTCTCTTTGTTATATGGTTTCAGTGCTGTGGATGAAACCAAGGGCCTTGCACATGATAGGCAAGTGCACTACCACTGAGCCACCCTCCCAACTTCCTAATTTGTGGGTTCCCCCTCCTTTGTCACAGGCAGTCGTGAGCCACCTGGCCTGGGTTGTGGGAACCAAACATGAGTCCTTTGCAACAGCGATACATGCTTTTTAAGAACTGAGGTGTCTCTTCGGTCCCCACTTTACTTTCTGAGACAATATTTACAACTTAAGATAGAGTTCACCCAGGCATTCTCTAGAACCTGCTTCCACATCTCTGAGAGCGCAAGCGCATTCTGCTGCACCCAGCTTTTGTCCCTGGGGTCTGGAGGGTAAAATTCAGGCCCCCGTGCTTTCGTGACAAGCATTTTAGCAACTGAGCCACCTCCCTAGCTTTTCTAGGCTTTGTCGTCTCTCAGAGTACGGGGTAGATTCTGTGCTTCAAGCCCTAGGCTGGAGCAGATCTATGTGGATGGGAAGTGTCTGCCTTGCTGCAGGATGGGGTGAGAGAAAGGCCAGCCAACATCCCGTGACAGCCCAGCTGGGGCGCTGAACCCCTTCCAGAGCAAAGTGTGCCACTGGCGATTCTGCCTGGCGTGACCAGAGGCTCCCAGGCCAACTTCTCCCGAGTCCTTAGATGCTCCTTTATTATCTAACCTCCCTCCCAGCACTCAGCAGAGTGTAATGTCTAACATCACCAAATGACTGAAGCCACGAGCATCTGGGTGTGGCGGAGAGGAAGTTTCTAGAGAAGGTTCATGAGGGAGGAAGACCCGCCTGAAGTGGGCAGCACCGTTACCTGAGCTGGGCTCCTGGACTACATAGAAAGGAGATAGTGAGCTGAGCACTGTCGTGTGTCTGTCTGCTTTCAGATAAGATGGAATGGACCAGTTGCCTCCTGCTCCTGCCCCGTGCCTTCCCTACCACAGAAGCCTGTACCTGCTCGAACTGTGAGCCAGAACAAATCCTGTCATCTATTGTATTGTGTCAGGACTTGGTACCAGTAATGGGAAAAGGTTGGCTTACATACCGGTCCTTAATGTGAGGCTGGCCATAGACTCTCTGTGGTCTTTTCTCCAGATCTGAATGGATGAGGTTAGAGTGTGTGTGGGTGGGGGTGTTATTTTAGTTACTGTTCTCTTTGTCATGACAGAGCCACTCAAGGAAAATTCTCTTTGTCGAAGTCATGGTCACAAAGCACCTGCTGTCAGGAAGCAGGGAAAATGCAAACGGGTGCTCAGGTCACTTTTTACTGTTCTGTTTAGCCTAAGCCCTCAACCCCAAAGCTGGTGCTGTCTACACTTAGAGCGAGTCTTCCCTCCTGGGTGAACACAGCCTAGAAACTCGCGGATGAGCCAGAGGTCGGTTTCCATGGTGATTGTAAATCCCATTAAGTTTGCAAACAAGGCTAAGCGGCATAGCTTTAAAAGCAGTTTTGGTGGCACACACTTGTCAGCCCAGCACATAAAAGGCTCAGGCGAGGAAATCGTGAGTTGGAGGCCAGCCTGGACTACAAAATGAGTTCTGGGGCAACCTGAGCTACTCAGAGAGATTCCACCTCAAACCAACCAAACAAACAAACAAGCAACGAGCCAGACTGAAGGGTGTATTTACAGCTCTGTGTGACATATGAGATCACTTGTTACAGCTGCCACGTTTTGTAATGCAGTTCTGGATGAGAAATGAGCTCTGGTTGGGTTTCAGAAGCACAGGGGAAATAGGGTCGTAGCTGGACTGTGGAGGCGGGCCTCCCTGGTGGCCGCCAGAGCCAGAGAAATGTGGTCTCTCTGGAAGGGGGTGGCTGCTGGAGTCTCTTCTCACACCTCACACCCTGCTTGCATACGCCCCTCCTGAGAGCTGGCCACCGTGCAAGGGCCCAGCGTTCCCTCCAGGCTGGCCTAGTTCTTTGGTGTCCTCCATCAAGAAGGCCTGGAAAAAGCGAGAGGGCAGGGTTTCTTGGAAAGCAATCTGGCCCGCGTCAGTGCTAATGAGTAAAATGTGTCATTGTCCGTTCAGAACTTACAGTTCCAGCTTTCCTGTTTCCAGTTCCTGAAATCTGGATCCTTCTCACTCCAGGGAATGTAGCCTAGATACAAATGCCCGGAACACTCTATAGGCTCCCTGAAATTAAATTATCTATCTGTCTATCTGTCTGTCTGTCCGTCCGTCCGTCTGTCCGTCCGTCTGTCTATCTACCTACCTACCTATGTACCATCTCTAATCACTTTTCTTATTTCCTTCCCAAGTGATGAGATTATAGGTTGGTGCCACCACATCTAGCTTTCCTTTTATTTTTTTAAATTGTTTTTGAGACAGGATCTCTCTAAGATCTCTCAAAATTTTCTGGCTTCAGCCTCTTGAGTGCTGGGGATTATAGGAATGCACAACCTGCTCAAGAGCTATCTATCCACCTATCAATCATCTACTATCTATCTATCTATCTATCTATCTATCTATCTATC
>JABTXL010008573.1:443651-477319 GCA_025134845.1 Neodon shergylaensis
CTATCTATCCATCTGTCTATCCATCTATCAATCATCTATCTATCTATTTATCTATCTATCTATCTATCTATCTATCTATCTATCTATCTATCTATCATCTATACTGTTTTTCAAATCTGTCATCTATATGATCTATCAACTCTATTATCTATCATATATCACCTTTCCTTTTTAATGTGTCACACATACATAAAATGAATCCTTTAGAGAAAAAGCAAATCAACTTGTACATTATGCATAATTTTTTTTATAAAAATGTCAATATATTCTTCCTTTTGGGTTTTTTTTTTTTTCTGAGACAGGGTTTCACTGTAGTTTGGAGTCTGTCCTGGAACTAGCTCTTGTAGACCAGATGGCCTCGAACTCATAGAGATCCACCTGCCTTTGCCTCCCGAGTGCTGGGATTAAAGGTTCCTTTTGAGGTTTTGAGACAGGGTTGCATTTAGTAGCTGAGAGTAGCCCTGGAGCTCGCTGTGTGTGTGAACTCATAGGGGCACTCTCCTTCTGTGTGTGAACTCATAGGGGCGCTCTTCCTTCCAGCCCTGGAACTCACTGTGTGTGAACTCATAGGGGTGTTCTTCCTTCCAGCCCTGGAACTGACTGTGTGTGAACTCATAGCGGAGCTCTTCCTTCCAGCCCTGGAGCTGGAACTGGAGGGGATCACATGACTCAGCGTTTTTCCTACTAGAGTTCAGTAAATAATGGATTTCAGGCTTATATGAAAACGCATTTCAGGAACCTGTGGAGATGGCTCAGTGTTTACAGCGCTTGCTCTACAAGTACAAGCCTCTTAGTTCTCTCCTCAGAACCCACGTGAATTCTGAGTGGATGTGGTGGCTTACCTGTAACTCTGGCCCCAGTTACAAAGGCAAAGACAGGGGATCCCCAGAGCATGCTGGTTAGCAAGACTTACTCTATCGGCGAGCTCTGGGCTTGATCTAGAGACTTTACTTCAGTGAATAATGTGGTAGAATAATCCAGGCTGGTGCCTAACATTGCCTTGGGCCTCCATATGCACAGATGCACACACACCTACACGCATGCTCCCTCACCCCACACATGCAAAAACATGCAAGCACATCACACACACACATAAGAAAAATGAAAAAAGAAAAAAAAATGTCAAAACTAAATTCAAATAGTCAAAAATCCCAGGCTTTCTAGAAGTTCTAGTCTGTGAGGTGATCTATTTCTGACACTCTGAAGACATGATAAGCACAAAAATGGAAGCCAGGTGTGATGGGGCAGGCTTGTAACCCAGCACTTGGGAAAGTGGAGCAGGATTGTCAAGCGTCCAAGGCCAGCCTAGGCTATATTGTGAGTTCCAGACCAGCCTCCACTATAGGCTGTATAAGACACACAAGTACAAGAAACAAATCTTCACAGGGTAAAACCATTGTCCCACAGCACCAGGATGCAGAGAGAGAAGGGCAGGAGCCGAAGCTGAGTCCTGTCTTCAGAGGCACACCTCTGAGGGACTGGAGAGTAGTGCAGCCAAGAGGGACCTGAGTTTGATCCCCAGAACCCCTGTGTTAAAAAGCCATGCATGAAAAAAAAAAAGTCACGCATGGGCTGAAGAGATAGTTCAGTGGTTCAGAGTTCCTGCTGCTGTTCTGAGGACCTGACAGTTTGGTTTTCAGCACCCATGTTAGTTGGCTCACAACCTGTATATTTAACTTCATGGTGATCTGACACCTCTGACATGAGGGTAGCCTGTACACACACATGCACGCACACACACACATATAAATAAGTAAATTTTTAGCTGGGTGTAGTGCACACACCTTTACTGCCAGATCAACGTGAGTTCCAGGTCAAGCAGGGCTACAGAGTGAGACCTTGTCTCTCTCTCTCTTTCAAAAAGAAAAAGAAAAAGGAAAGGAAAGGAAAGGAAAGGAAAGGAAAGGAAAGGAAAGGAAGGGAAGGAAGAAAGGAAGGAAGGAAAGAGAGAAAGAAGAAATGTTACCTTTAGGTTGCGCTTGTCAAATGACACCCTAGGAAATTAATAGACCTTCTGTCAAGCCTAACAGTGACTTGACGCATGGCCAACTCGTCCAGGTTTGTTTGTATCCTGTGGGCTTCACGCCCACTTCCCTCACCCATTCCACACTGACCATCAACCAAGGCCTGCAGAAACAGCACAGCAAGTATCTACAGGAGCTGAGCAAACTGGCAGGGGCATGTGGAGTTGCCGCGGAGGAGGCCGCACCAGACCCAGAAGCCTGCCACCCTCCTTGGAGTCGGGAAATGATGCTGCACTTCTGTCTCTGGCATATTTACCCCGAGGGACCATCAGGGACCAGTAGAGGGCGAAGAAGGACTTGCTGGTCTCTGGCTCCTTCCTTTCCTACAAACTGGCCCCTGTCCTAGCCATGAAGGCAGAAAGGTAAGCCTCACTGATGCCTGCTCCAGTGAGACCCTGCTCAGCATGCAATCTGTCCGTGGTTCTAGGCATAGATTTCTGCTCTAGTTACTCTCCCTTCCCTGACCAACCTGGCACCGGATCTTGGTCACCTCACATCCTGAACACCAGCCAGCTCCGCTTTCCTTGAATGGCCACCAAGAGTAGTAGGGCCGGGCAGGGAATCTTCAGCAATCGGATAGAATATTTCCGTGGACTCGAAGTAGCTCTTAACTTGTTTGTTACAAAGGCCCATGGGGACACGATACTGGAGACACTCAGCAGATTCTGCCTTCGCCGAAGGCGGAGTCCCTCAGCTGGGACAAACAATGACCATGCCTTCTCACCGGAAGAGAGAGGACATGGTCCAGAGTAAGAGAGACAAGATAATAATTCAGGAGAAATACTATGTGAGAATGTTGTTTGTTAGATAATAGAATCAGATTAATGCTAGATTTCTTATCTTTTTTCAGGTATGGTTTTACTATGTAGCCCAGGCTAGTCCAGGACCCTTCAGCTTCAGCCTCTTTCCTGCTGGGTTTGCAAGCAAGCACCAACATGCCCATTTTAAATTTCTTTCATTTTGTCATTATATAAGAGAATGCGCTGTGGCTGGAGAGATGGCTCGGCTATTAAGAGCAAATATTGCTTCTCCAGAGGACCGGAGTTCAGTTCCCAGCACCCACAATGGGCAGCTACAACAATCCGTAACCCCAGCTCCATAGATTCAACTATGTTTTCTGACCTCCGTGGGCACTACACTGGCATGGCATACACAGACACACACTTGAAAATTAAAAAAATAAACATATAGATAAAATGTTTTTAAAAGAGTGTTTTTATTGTTAGGTGATACTGATGATGTCTCTGGGGAAAAGAGCAAAGACCGTCTGAAGTTTACCCTCAAATGGATCAGTAGTGGTAATGATGGTGAGGTCTGTCTGTCCATCTATCTGCTTGTCCATCTGTCAGTCATCTACCTATCATCTGTCTATCTAGACATCCATCTATCATCTATCCATTTATCTATCATCTGGAAGCTGCCATCAATGTATCTATCCATCTCTCATCAGTCATCCATCTATGCTGGCGGAAGGATCGCTTGTTCGTCCTGGCCGCCCAGCCACGTAATAACCACTCAGAAAACCATATTATTTTCATTACTGTTTGGCCAATAGCTTAAGCATATTTCTGCCTAAACTCATATCCTAAACTAATGCATCTCTATTCTTCTGTGTATCACCACATGGCTGTGGCTTACCAGCTAAAGTTCCCAGCGTCTGTCTCAGGCGGCGGATCCATGGCTTCTCCTAACTCTGTCTTCCTCCTCCCATGCTGTAGGCCAAGCCAGTTTTCTTTATTCATTAACCAATAAAATCAACACACAGACAGAAGAACCTCCCACACCACCACATCTATCATACAGTGCCTATCTGTCTGCCTGTCAGTCATCTCTCTTCCATGTTCAGCAACTATGATAATTATTCACACCTACTGCTCCCACATCTCGTTCCCCGCTAAAGAGTAAGCACTGCGGAGTTAATTTCACATTGGTTACTTCTCACCATTTATTTTATTGCTTACTATGCTTTCTAAATAAAGGATTTGGCTGTTCTTTTTCATTTTTGTTTTTTTGAAGCAAGGGTACACCATGTAGCCCAGGCTAGCCTTGCATTCCTGATCTGCCTGTCTCTCACTGTGAATGTAAGCCCATTGCACCCAGTCTTTATTTTTTTTTAAGGATGTGTAAATGTATATAAAATTTTGAACACTCACAAAGTACGTGAATTGAGTAACTGCATCCTAGTCGAGGGACAATCTCACTGCCATCGCAGCAGCAGCAGTACTGACCTGTGTCCCTGTCTCATTGCCATCGCAGTGGGGCTGACCTGTTGTCTACGTCTCTGAAGGCTAATGCAGGAGAATTAAGAGCTCAAAACTCTCTTTGGTAATATAGTAAGTTTGAGGCTAGCCCAGGACACATGAAACTCTGTCTGAAAACAAAAGAAAACAAATTAAACAAAAGCAAAAGTAAATGAGCAAAGCCAGGTGTCTTAGCTCATCCCTATAATCCTAGCAATCAGGATACGGAGGCAGGAGGTTTGCCATAAGTTACAGGGCTATATGATGAAAATGAAACAAAACAAAACAACCAACTAACCAAACAAACAAACAAAAAACTCCTAGTAAATCTAGAGGATGCTTGAAGTTTTTAGCCTGAGGCTTTGTTGTAGGTTCATCCTGGTCTGCCTTCCTGTCCAGGCAGTAAGCATTTCCTGTCTGTGGGGTCTGTAGAGCATGTGATGGCGTCTCCTGGGGCATAGGACGTCCCATTGGCTGGTTCTAGCCTGGGCATGTGGCCCTGGTTCCCTGGCATGAGTTACTCGAAGTGGTATTTTTTTTGGAAGGTGCAGCGTTCTGCAGCCGTTTGGAAAATGCCTGCTCATAGGTTGGGCTGGCTTTTAAGTTGCTGATGTGGCCGAAGGGCCTGACCTGGCCAGGGCTCTGGGATCTAGAGGTGGGAAAAAGCGAGGAGGCACGCTCATTTTTCTCTTTTTCCTTGAAATCGTATCACTCGTTTCTTTTTGCCTCCACTCAGCTTATGGACGGTGAGGGGTCTCCTGCTGCCGTCTGCCTCTTTGATGCTATCTGCAGGTAAGCAAGCGCTTTCTTGTCCCAAATTAGCCAAGGCTCTTGGATCCCTTTACGGAATGCAAGTTTAACCCTCAGTTCGTACATCACAGATCTTGGCTCTGATGCCCTCACCTAGAGTCTCCCTTCGTTCCCCTGGCAGGACCCCACTGCTCTCCCGTTTCTTCCCTGTGCCTCTGGTCCCCACAAATGGCCACAGAGCTGTCATTCATTCATTCCTTGCTCACCCACGCATCCACCCACCCCCACCCAAGCAGTGGCAGGTCAGAGTGGAAGGTTGGACAGACAACCATCTTTGTCATATCATTTCTGTGCCCTTCGCAGCCCTCTTTGTAGCCACAGTCCCCCTCATGGTCATGTCTGTGTGCACCTCTGAGGTTCCTTCCCTCCCCCCGAGGATCATTGCCACGTGTAAGCCCTTTGCTGCAGCCTTCCCATTCCTAGCTTCTCAGGGGCTCAGTTTTTCACTTCTGAGCTCCCCACCTCCCCCTCTGCCCCACTATACCATCCTTTTGTCAAGCCAGATCCTGGAACAACAATATAACAGGAGCCCTGTCAGTTTTTAGGTTTGTTTTGTTTTCAGTACTGGGGATGGAACCCAGGCATTGAGTGAGCTGGACAAGGCCTGTACTGTTGAAGTTCCTCACTGGAGATTCTAGGCAGGTGCTCTACCACTGAGCCACACCCCAGCCCCTCACTGGAGGATTCTAGGCAGGGGCTCTATCACTGAGCCATACCCCAGCTCCTCACTAGGGGATTCTAGGCGGGTGCTATACCACCGAGCCACACCCCAGACCCTCACTGGGGGATTCTAGGCAGGGGCTCTACCACTGAGCCATACCCCAGCCCCTCACTGGGGGATTCTAGGCAGGTGCTCTACCACTGAGCCACATCCCAGCCCCTCACTGGGGGATTCTAGGAAGAACTCTCCCGCTGAGCGGCGCCCCCAGTCCCTTACGGAGTACAAGTAAGGCTCTCTTTGTGGCTTTTACTTTTTGAGGCAAGGGCTCATCAAGTTACCCAGGCTAGCTTTGAACTCACATTAGAACCCCAGGCTGGCCTTAAATTTTCAATCCTCATGCCTTAGCCTCTGGAGTAGCTGGGATTACAGAGCCATGATACCAGGCTTCGGCATTTTTGTCTTTTTCAAAAGCAATGCCGTTAACCAACCGTGAGTGCTTGAGGTCTATAGTGCCTTTTCATCCATCCTCAAACATTGCCCTATCAAGATGTGATGCCTTTAACCTCAGCTAGACCTTCTCTCCGACGAAGAAGATGCACAGCTACTTGCCTGGATGGGACACGCTTCTGGCTCCTTGCTCGGGTACCAGCAAGCACCTCTTCTCACTTCTGAGACTGTGGGTACTGCTGGGCTATTCCCCGAAACAGACAGGAGCGATGCCTTCTGAGCTCCTTGTTGTTCAAAGGCACCTGTAGTCTGTGGTCTCTGTGGAGAGTTTAGGAGTCTGCTCTGGTCCCCTGGAAGAGATAAGGCTGGAGCAGGAAAACAGATACACCGGCAGGATGACAAACATATTCAGGGCATTAGCTTTTTTTAATTTTTATTCTTTTTTTTTTTAAAATTGTGTATATAGTATTCTGCCTGCATGCATGCTTGAAGGTCAGAAGAGGACACCAGATCTCATTACAGATGGTTGTGAGCCACCATGTGGTTGCTGGGAATTGAACTCAGGACCTTTAGAAAAGCAGGCAGTGCTCTTAACCACTGAGCCATCTCTCCAACCCCTATTTTTATTCTTTAACTTAGTGTAGTATACACTCTTAACCTCTGAGCCAGTTTTCCAGTCTAAGAATATTTATAGTCAGGATGAGTCTTAGTTGATTCAGCTACTTAGGAAGCTGAGGTAGAAGGATCACAAATTCAAGGCCAAACTGGGCTAACCACGCATAATGGTACACACTTAAACCCAGAACTGAGGAGGGTGATGTAGGAGGAGTAAGAGTTGGGACATTTTTGGTCATATATCACGTTCCTGGCCAGCCTGGGCTACGTGGGACCCTGTCTTATTTGTTGTTGCTTATTTTTTATTTTGTTTTTGTACTGGGGATGGAACTCAGGGCCTTATACACACTAGGCAAGTTCTTTACCACTGAGCTATGTCCCTAGCCTGAGACCCTGTCTCAAAACAGAAATCAAACAACCAAATTGGCTAGCTTGCAGACTGCTGAGATTTCTCAGTAGGTGAGGGTGTTTGTTGCCAAGTTTGGCTTCCTGAGTTTGATCCCTGGGACCTGCATGATAAATAGAATGAGAGAATCAACTTTTGAAAGTCGTCTTCTGACCTTTGTGTGTGAGCCATGGTATGTGTGTATCCCTTTTTCACACAAATACAATGTACATTTCTACCTCTGATACTATTTATGTAATAACATTGTTTACATTTGATATGTAATGACATTGTTTACAGATGAACATTGTTTACATTTGATATGTAATGACATTGTTTACAGATGAAGATCACTGTCTTCACCGTTGTTTATTCTCTTAGTCTTCAAGTTAGATAGGTATTGAGAATTATATGTTTGTCATGTTTATTCTTAGGTTAATCAGGTTTCCTAGTTACAGAGAGATTATATTTAGTATAGATATGTTGAAATAAGGGCAGCCGTGGCTGCGTCCCCAACACCCCAGCCGCCTTGCTCGGCTTAGCTTATGCCCCGAAATAACAACACACAAACTGTATTCCTTTAAACACTGCTTGCCCATTATATCTAGCCTCTTCTCGGCTAACTCTCACACCTGGACTAGCCCATTTCTAATCATCTATGTAAGCACCCCAAGGTGCGCTTACCAGGAAGATTCTAGCCTACGTCCATCTTGGATTGGAGCTTCATCGCTCACGTCTGTCCGGGAGACTGGAGCATGGCTTCTCTGCTCTCAAGAGCAGAGCTGTCGAGTCTGTCTGAGGCGTCTTACCTCACTTCCTCTTCCTCCCAGCATGCTATTCTGTTTACTCCTCCCACCTATGTTTTAACCTATGAGGGCCAAGCAGTTCCTTTATTACTTAACCAATGAAATCAACAGATTGATATATGACACTCCCACATCATAGATAGTATAATCTTCAGCCTCTTTAAAGAGCTATAGAAAATGGCCTTTAATCTAACCTAGAATTCTGTGCCTACGAGACACAATTACTCCTGGCAACACCACTCTACTCCCGAGAGAAAGTTGAGCACCAAAGACACTCCACTGGGAGCTTGTCTTCTTGGCAGAACTGGCCTTTTGGGTTAAGAAAAGCCCATACCTCATCTACTGACAAAGATATGAAACAGGATTGTCTTATCTTGCCAAGACAGGGTAGGATAATTCTAAGAAAGTTCCTTGCATTTGATATTGGTATGTCAGTTATGTTAGGCCTTAGCCAAAGTTGGTTGACTCAACATTGCGAACGAGAATTTGGGTGATTGCCCAGGTAGTCAGTTGTCTCTGTCATTTATGGCACATTTTGGATATCTCTCATTTGTTAAGTAATATTTATTCCCTTCTCAGATCTTTGACGGAGTTGAAGATTATATAATTGTAATTACTCGCTACATTATTTAGACTCCTTTAGATAGAATGTCTGGTAAAACTTTTGTTCTCAATATTGTTTGTTATATTTATTATTTGTTATTATTGTTTATAGTTATATTTGGTTTAGTTCTGTCTTATTTAGACAAAAAGGGGGAGATGTAGGGATAGGCCCCGCCTGTTTTGGGCGGGGTTGCCTGGGGCGAAGTTTCTACTGATAAATTGAGAGCGCAGAAGCTGCAAGCTCTCTGCGCTTCCTCCCCTGTTTCCGGTTTCCTGTGCTGCGCGGGAACTTTGGATTCGTGAGTTGGATTTTTCTATTAAAGTTGTATAAATTACAATTGTCTGGATTTATCAATTACCGCCACACAGGCTGGACAACCTGAGTTCATTCCCTAGGAACCATGGGGTGGAAGGAGAGAGAACCAGCTTCCACAAGTTGCCGCCTGACCCCATAAGTATGGCATAGCATTTGTGTACACACACACACACACACACACACACACACACACACACACCACATGCACACACAAGCTCGCTTGCACACACATACACACACACACAAAGTAAAATGTAAAATTTTAACAAATTTAAAGGCCATTTTGGGCAAATTAGTGATACTTATCTCAAATTTTACAAGGAGGGATGAGGGGTCCCGGGACTATACCTCAGTGACAGAGCACTTACCCAGCAAGCAGGGATGCCAGGTTCCAAGAGCAAGGCTAGCTTCTACATGCTTTAACAGCGAGCTTTCTAGGAAAGGCTTGTTATCTTTAAAAAAGCCAGATATGGTGGCAAATGTCTTTAATACCAGCACTCAGGATGCAGAAGTAGGCTGACTTCAAACTTGCTGTATAGCCAAGATTGTCCTAAATCCCTACAATTTTGACTCGACCTCCTCAGGGCTGCCTGTAGAGAAAGACTCAGCTCGGGAACAGGAATGAGAAGATGTCAGTGTTGGGTGGGCAAGATGGCTCAGGCCAATGAAGACCGGCAAGCTGAGTTCGATCCCTAGGACCCATGTGGTGAGAGGAGTTTCCCAAGAGCTCCACACATTCACTGGGGCATGCACGTGCTCACACATACACCTGCACAGACCTCCCAACAGATAAATTTAAATTTTTATTTACTATTGTGTATGGGGCATAAGTGGTGTGTGTATGTGTGTGTGTGTATGTATGTATGTATGTATGTATGTGTGCACATGCGTTTAGAGGTCAGAGGACTACTTTGTGAAGTTGGTCCTCTGCTGTCATCAGGGTTCTGGGGGTCAAACTAAGATTGCTCGGCATATACGGCAAGCACCTTTACTCACTGACTCTTCAGTTATTTAAAAAAATTCACTTATTGTTGTTGCTGTTGTTATTATTGTGTATGTGTGTAGGCACGCTTGTGCCATTGTGTGTCTGTGCAGGTCGAGGACAACTTGTGAAAGCTGGTTCTTTCTCCCCCCGCGGTGCCTGGGGATGGAGCTCACGCTGTCAGGCCTGCACAGCAAGCACTTTTGCCCACTGAGCCGTCTTGCTGACCCTGTGTATCAATTCTTAATTCTTTTTTTATGATTGACCATTATCTTGTTTATGTTTTGATTGCTATGAATCAGTTGATGAGCATCGTGGTTGGTTTTAGCTTTTAAATACATTTATATCATTTGTCTGTGTGTATATATATCTTTCTCTCTGTGTATGTGAACACACATGCGGGTGCCTATGGAGGCCAAAGAAAGTGTTGGATCCTCTGGAGCCTATGGAGGCCAAAGAGAGTGCTGGATCCTCTGGAGCTGGAGTTACAGGTGGTCGTGAGTCATTGGACATGGGTGCTGGAAACCAAACTCTGATCCTTAGCAAGACATAGCAATCTGGATCGTTGACCCAACTTGTTTTTGAGTCAGGGTCTCATGTAGCCTTAGGGTGCCTCAAACTGGCTTATGTAGCTAAGGCTAGCCTTAAATATTTACTCTCCTTTCTCCACCTCCCAAGTGTAGGGAGTACATGAGTATAGCCATGAGCCACAGAGACCCACATTGCTCCCCTTTTCTTTCTTTCTTTTTTTTTTTTTTGAAGCAGGGTCTCTCTATGTAGCTTGGAACTCTATATAGTCCCGAACTCCTGATTCTTCTGCCTTAGCCTCCCAGCACCACATCCATCTTGAATTTTACTCTTTTGTGTGCAGAGGGAGGGATATAATAACTCATGTGCCCACGAACATTCATGGCTCCCTCCTTTAGTCTTCTCAGTAAATTTCTAAGATTGGACATCATTCTCTAAGTGACATTTGCTCGAGGATGATGACAGGAATTTTGGATTTGGCATCTTGGTCCTTGAGCCCATCAGTAGAGTTGAAATTGCGGCTTTGGTAAAACCTGGCCTCAGTGTGCATGGGGGTTGTAAGCGGAAATGGCTGGTTTTCGGTTCTGAAATCCAGCCTTCTTTCCTTCTCACTTCTCTTCCCTTTCCACAGCGTCCTTCTTTTGTGTAATGATTTGCTTATCACCTTTTATTTATTTACGTATTTATTTATAGCTCAGACTGGCCTCGAATGCAGTACGTAGACAAGGCTGACCCTGTACTCCCTGCCTTCCTGTCTCTGCCTCCCTAGTGCTGTGGTGACAGGCGTGCGTCACTGTGGTGACAGGCATACGTCACCATTTCTAGCTTATATCGAGCTCGAGAGGCAGCTCAGGGCTTTCTGCACACAGAGCAAGCATTTGAGCATCTGAGCTCCATCTCCAGCCTTCCTGTTTGAAAAAAATTAAACTCTGAGACAGATCTTGCCATGCAGCCCCCGCTGGTCTGGAATAGCACCCTGCCTTGGCCTCTTAAGTCTTGGGGTAATAGGTGTGCACCACTTTGCGTGGCTTCTGGGCAGGGAGCAAAGGAAGCTGGGATAAGATCTCGTTCTGTAATACACGCTTTGGGGCTGGAAATCGTTTTGTATCCCAGTCTGGCTTCAAACTCCTGGCAATCCTGCCTCAGCCTTCGGAGATATTACAGATACGGGTCATCACAGCTCCTTGCATTTATATGCTTTATCTGTCTCCAGACAGGATATCACGCTGTCCAGAATGGCCTCAAACTCCCTGTGCAGCTCCTCTTGCCTCCACCACCTCAGTATTGGGATCAGAGGCATGCACCACCATTTCCAGGTTATGCAGTGCTGAGGATGGAACCCAGGGCTTCACTCTGGGCAAGCACTCTACCCACTGAGCTCCATCCTCAGCCCTCATTTATACTTTCCTGTGGTATGGAATATTGTGCAAACTGATTTGTGTGCTTAACTGCTGTGTCAAGCGATGGCCAGGCAGGGAGAGAGCCTTGCTAGGAACGCTCTTTTGTGTGTCACTGCCTGGGTTTCAGGGATGTTGGTCTTCTTGGACATCCAATGAGAGCTCCTGGCCCTGGCCTGGCTCCCCTCCAGTTAGGCCACCAGCTCCGTTGCTCTAGCAACGCACGACCCATGCAGGTAGCGGCGAGGGTAGCTCCCCCCACCTCCGCTCAGCCTTGCTCGCCTAACGTTGGGCCCGGATGTCAGACCCCACCCACCCCTCAGCGCCAGCCCCACCGGCTCTCTCCCAAACCCCGCCTCCCCGCGGAACCGACAAATCAGAGCTGCAGACACATCGCGCTGCCGGAGTCGGGTAGCCAATGGCGGCGGGCGTGAGATCCTGCGGCCACGCGGCGGCCGGCGGCAGGCGCTGGAGGCGGCCACAGCGGTCAGTCGCTGCTGAGGCGGCCGCGGGTGCGCTTCTCGGCGGGGCCGGGCAGGGCCGTCGCCTGGCAGTGAAGCAGCGCTCCCGGGGAGGGCGCCATGGCCACCAGCTAGGGCGGCGGGAGAAACGGCCGAAGCCCAAGATGCTGGAGCGGCGTCACGGCTGCGCCTCCGCCATCGTAGGTAAGCGCGGCGCCGCGCTCCGGGCGCCGAGCCCCGGACGCCTCCATCCTTCATCCCGCCTGCCCCTTCCCCCATCGCCCCGGCTGGCCGCCTGTCGCGTCCCGCTGCCTTTGCCCAGCAGTCCCTGGCGTTGCTTCCGCCCCCGCATCCGTCTAGCAGGCATCCCGCCTCACCTGCGTACACTCCCTCGGCATCCCTAGCCCGACAGAGACCGTCATCCCGGTTTTTTGAGACAAGCCTCCTCCCTCTTTTATGAGACATCGCAGTTTGTAGCCCAGGCTGGCGTTGAACTCAGTCATTACCCCTTGGTGACTTCGGACTCAATTCATGATGATGCAGCCCACATTGTCTTCGACCTCATTGCGTGTAGCTTAGGTTGGCTTCAAACTTAACTGTGTAGCTCAGGCTGACCTCGGAATCACCGTTTAGCCCAGGCTGGCCTCCGGCTCATCATGTAGATGGCTGATGGCAGTCTTTTTGCCTCCATCTTCTAAGGCCTGGGATGGCAAGCACGAGCCATCGTGACTCCCCCTTTCCATGGCAGTTGCTGGTTCTGCTTCATGGGGAATCATACCTGGAGACCCTTCATTTCTCTCCTCTGCTCAAGTCTTCTGACTTTAGTCAATCTCCAGATTTTGCCTTTTCTTCCGCTCAACGCTTGACCCTTCAGACACTTCCCACGATTCTAACGCCAGTTCCTTTCCCCTTTTCTTTTTAAAGATGTATGCATGTTTTGTCTGTATGTATGTATGTGCACCACGTGTGTGCCTGGTGCCTCAAGAGGCCAGAAGAGGGCTTTGAGTGCCCGGGAGTTGGAGTTATGGATGCTTGTGAGGCACCATGTGGGTACTGGGAACTGAACTGTCATCCTCTGCAAGAGCAACAAGTGCTCGAACCCCCTGAGCAATGGCTCTAGTTAGCCCTCTCCCCGCTTGAGTTAAGACCTCAAACTGGTTGTAGGTTGCCCAGAACAGACTGTGTAGCCTTGAACTCAAAACAACCTAACTTCTGCCTCCCACTTGTTGGGATGACAGGCGTGAACCACAGTGGGCAACTGAGATCTATGCTTTAAACACTGCTAGGGACAAGCAGATGGCTCAGGGAGTAAAGGCTCTTGCCGCCAAACCTGACCACCCAAGTTAGAGCCTCAGAGCCCAAAATGTGGCAGGAGAGACCTGGCTTCTGCACGCTGTCCTCTGACCTCCACTGGAGCCTCCCATACCCTAATAAATAAATGATGTAAAATATATCTAAAAATAAGTATCATAATTTGTCCTTAGGTAAGTTGTACCCATTATGTGTAAAGTGCTCATGGATGGTGACTCACACGGTAGGTCTAGCACAAGGAAGGTAGGCCCAGCTTTGCTTAGAGTACTTGAAGATTCTTTGACACTTCTCTCTCTCTCTCTCTTTCAGAGAATAGAAGAAATTGGTGGGTATTAGGACTCTTAAGGGCTTGCCATTTTTGCCTGTTGTTTGTGCTTATTTGATTCTGATCTATCCTTTTATCTCAGGAAGGGGGTCCTCATCCCTAAAGAGAATCAACCTGTCTCTGCCTTCTGAGTGCTGGGATTAAAGGCGTGTGCCACCTTGCCCAGAGTATTTGTGTTTTTCTTTTCCTCCTTTCTTTTTTGTTTTTGTTTTTTGAGACAGTTTTCTCTGTAGCTTTGGAGCCTGTCCTGGAACTAGCTCTTGTAGACCAGACTGGCCTTGAACTCATGGAGATCTGCCTGCCTCTGCCTCCTGAGTGCTGGAATTAAAGGCGTGCGCCACCACCGCCCAACTATTCATGGTTTTCAAAGATGTTTATTCAGCCTCCATTTCTGGTGAACATCAGGTTTCAGTTTTCATCTTTGCTGGACGACTCTTCGTCTCTCCCTCTTCTCTCTACCCGTGGTCTCTAAGCACACACACACACGCACACACACACACACATCCATTTCTCCTTAGAAATCTTAGAACCAGGGAGTCGTAGCTAATGATGGCTCGGGAGTGAAGAGTTTGTACTAGTCTTGAAACGGACCTAAGTTCAGTTCTTAGAACCCATATTGGGCAGTTCACAATGGCTCACAGGATATGGTGCCCTCTCCTGCATTCTGGGGCATCTGCACCCACATGCAAGTAAGCACACGCATGCACACAAACATTCACAAAATTAAAAATAAATCTTTAAAGATGCATTTATGTATATATACACTGTGTGTCTGATGTTTGCACATGTGTATGTGTTGGGGTTGCTTGTGCCAGTACATACATAGAGGCCAGAAGAGAGCATCTCTGGTCTTTATGGCAATACAGCAAGCACCCTTTAAAAAATATTTTTTATAATTTATTTATTATTGTTTTGTGTGCATTGGTGTTTTGCCTGCAGGTATTGTCTATTCACGGGAGTCAGATTCCCTAGATTGGAGTTACAGACAGTTGTGAGCTGCCACATGGTTACTGGAAATTGAACCCAGGTCCTCTGGAAGGGCAGTCAGTGCTCTTAACCTCTAAGCCATCTCTCCAGCCCCCAGCAAGCACTCTAAACAGTGGAAACATTTCTTCAGCCTCCAAAAGGAGTCTTGACCCTTTTCCTGGGAGACAGCAGGATGGATTGGGGATTCCAAGTGTAATCAAGGGGAAAGAAAGAGGCTGGGTCATATCTCTTTGTGTATCTAGTTTATAGAAAAGCTTTCCTCCTCCTCCTTTTTGGTTTTTTGACACAGGGTTTTCTGTGTAGCCATGGCTGCCCTGGAACTCACTCTTTAGACCAGGCTGGCCTCAAACTCAGAGATCCTCCTGTCTCTACCTCCCAAGTGCAGAGAATGAAAGTGTGTGCCACCACCACCCCTGCTTATAGAAAACCTTTCAATTTGCCTTCCTTTTTGGATATTTGTGTGAGTATGGATGCACACGTGTTCGGTCCTCACCTTCTACCTTGTTTTGTCTAAGGCAAAATCTTCTAATTCTCCATCATATATGTCAGGCTAGCTGGCTGGCAAGCTTCCAGAGATCCTTTGTCTCCACCTTCCACCTTGCTGTGGGAACATTGAGGTTACAGGCACACACTACTGTGTCTGGCTTTGTATGGGTTCTGGGGATCCAAGCTAAGGTCCTCATGGTTATGTGCAAGCACTTTACCCCACTGAACCATTTCCCTAGCCATCATGCCTCCCCACACCCCATCTCTTTTTGAGATAGGATCTCATTCTCAACTCAGGCTGGTCCAGAGTTTGCTACAGTCTTCCTGCCTCAGGGTCCTGAGTGCTGAGATTACAGATGTGAGCCACCACACTGGGTTATCTTAATGCTTAATGTCTACTGTGTTTATATATCTTCTTCCTCTTTCTCAGCCCTAAGGGTAGGGCTTTGAAATCAAGATGGGCTTCTACTTCTACATCCTCTACTCTAGCGGGTTACATGAATGGCCATTGAGAATAGATTTAAAAAAAGATTTATTGTATTTTTAATAGTATGTGTATCTCTGTGTGTGAGTGTATAGGTTTGATGTGGGAGTCCCCTCTCTGTGCTGTGATTACCATTAATGAATAAAGAAACTGCTTTGAACCTATAGCAAGGCAGAACTTAGGTAGGCAGGGAAAGCTAGGCTGAATGCTGGGAGAAAGAAAGGTGGAATCAGAGAGAAGCCATGGAGCTGCTGCCAGAGTCAGACATGCTGAAACTTTACAGTAAGCCACTGTCATGAGGCAATACTCAGATTAATGGAGATGGGTTAAATTAATATGTAAGAGTTAGCTAATAAGAAGCTAGAGCTAGTGGGCCAAGCAGTGATTTAATAATACAGTTCCTGTGTGATTATTTCGGGGCTAAGTGGCCGGCAACCAACAAGTGGCCTCCTGCTGCATAGGTTTGTGCACATGAGTGTAATGCCTGTTAAGGCCAGAAGAGGACGTCAGATCCCCTGAAGCTGGAGTTACAGGTGCTTATGAGCTTCCTCATGGCTGGGTCCTCTGCAAGATCAGCAACCGCTGAGCCTTCTCTCCAGCTTGGAGGATCTGTTCTAAAAAGAGTTTTCTGATACTGGTAGTGCTGTGGAAGATGAGTTAGACAGAGACAAGACTGTCTTCATGGAGGTCACCACAGTGCCGGATGCAGGGGGTGAGGCCAGCGAAGCTGAGGGGTAGATTTGAGGATGGAGAGTTTAGGGGACTTGGCATTTCAGGGTCTTGTGTATGCTAAGCAAGCATGCTGCCACTGATCTGATTTACATCTCAAGCCCTAAGACTTCTCCACTTGGGGCTTTGGTAGCTGCCCTAATGGTGTTTCTGTTCATCCTGTTAGGAAATACCAGAAAAAAAACAGGTTTCGAAGGGAAAGGGAGCGACCCAGTGCCATATCTGTTACAGAGCTCACTGCTTGCTGAGCACCAACCTTCCTTCTTCTGTAAGCAGTCCCTGGATATTTGTAAGCCTTTGGTGAATTTTCAGGGTGCTGAGAAAGCTGGTGGTAACCAGTTTGTCTACTTCCATGCAAAGCAGACTTTGGAAGGCCGTACTCCAGCATCCTAGAAGTGCTTGTGTGTGTGTGTTGACACTCCTTTTGACCACTGTGCCTTAGTCCACATCTCCTATTTGCACAGAACAGCAGGTCAAAGAGCTGAGAGACATTCGCATGCATTTGGGGGGCTTTTCTAAGCTCTCTGAATATCTCATTCCCCAAATCTTTAGTCTTGATTGCTCAAGTTGTGGTTGCTGTTGCCTGAAGCCGTGGCACTAACTAGTTGTCTCTGATTATTTTTAGCAAATGCTTTGGGGATGTGACTGTCCATATGAAGGGAACTTCAATTCCACTCAGCTATTCAGAGAGTAGCTCTGCTCTGCCCCAGCCGGTGGCTACTGGTGTTCCAAAGATGGCTATGAGGCTGGTGGTTTTCAAGGTTTCCTCAGAGCTGGGGGAAGGGGATGAGGCCAGTTATAGTGCTATAGAGCTCACTGCTTGCTGAGTGTCGGGCTTCTCTCTTGTATAAACATTCCTTGGATTTTTGTAAGCCTTTGGTGAATTTTCAGAGTTCTAAGAAAGCTGATGTTGAGGATTTTGTTGGTGTGCCTGTACTCCCATGAAGAGCAGACTTTGGAAGGTCCTAGGACTGCTTCCTACTTCCTGCCTCTCCTGCTTATGAAGAAGAAGGGGTTCAAGTATTAGGTTTTAACACATTTGTTTAGGTCACTGGTAACTCTGAAGCGCTACAGATCTGTTTTTCTGTTTCTGTTTTGTGCTGTTATTTCTGTTCACTGGGAGTCAGCTGACTGTTTAATAGTCCCTCAGTATGTGTTTCTGCCCTCTTCTGCTCGTGCCCTTCCCCACCAAAGTGGGGCTGTTACGGATCCTCTGCTGTAGTGCCATTTCCTCTGTCCTGCCCTTCCTCAGCCCGTAGGCCTAGCTCTTCCCTAAACTCCCGTGTGACCATCATGGCACGCGGAGGATCTCTTGTCTCCTTCCCCACCAGCTCTTCGTAGGCAGATGGTGAGTTACGTTCGTTTATGTGCTCTGTGTGTTTGAAATGTAGGAGTCAGATTTCATGGCAAAAACAGTCCATGTTTAAGATACTGTTACTCTGGATTGCATTTTAATTTTTCAGTACCGGATTGAAGGATGTTTCCTACCCTAGAGAAGTTATACAGGCCGCTGTCATGAAGTCCTCAGAAAGGTGCAAGAAGATAAAATAATAATAAGGCATTTCCATGTTGCTCATAAACATTGTCATTATAGTGGTTTCTGGTGAGCAATTCCATGTCTGTCTTCTCAAGAAGAAGACGGCAGAATTTCTTCTGTGAGTAACTAGGTTGGTGGCAGTAATTTCCCACAACAGAAGTGGAGAACCGATGTATGTGGGATAGTGAAACTATGCTGGGGCTGGAGAGATGGCGGTTATGTGCACGTGCACCGTTTTGTTGCTGTAAAGAGACACCGTGACCAAGAGCATTTAGCTGGGGGCTGGCTTACAGTTTCAGAGGTTTGATCCATCTTCATCATGGCAGGGAGCAAGGCGGCATGCAAGCAGATGATGGAGCCGTAGCTGAGAGCCTCATCATGATCTATGGGCAGAGAGAGACTCTCTGGGCTTGGTGTGCACTTGAAGCCTCAGAGCCCATTCCCATTGACACACTTCCTCCAACAAGGCCACTCCTCCTTTCGAATAGTGCCACTCCCAGGTGACTGAAGCATTCAAATATGATCCTATGGGGGCCATTCTTATTCAAACCCTCACACTGCTTTGCGGAAGACCTGGGTTTGGTCCTCTCACAAACTGCCTGTGGCTCACAACCATTTGTAAGCCTGGTCCCAAGGGGTCCAACATTTTCTTCTGGCCTCCATGGGCATCAGGGCATAAGTGGTACACAGACACACCCTTACACACAAAATACATTGCTTTCAGATGATTTTGTTTCTGTTTACTTGTAGTTCTTTGTTTTATTTTGGTTATTTTGTTGAATATTTCTTTGTTTCAGATGACTCTATAGGTGTTTCTAGAAGATTTAGGAAACACTTTGCTTCATATTTACTCATGGGTTCCTGGTTTTATCCTCACCTACTGTTCACATATCCACAGCATACTGGATGATGATAGGTTTTCACCAAGATTGCAGTCTGCTGGAGTAAACTAACCACTCACAGTGGTCTGTCTGAGTGAACACAAGATGTTTTTACCCGGTCGTTTGAGGTTGCAGAAAGGGGAAGTGGTTGATTTTGGGCTGGAGGATGGAAAAGAGTACGCAGGGACAGCGGCCCTCCCTGAGGGGATGTGCGAAGGAAAAGGGGAAGAGCACAGGAGGCGAGCGCAGGCAGTTGTCGACAAGCGGGCGCTGGTGTGAGTAGTCCTGAGGGCGGGCAAAGTGGGGGACAAGGACCAGCATGTGTGCGTGCCTTGGAAGCTACTCTTTAGAAGGGAGAGCCTTGCAGGTGTGCTGTTTCCTCCACTCCCTGCACCTTCCTTCCATAATTCCACTCTGATTGCTGTGAAAGGGTTTGTCATTGCTCTTGTTCTGTGGGTGAGGAAACTGTGACTCAGTGCTTTATCTCATGCCGTGACTCAGACCAAGCTCAGCTCCCGTCTCCTGTGACCACCTGGCTGTGAGACGGACTCGGCGCCCCCTTCTCGTCTCCTTTCCCTTGTCTGGATTAATTCTACAAAGTTGCTAGGAAGGCATAAGCTTGATTGAGTGGCCGAATGGAAATAAACTGTTGGATCAACTCTCCCTTGTGTGTGTGTGTTTGCGCACGAAAATGTGTTGATTACCATGGGTTATAGCTGACTGTTAGACTTGAGTTGAAGAATCCAGAAGAGGACTGAGTCAGCAAAACCGCCTGCATGTGTGCACATGTGTGTGTGTTTGTGCGCGTGTGCGTGCCATGGTGCACTTGTGGAGAACAGAGGACGACTTTCTGGAGTAGATTCTTTCACCTTTACACTGGTTCTGGAGACAGAGCTCAGGTCTCAGGCTTGCATCACTGGGGGCAAGCACCTTTAACCACTCTGCAGAACCATTTTGCTGGCCTCATCTTATTGTCTTTTGACAAATGTCCTATGTATCTAAAAAATGGATCATTATATTGAGCCAACAGTGATCCTTGCTGAGTTTCAGCAGGTCGGCTCACTAGTCTCTTGTTAGATGTCCTCCTCCACTCACCTACCCTCCAGAGTTCTTCTGTTTGTTTGTTTTGGTTTTTCCAACACAGGGTTTCTCTGTGTAGACCTGGCTATCCTGGAACTCAATTTGTAGACCAGGCTGGCCTCAAACTCAGATCCACCTGTCTCTGCCTCCCAAGTGCTGGGATTAAAGGTGTGCGCCATCACCACCTGACGCCTCCAGTGTTCTTAATACAACTCCTAGACATTATTTTATTTAACTTGAACTTTCAAAAGTGCTTGGGCTTTTAGGTTGTATTTCCCCCGCCGTGGAGTGTATCCTGGATGTTAGGGGCAGTTCTTAATGCCTGGCCAGCTCGCATTCCTCCTGACCATAGCATGCTTATTGAAGTGTGCTGCCTCCAGTCAGGTCCATCCTTGGAGTTCTTTGTCTAGGGTTGAGGCCTCCTGAGCTTTCCTCCTTCCACGTCAGCATATCTGTAGGTGTCATCCTTGTTCACACCATGGTTGGGCATCCACGTTGGTGCAGCGTCATGGTGTAGCTTCTCTTGCATTCCTAGGAGAGGAAACCTCACAGCAGCTTCCTGCCCTCTGGTCTTACAATGTTCCTGCCGCTCTTCTACACTTATTCTGTGAGCCTTAGCTTTAGGAGTTGTGTTGAAGACGGGAGATGTATTTATTTTTATGTCATGCATATGGGTGTTTTGCCTGCAAGTATGTCATGTGTATCACATGAGTGCCTCGTGCTCACTGAAGCCAGAAGAGGGGTCAGTTCCCTTGGAACTGTAGTTATAGACAGTTAGGAGCTGCCGTGTTCTGGGATTTGAACCCAGGTCCTGTGGTATAACTTGATTTCTAATTGATCTTAATAATAAAAACCCAGAGTCGGATATTAGGGGGTGAAAGCTGAAAGATCACAGCAGAGCAACCAGCTACTAGCTCTTACCTCTACGAGATCCTCGGACCAAATAGGTATCCTGTCTCTATAAGTCCCCAGACTGAATGCCATCTCTATGAAACCTCAGACCGAGTCCTGAGCTCCTGTCTCCTCCCACCTTACCCTCTCTCCACCCAGCCACATCACTTCCTGTCCCCACCTCCCAAGTGTTGGGATTGAAGGTGTGAGCCACCACTGCTTGGCTCTGTTTCTCTTTTAGACTGATTCAGTCTAGCACAGCCCAGGGTGGCCTTGAATTCGGAGAGGTCCGTCTCTGGAAGTGGTGGGATTAAAGGTATGTGCCACCACTGCCTGGCCTCTATGGCTAGCTCTGCACTCTGATCTTCAGGCAAACTTCATTTGTTACAGCACAAACAAAATATCACTACACTCTAGAAGAGAAGTCAATGTTCTTAACTGCTGAGTCATTCCTGCTCCCTACTCCCAATCAACAAAAAAACTACAGAATCTGTAGCAGGGCCAGCAAGATGAGTCAGTAGAGACACTTGACACCAAGCCCGTCAACCTGAGTTTAAGCCCAAGGAAGGAAAGAAGCAACTCCCTCAAGCTGTCCTCTGACTTCTGCACATGCACAGCGTGGCATTTTAATTTCACTGATTTATTATGTGTATGTATATATAGGAGAGGTGGGTGGACTTGTGCCATGGCGTGTGCGTGTGGAGCTTAGAGGATAGCTTGCAGGAGTCTGTTCTCTCCTATTTTAATGTGAGTGTAGAGAATTGAATGTAGATCGTCAGATGTGGCAGCAAGCACCTTTACTCAGGAACTCATCTTGCTGGCCAGTCATTACTGGTTTTATTTTATTTATTTAATTCATTTTTCTTGTTTGTTTGTTTGTTTATTTATTTATTTATTTGAGATAGGGTCTCAGATATGGCCTTGACTGGCCTGGAGCTTGCCACAAGGTACAAACCCAAAGAGACACAATTGCCTTGGCCTCCCGAGTGCTGTGATTAAATGTATCCCCCACCACATCTGGCAGTGCTGTTTTTAATATTTATCTATTCTATGAGTTTGGTGTCTTGCCTGTTTCTGTGCCTGTGTACCACATCCATGCAGTGCCCATGGAGGGCAGAAGAGGAGGATTCCCTGCGCCTGGAGTTACACAGAGTTGTGAGCCACCATGTGGGTGCTGGAATCAGACCTGGTTCCTCTGGGAGAGCAGCCAGTGCTGGTCAACTCCGAGCCGTCTATCTCTCCAGCTCAGTGCTGAAGTACTTCGGAAATTTTGCGGAGATTTTGGGGAGTGCGGGTAGAATGGTTGCCTAGCATGGAAAGCCTTTTCCTTGTTCTCCAGGCCTGTACATAAGCAATGAAAGAGGAAGAACAGACTGCAGTGGGCCAGTGCTGGTCAGAGTGTTAAGTTATGTTTTACAGCATGTCAGTTCTTTGTCTTCCTCTTGAAGCTAAAAATGAAACTAAGCATTTTAAAGTCTGTTCTGGTTGTATTTAGCCTTATCTCTGCAAAGGCCCCAGCTGAGAAAACACTGCTCCTACTTTTTTGAAAAGACATGATGCAGCATTTAAGGTGCTGGGAAGAGGCCTCTCTCTCTCTCCTATCACACGGATGTCCATATACACTTGCATGTATACACTGGTAGAAGTGTAAGGAAATGGTCAGGCCAGCCTTTACTGTGCTTTTTTCTTTTCTCTTTTTTTGACTGACTTAGCCTTTCACAATTTCATATATATAATATATATAAAATATACGAATATAACATATTCACATATAATATATGTAGTATATATGTGAAATATTTGCATATAATATATTCACATATATAAAATATTTCACTATATCCTCCCATGGTCCTCTCTTAGTTCCTTCTCCTACTGGACCCTTTCTTCCCAACAAGTCCTCCTACTTCAGTGTCTTTTAAGAAGATTTATTTTTATTATTTTAATTATGTACATGGGGGCAGTATGTGAATGTGTAGGCAAGTGTCCACAGAACACTTGCCTACACATTCACATATTCAGCGCTATTAAGATTCCCTCACAGCCAGTTGTAAACTGTCCTCAGAAAGAACAGTATGTGCCCTTTGTTTGTTAGCTTGTTTGTTTGTTGAGACAGGGTTTCTCTGTCTTTCCCTGACTGCCCTGGAACTTGCTCTGTAGACCAGGCTGGCTTCAAACTTACAGAGATCCGCCTGCCTCTGCCTCCTGAGTGCTGGAATTAAAGGTGTGCGCAACCACTGCAGGCCAGTATGTGCTCTTAACCATTGAACTGTCTCTCCAGCCCTGCCATGTCATTTTTTTTCTTTTTAGGGTTTGTGTGTGTGTGTGTGTGTACCTGTGTGTGTGTAGGCCTGGACTCAATAGTGTCTTCCTCAATCTCTCTCCACTCTATTGAGGCAAGGTCTCTCACTGATTTGGCGAGTCTTAACTGGCCAGCTTGCCTTGGGGAATCCCTGTCACTGTTTCCCAAGTGCTAAGATCACAGGCAGCTACCATGCCCGCCCAACTTTTTTAGCTCTAGGCTCCGGCTCTCACACTTGCCTGGCTAGGGTTTTATCCACTGAACCATATCCCTGGCCCCATGCTTTCTTAAAGGGCTACTTGCCAAGGCTTTGAGAGGAATAACATCACGATGTGAGTAGGGACCTCATGCTTGACACTATCTCCTAGCTAGAGAATGTTTCTGTCAGATGGGTCCTTTTGGAAGCTCACTGAAGATGACTACATATGATGAGCACTGTCTTTCCACTACGCCTGCTGTGGTGGAGGTGGAGCATAGACAAAGTCTTTGGGCTTTAGGGATTGAACATCTTTTGGAGTAAATACAATATGTAAGATAAAATGCAAAAGAACATTTGATGATTTGGTGAGACCTAGGGAAGTGCTGAGGAGAACATACTGCCTGAGTCTCAGCTTGATCATCTGTGAAGCGGGATGACCCCGAGGCCCCTTGTAGCAGAAGTGTTGAGGAGAACATACTGCCTGAGCCTCAGCTTGGTCATCTGTGAAGTGGGGTGACCCGAGGCCCCTTGTAGCAGAGCTGCAGTGTGGACCTGTGGTCTTCCAGCTTGAGAAACATCCAAAGAGGAAGTCGAACTTCATAAGTTAGTAAAAATAAGGAGAATGTTTTGCAGACATGAAAGACCCTTTCTTGGATTTTTTTGGTATTTTTGTCTGGCTAACGTGCCCAACTGATCCTTCTGTCCTTAGCTGGAGCACCCATTTGGTGACCTTGATGGTCTGTTAAGTGTGCAAAAGTCACATGTAGGGCCACAAAGATCTGTGTTCTGAGATATATTCTGATATATCAGTATGCTCAGGATAGGTAGTTGAGATGTTTAGTGGGAAATTGCTAATGGTATAAGACACTGTAGGCATCAGCCATGTTAACCTTTTCCTTTTTTGAGCTAGAGTCTCTAGGTCAGGTTGGCTTCCAAATCCACATGTAGCTAAGAATGACCTTGAAGCTAAGATTGGTTTTGAATTCCTCATCTTCTTGCCTTAGCTTTTAAGTACTGGGACAGTAGCCATGGCCATCTTGTTTATTTATTTATTTTTTTCTCTTTGACGTTTTTGAGACAGGGTTTAGCTGTGGCTGTCCTGGAACTCTCTCTGTAGACCAGGCTGGCCTTGAACTCAAGAGAAAGATTCACCTGCCTCTGCCTCTGAGTGCTGGCGTTAAAGGCATGCAACACCATGGCCAGCTCACCTTGTTAAGTTTTGGTAAGCATCTACTTTTTATTTTTGATTTTAGAAGGGTAGCTAGTTGTTTGTTTTTGTTTTACAACTGAGTGGATTTTTCCCCCCTCATGGGGATAGAAGCCAAGGCATTATGCATGCTGGGCAAACACTACCAGAGCCACACCCCTGCCTTCAGTTGACTTTCCTTGCTGCTAAGGTAACTTTGAGTCATCTGTCATCCATTGAGTCCCGACAGTTGTCAAAAGTTAGCAAGTTAAATATAATTTAAAATATGAAACGTGTAAGTTTTTATTAGAAAGCCTTGCTCGATCAGAATAATTCTGTGTAGTTTTGCTTCTCTGCTTTCCTGTAGCATGCTCAGAAAGCCCTGAAACAAATGGAGCGCGTTAGGAAGACACTCCTGTGACAACCCAAAGATAAAGCAACCATTGTTAAAGCCCCGAAAATTAGCTCTGAGTTGAGTGTGCTTTGTCCAGATTTCAGTCATTTGGAAAATTTCATTGAAGAATTTGTGAACTAGACTTGAGAACTTTTCCTAGGATCATTTCTCTGTCGGTATCTTGTCGTTCACTTCATTCCCTGCCACTGGACCCACACCACTGAGTACCGTTTGGTCAATTCACTTTCTTGTTTTCCATGAAAATATCACAGTTCACCTCAAATTTTCCTTCACTAAAAAGAAAAAACAGGAGCTTGAGAGACTGCTCAGTGGTTATGCTCCTGCATCACGTGGATTCTGCTCTTCACCCATGTCGGGCGAATCTCACAACTTCCTGCAGCTCTAGTTCCAGGGCATCCAGCACCCTCATCTAGACTCCTCCAGCACCTGCGCGCACACACACACACACACACACACACGCACACACACACACTAATAAAAGTAAAAGAAGAATCAGGCTGGGCAGTGGTGATGCACGCCTGAAATCCCAGGGTTTCTTTAATGAAACCCTGTCTTGAAAAACCAAAAGAGAAAAATAAAAGAAGAACGAAAACTTACATATAGTAAAACTGACCTTTTTCTACACAATTTTGTGACTTTTTGTTTGTTTGAAACAGGGTCTCTTGTATGTATGCAAGGCTGGCTTTGACCTCCTGATCTTCGTGCTTCCACCTCCTAAGTTCAGGGATTGCAGGCATGTACCACCATGCTGGTTTATGTGGTGCTGGCGATGATCTCAGCGCTTCATGCATGCCAGGCAAGCGCTCTCCCAGTTTCAGTCTGTCCGGTCTACATGTGGGCACACGCGTGTTGGGAGGCCAGATGACTACCTCCAGTGTCGTTCCTCTGGTGCCCTCCACCTTTCATTCGCCGAGCGGGTTACACAGGCTGACCAGCACTGTCTCTACCTCCCTTTGCTGAGATTACACACAAATGTTGTGTGCATGTGTACACATGTGTATATAAACAGTGTATGTGCAGGTAAAAGAAAAACCACTGGAAGACAGCTCTCTGCTTCTACTGTGTGTTGGAGGAATTGAATTCTGGTTGTCTGGCTTGCATGGCAGATGCTTACCTGTTTTCCCGTGTGTGCCTTAGCATGGATTCTGAGGGTGGAAATGTGCTAGTGTTTTCAAGGCAAGAATTTTGCTTCTTGAAATATCTCTCCAGCCCTCTGTCTTTAAACAGTTCCCCTTGAATGCCCTGTCATGGCACATGAATCCTAGGCCACGGTCTCTTGCTATTTCCAAATAAACTCATTGCTCTGGACAGTCTCTGTTTCAGTTAGTCATTTTAGGTCGGCGTCATTCCAGTGGCTTTGTAGTTCTGAAACTTCAAAGTGGGAGTCCTTCAGCTTTATTCGTTGTCAAGGTTGTTTTGCCTAGAATGAAATCTTATGATCCTAAGTCTGATCAAGTGCCTCTTGCTTACAATCAGTCACATTTAGTGATGCTGCACAATCATCATCCTGACTGGCACTGTGAGGTTTGGAGTCCAGCCCCGCCTGCTTTTGTCTCTTCATCTGCCCCCTTGTTCCCTGCCTTGGAACTACATTGGCCTTTTCTCCTTGACAGTGTTCGAATGCCTTCTCAACATGGGCTCTTGAGCTCAGCATGCCCGTCACTTCACGCTGCCTCACTCCTACTCATTCTTCAAATCGTAGCTTAAGTGCCACTTTGACAGACTGGTGGCTGGAGAGTTGGCTCAGTGGTTAAGAGCACTGCCTGTTCTTCCAGAGGTCCTGAGTTCAATTCCCAGCAACCACATGGTGGCTCACAACCATCTGTAATGAGATTAGATGCCTTCTTTTGGCCTGCACCCATGCATTGCGGATAGAATACTGTATATATAATAAGACACTGTATACTTAATAAGTAAGTTTTTTTTTTTTAAAGGAAAGACTGATTTGAGGTAAGGCTTTAGTAATGTGCTTGCCTAGCAAGCACAAGGATGTGAATTTGACCCCCAGAACCCATGTAAAAAAAAACGCCGAGTGTGGTGGTGCTTGCTTGTAATCCCAGTGCTGGGAAGGTAGAGACAGGTCGAGCCTCGGGGCTCACTGATTTGTCAGTGTGACAAGTGGTGAGTTCCAGGCCAAGAGAAATCTTTGTCTCAGGAGGTAGCTGGTGCTTCTGAGGATGACACCAAGGTTGACCTCTGACTTCTATACACACACACACACACACACACACACACTCACACACATCACATGCACACGCACACACACACACACACACACACGCACAAGGACAAACATTGAGTTGAGACATCTGGCACCAGCTGGTTATTTGGCCCTTTGGTTCTTTTTTGTTGTTGTTGTTTGTTTGTTTAATGTGCATTGGTGTTTGACATGCATGTCTGTGTGAGGGAGTTACAGAGAGTTGTGAGCTGCCATGCAGGTGCTGGGAATTGAACTCAGGTCCTCTGGAAGAGCAGCCAGTGTTCTTAACCACTGAGCCATCTCTCCAGCCCCCTTTATGTCCTGCTGAGTTGTTTCCTGTATGTTTAAAATTGTCATGCTGTGTGTCATCCTTGGGCCTGTTGTCATTTGGGTGAAGCAGACCCTCAGCTCTATAGAATGCCCCCCTCTTCTAGTTTGGGAAGGTCCCCATCATCCTTATAATATAGTTCTAATTTCATCAACCAGAACGTTGCTGTTCCAGGGTTGACTCTTACTCTGTTTTCTGTTTCTTGGTCTTCTTGCCATTGTTTTTTTTTTTCCTTCCCATATACTCCCTTTTAACATCTTAAGAGTGCCTTCCATATAATGGTTACTATTTTGTATTAAGACTTTTTAATGCTGTATTGCTACCAGTTGTCTTAATTAATGCTTTTTATTTATAGTCTTTTTTTTTATTTATTACGTATACAATATTCTGTCTTGTGTGTCTGCCTGCAGGCCAGAAGAGGGCATCAGATCTCATTTCAGATGGTTGTGAGCCACCATGTGGTTGCTGGGAATTGAACTCAGGACCTTTGGAAGAGCAGGCAATGCTCTTAACCGCTGAACCATCTCTCCAGCCCCTTGTAGTCTTTTTTTTTTAATTAAGTCAATCTTTCTTTTAATCTCAGCGTATTTCTCAGGGTTCTTGATTGAAGTCTGTGCAATGCCTGACAGAATACCAGGCACTCCATTGCATCAAATGGATTAATAAATGAATAAACGAAAACCAGATTTTGGTTGGTATACCTCACTGAGACCATTAAACCATTTTTTAATTATATATTCATTTTTAGAAAACAGCTGTGTTGAGGTGTGATTTGTATGTCATAATACTCACCCATTGTTCGAGTTCAATGATTTTATTAGATTTATAGTTGTGCAACTGTGACAACAGGACAGTCAGGAGATTTTCATCTACTAGACAAAGTCCATACTGCCTGTTGGCAGTTAAATTCCTGCTTCTGGGGACTCTTCTCTCTGTAAGCTTGTCTGTGTAGATACACTGTATACTGAGTGCGGGTGTTTGATTAGTGCGTGGCTTAGACCACTGAGACATTAAGCTCTTCCACCCATACATCTGGCCTGGAGCAGGGGAGCTGTCAAGTTCAGGCTGTTTGTACATCTACGTCTTCCTTTCCCTTTTTTTTCCCTTTCTCCCTTTTCCTTTAATTTTTTTTTCAGACGGTATCTATTAGTCCAGTCTGGCCTAGATCTCAGTATATAGCCCAGGCTAGCACCAAACTCCTGGCATTTTACCTGCCTCAAAGTCTTAGGATTGTAAATCTGAGCCATACAAACTTCTCCATTCCCGATTTCTTTGTGCCTGCGTTGCTCAGCCGGCACCATAGCCTCAGCCTTCTAGAGTTGCTCACTTTGTTCAACTTGACAGTGCACTTGGGCACGTGTCTTGTTCCCCACCTCAGATTAGCAAACTCCCTCCACTTAAGAGCAAAAGCTACCAGTGCCAACTGTTCACTGTCCTGCTGCCCATGTTACCTACTGAGCTGGGGGATGGCGGAGTTACAGACTCGCTGTTCTGACCTGCTTTTATAGTGTTCAGTTGTAAATGTTCTTAGGTTGTTTTAGTCCTTTGATTTCCAGAGCACTGAAAGACCCAGTTGTTAATCAAGCTATAATTGCCGAGGGGAGGGGAGATTGGCTGTTGTTGTCACTGGGCCGGAGCTGGAAGTCCTGACTCTCAGAATATATTCTCCTCCTCCTTTTCTAAGATTTTTAAAAATTTTTATTTTATGTGTGTGGGTATTTTGTCTATGTGTGTGTGTGTCTGTCTGTCTGTCTGTCTGTCTGTATGTATCACATGTGCCTGGCACCCGTGGAAGCCAGGAGAGTCCATCAGATCCCCTGAAACTGGAGTCATAGATGATTATTAGCCACCATGTGGGTACTAGGAATTGGACCCATGTTCTCTGCAAGAGCAGCAGGATGGCTCAGCCATCTCCCCAGCCTAGAATGTATTTCTTCTCTAGTATATTCAGTCACTTCTCCACATAGATTTTTTTTCTGTTTTAGTTAGCATCCTGCTGGAAAACAGAGTCAGTAGGGTATGTTTAGAGGACACAGACACACACACACTCATATTCTCTGCGGGTAGGGAGGATGGAACAGCTAGAAGATTGATGTGTATTTCTGTGTGTAGCAATTTGAATACAAATGGAATGTATTAAATATTTGCTAAATTTGCTGTTAAAAATGGTTTTGTTTTTCTGTTATGAGCCAGGTGCATAGCTTCATGTTTGTTAAATTAAAAAAAAGCTGTTTCTAATTATAAGCATTTTTTTTTGTTTGAGGGGATGGGGCTCTCTTCTAGAGGGTCTTCATGGTAGGCAAGCACTCTGCCATTAGTCTGTATTCCCAGCATCCTTTTACTTTGAGACAGACTTACGAAGTTGCCCACGCTGTCCTCGAATGTAGACTGGCCTTAATACAGTCCGCTGGTCTCAGCCTCCTGAGTAGCTGGGTTACAGACCTGCACCATGTGCCTCACTGTTTGCTCACATCTGTGGATCTTACATTCTTAGGAGAGTCAAGCATCCAGGTCGCTTCTGCTGCTTTCTGGCTAGAACCATTGCTGACTGGTACAATCATAATGTAATCTTTGTTTTTCTACCAGATGCTGACCATCTTTCTGAAGTAGAATCTCCATGGCCTGAACATTTCTTGACAAAAATAATTTTGAGTAAAATATATGTTTAAAAAGAAGATAACCACATCAAGATGGTGGGAAAGCTGAAGCAGAACCTACTTTTGGCATGTCTGGTGATTAGTTCTGTGACAGTGTTTTACTTGGGCCAGCATGCCATGGAGTGCCATCACCGAATAGAGGAACGCAGCCAGCCAGCTAGACTGGAGAACCCCAAGACGACTGTGCGACCTGACCTGGACAGCAAAGCCAACAAAACATTCACCTATCACAAAGATATGCCTTTAATATTTATTGGAGGTGTGCCCCGGAGTGGAACAACGCTCATGAGGGCTATGCTGGATGCACATCCCGACATCCGCTGTGGAGAGGAAACCCGGGTCATCCCTCGGATCCTTGCCCTGAAGCAGATGTGGTCCCGGTCCAGTAAAGAGAAGATCCGCCTGGACGAGGCTGGTGTCACTGATGAAGTGCTGGATTCTGCCATGCAAGCCTTCCTTCTGGAGGTCATTGTTAAACACGGGGAGCCAGCGCCTTATTTATGTAACAAAGATCCTTTTGCCCTGAAATCCTTGACTTACCTTGCTAGGTTATTTCCCAATGCCAAATTTCTCCTGATGATCCGAGACGGCCGGGCATCAGTGCATTCGATGATTTCTCGAAAAGTAACCATAGCGGGATTTGACCTGAACAGCTACAGGGACTGCTTGACCAAGTGGAATCGGGCCATAGAAACCATGTACAACCAGTGTGTGGAGGTTGGGTATAAAAAGTGCATGATGGTCCACTATGAACAGCTTGTCTTACACCCTGAACGGTGGATGAGAACGCTCTTGAAGTTCCTCCAGATCCCATGGAACCATTCAGTTTTGCACCATGAGGAAATGATCGGGAAAGCTGGGGGAGTGTCTCTGTCAAAGTGAGTACATGCAGTGTTTCTTCTTTCTGACCCTGTATTCAAATGATGGAGATGTAGAAGTGTGCCATTCACTCAGGCCACACACACACACACGGGACACAGAGACAAGCTTCTCTGAGTCCAAGGCCAACCAGGTCTGTAAAGTGTTGCAGAGCAGTCAGGGCCACAGAGACCCTGTCTCAAGAAAGAAGAGAAAAGATATAGGCAAGTGTGTTTGTGCAGTGCTGGGGACAGGGCTGCTGGGCAAACCCTGTACTGAAGTCACATCACCAAGCTGAATTTAGAAAATGTCACAGGGATGGATAAGGACATCATTATCTCCTGCAGGTAGGAGGTTGATCAACCACAGAAAGAGCAAGGCCAGATTAGACTCCAGAGCTTGCCACTGGTGGGCTCTTGTATTTTTCCAAAGGACTGAACCACATTCCTTGCTTCTTTGGGTATGTGAAAGATACATTGTGTTTTTACAAAAGGCTAGACAATCTCCAAAATTTGGGCACCTAGTTCATATAAGAAGATTGTTAATTCAGTATGCATACAACAGTGATTTTAGCATTGATGAGATGCCAGTGCCTGCTTTCTTTCTCCTGAACTAGCTGTCCTGGCACTGATAATCTGTTGGTGACTTTTATTCCTACAGTGAGGTCATGCGAATAGAAGTTGCTGCTACATTCAGTAGAGTAGGGGCTGGAGAGACGGCTCAGTGGTTAAGAGCATTGACTGTTCTTCCAGAGGACCCCAGTTCAAGTCCCAGCACCCACATGGCAGCTTATGATTGTCTGAAACTCAAGTTCCGAGGAATCTATGACACCGTTACACAACAGACATGCAGGCAAAACACCAATGTACATAAAATACAAATAAATAAATTTTTAAAAAATTGAGGAGAGTAAATTGGTTATACTTAAATTTCACTTTTATTCCTATATATTCCCTTATAAAATTAAGATAAAAAAGCAGATCACATACTTCCAGCATACAGTGGTACAGAATATCCATTCCTGCTCCACAGTGTAGGGAAGGGGCACAGTGAGGAAATAATGGACCAAAGCAAGACCAAAGACCAGTTAGCCTAACCCCAAACTCTGTGCGCTCTCTTTCTTCTTTGTGTGTGTGTGTGTGTACATGCGTGCATGCACACACACGTGTTGACTGGTGATCTTACTATTTTATTCTGGAAGCTCATTCATCTTTTTTTAAAAAAGATTTATTTTGTGTGCTATCTGAGTGCAATACCAGCAGAGGCCAGAAGAGGCTCTCAGGTTGTCTGGAGTTGGAGTACCAGGGTTGTGAACTGCTCGACATGGGCGCTGTTGGCCAAGCTTGGGTCCTTCCCAAGAGCAGCAGGCACTCTCACTTTGACAGCTCTCCTGCCTCTCTTCCATCTTATCTTCTGCAGCAAACTCCTCTACTAATTAAAAAGAATGCATGATACTTTTCAGATTTTGATTAGATGATGGGTATGGTGGCCTATGTCTTGACTCTCAGAGCTCAGGAGACAGAGTTTGAGACCAGCATGACCTATATAGTGAGTTCCATGCAAGCCAGTTGACACCCTGTTTTGTTGAGATCCTTCCTCAAACAAAACAAAAACGCCCCAAAACCTATCAAGATTTTATTTGAGGTTTTTTTTTTTTTAATTGTTCATGTCATTGCTTGGGTAACTATCAATGGAATAGCTTTTAAATGTGTTTCATAATCCTCGATTTATTTTTGATTATTTTTCTCATTACTCATTATGTTTTTCTGCTTATTTGTGTGCCAGACATTGTGAATATTACTATTTTGGGTCTTGGATATTTTTGTACTTTCTATAAATACTCTAAAAGTATTGAGCCTTGTTCTGGAGTTCATTTAAATTACTTGGCCAGATTGAGTGTTTAGAATTTTGTGTCTGGGCTGGAGAGATAGCTCAGTGGTTAAGAGCATTGCCTGCTCTTCCAAAGGTCCTGAGTTCAATTCCCAGCAACCACATGGTGGCTTACAACCATCTGTAATGAGGTCTGGTGCCCTCTTCTGGCCTGCAGACATACACACAGACAGAATATTGTATAAATAAATAAATATAAAAAAAAATAGAATTTTGTGTCTGTGCTTTATTTGGTGAGTGAAAGAACTGCTTTATGCTTTCTATGAATAAGGCCTTCTTGAGTACTGTCTACTGGGTAGAGTTTCCCACCTGCTGGGTAGGAGCAGGCTCTGTTCTGTTGCCATAGAAGGGCTGGACAGAATTCCCTATGCATTGTTTTGCATGTTTTTCCCCCTTATCACAGCTCCAGAATCCCTCTGTCTCTGTTCTCAAAGCTCCAGCTACTTGCCTTTCGTTGGACTTTCTGTTCCATTTTTTAAGTGTCTGCTGACCCAGCCTTCATGGTGGGACGTGTATCATATAACCCAGAGTGGCCTTGAGCTCCCTATATAGTTGTATCAGTCAGGGCTCTCTAGAGTAACAAAACTTATAGAGTGATTCTCTCTCTCTCTCTCTCTCTCTCTCTCTCTCTCTCTCTCTCTCTCTCT
>JABTXL010008573.1:477329-491678 GCA_025134845.1 Neodon shergylaensis
TGTGTGTGTGTGTGTAAAGAGGATTTATTGGAACGGCTTACAGGCTGCAGTCCAGCTAACCCAACAATGGCTGGCCGTGAATGTAAAGTCCAAGACTCTAGTGGTTGCTCAGTCCACAAATCTGGATGTGTCGGACGGTCTTTAGTGTATGCTGGAGTTCCAAAGAGGTTCCAGTGCCAGTGAAGGAATGAGTGTGCTAGCTAGCAAGGCCAGGGCAAGCAGACAAAGAGCAAAAGCTTTCTTCTTCCATGTCCTTAGATAGGTTTCCAGCAGAAGGTATGCCCCCGATTAAAGGCAAGTCTGTAACGGAGGTTTCTCTCCTGTCTACCAGTTCCTGAATAACCACTCTGAGGCTTAATACTAATTACTTAACTTAAAACTTAAAACTGTTTGGCCTGTTAGCTCAGCCTTATTATTAACCAACTCTTACAATTTAAATTAACTCATTTCTATTATTCTATATTTTACCATGAGACTTGTTGCTTTGTTCCTCACATCTTGCTTCCCTGGTGACTGCTGGCTGGCGTCTCTCTCACTTCTGCCTTCTTTCGTCCTGTCTCTCTGCTTGAATTTCCTGCCTGGCTCTATTCTGCCTGGCCATTGGCCAAATCAGCTTCTTTATTAACCAATGATATTCACAGCATAAAGAAGGGCATCCCACATCATGAATCTTCCCACCTCAAGATCAAAGGTGTGTGTCTTCCTGCCTCAGTGGTCCAGATTAAAATTGGATTTACCCATTTCAAACCAAGCGAAAGGTCTCTCACAGGTGTGCCCTCCATTTCTGTATTGTAGTTCACTCCAAATGTAGTCAAGTTGGCAACCAGAAATAGCCATCACAATAGTCAAGCATGGTCTTGAATTTCTGACCCTCCTACTTATATTTCTGGACTGTTGGAACTTCAGGAACGTGCCACCAATCCCATCTCGTCTTCCTGTCATGTGTTAATATGTTCTGGTTTTTATAGTTGCAGTTTTCCTGTTCTGAGTGCACAATTTTCTGTTCTGTCTCTGTAACATGATTGTGTTACTTTTCAGTATGTATTCCTAATGTGTAGAGGCTGAAGGATACCTAAGGCTTTTGTTCTCTCAGCCATCTTGGCTGCTTGTGTAATAACAGCTTCTGGACTCCATGCAAGGGTCATGGTTACTGCCGTTTCATTGGAAACCCAGTATCATTTATCACATTATTTGAGTGCAGACTTTTCTGTTATTGTTTTATCATAGGTTCACAACATTGTAAATTCGCATTAAGTTGATTTAATAGGAATCGAGGAAAGAGGCCTCTCCAAATGGTTTTAAATGTTTTGCTGGGGACTGGAGTGGTGGTTCAGTGGTTAGAGCACTTGCTGCTCTTACAGAAAACCAAGTTCAGTTCCTGGACTCCCAGTGAATGATTCACAGCTTCTCCAGTTTCGGGGGCTCTGATGTTCTCTTCCGCCTCCACTGACAGCTGCACACATGAGGTGCACACATACAATCAAATAAATAAATATCAGTAAATCTTCAAAGAAAGACTGAAATGAGGCTGGGAACTAGCTGTTCTTCCTGACTCTCATCATGGCTTACAGCAATATGTAATTCCAATTCCAGGGGGATCCTAAGCCCTTTTCTGGCCTCTGTACATATTAAGCACACACATGGTGCACATACATACATGCAGGCAAAACATTCATATACATAAAATAAATCAATCATAAAATGTTTTCTGGAGACCAGTGAGTTATCAGCAGAGAAGGGTGCTTTCCATATCCATGGAAGGAGAGAGCCAGTTCTTCCAAGTCCTCTTGCCTCCATACTCTTCCTTGCACGGTCCCTAAAAATGCATATGATAAAAACTGATTCTGAAAACGTTTCCTGGGCAGGTGAGATGACTCTGGCTAAGTCAGTCGTGTGTTCAAGGCTGATGACCCGAGTTTCAGTCTGATCCCGGGACCCAACTGGTAGAAGAAAACTGACTCCTTACAAGTTGTCCTCTGATCTTCATATGTGCAACACACACACACACACACACACACACACACACACATGCTCACACGCAAAATAAACAAGTAATAATTAAAAACAAAGTATTTTGCTGTTTAGGGTGACATCAAAAAAAAGATGATGCAGGAAAGAACTGGGATTTTCTTCTTCCATGTGAGAAGCACACACGTACACAACCTACAGGAAAATAACCAAACCTGTGAGAATCAAGTGTTTTAGATATCTAGAAATTACACAAAAGCTCAAAACATCTAGGGGGCCGGAGAGATGGCTCAGCAGGTAAGAGCACTTGTTGCTCTTGGAGAGGAGCCTTGGGTTTGGTTCTAAGCTCTCCAAGCCTCTGATAATTGTCACTCTGGCTACAGAGAGTCCGACACTCTTCTGGCTGCAGCAACAGTGCATGACATACATGCAGGCAACACGCATACATGTAAAATAATCATCTATTAAAAACATCTCGGGGAGTACTTATTCATAAAATATCTGAATTTCATGGGAAGGGTGATACTTATGGTTTTTTATTTTTATTTTTTTAATTTGCCTCAGCCCTGATCATCATTCTATCAGCTGGGCTGAATGGACAGCCTGAATTGGTACCTGTTTGCTTTTTTGGTAGTTCCTTTGAAAAGGTCTCTCTATTCCTTTTGACCCAGAACTGGTTCGCCCCTGAAGCTGCTGAGAATATTGAGGCCTGTTACCGGAAACATCTAGGGGTTTTGGCATGCTGCCTGAGGCAGTAGATAACAATGTGGTCAAACTCCAGAAACCCTGAACATGTACAAGGTCTTTGACGCGTTCCTGCCAGCGCAGATGGCCAAGGTCCTGGACTTGCGTGCATGCCTGCCTGGAGAGGACTTCTGGCTGGTCCCAAGGCTCCACAGAAACAGAAAACACAGGCAAGGGCAGAGATAGAAACCAGCTACCTGAATGCTGTGCCCCAAACACACACAGAGCTCTTGTGAGTTTAGGCATATAAAAAACTTTATTTAGTCAGGCAGTGGTGGAACAAGTCTTTAATCTCAGCAGTCAGGAAGCAGAGGCATGCAGGTCTGAGTTCAAGGCCAGCCTGGTCTACAGAGTGAGTTCCAGGACTGCCTGAGCTACACAGAAAAAAACAAACAGAAAGAAACTCTGTCTGGTTGTTGGCTAACCACCAGTTTGACAAACACAGACTTCAGTGCCACACATCAAAAAAGAAATGCAGACTTTGTAGAGTCCATTCTGAAGAAAATTATACACTAAGCAACAACTAGGGCAAAGTGGAGTGTGTGTTCATTTATGTGAGGTACACCTATGTGCTGATGCTCATGTGTATGTATGCCTGTGGAGAAGTCACTGTGGGTGGTTTCTCAAGTGCGGTCACCGTGGTTCTGAGCCCCAGGGATCTGCCTGTATCTCCTGCTCCAGCTCTACGATTGTAAGCACGTGCAGTTTTGCATAGGTTCTGAGGATCAGACTCATCTCCACACTTGGAAGGCAAACGTTTCATGGATGGAGCCAGCTCCCAGGCCCTGAAATATTTATTTATTCATTTATTTTTAAATTAACAACAAGCCAGAAGCAGGTAGATCTCTGTAATTTCAAGGTCAGCTTGGTCTGGTGATAGTGAGTTCCAGGACAGCCAGGTTTATAAAACCCTGACTCAAATAACAACAAACAAAAAAATCAAAAACATCAACCTAAATCCAATTATGAGTCTGTTGGTTTCCCTTGCCGCTTAGTTAAGTTTTTTGTTTTGTCTTGTTTTTGTCTGTTTAACCCAAGCCAGGGTCAAGGGTCATTTTGGGAAGAGGGAACTTCAGTTGAGAAAACGCCTCCCAGGGGCCCTGTAGAGATGGCTTACAGCTAAGAGCATTTACTACTCTTGTAGAGGACCCTGATTCAGTCCCCAGACCCCACACAGTGCTTTATAACCATCTGCAGCTCCAGTTCCAGGGGATCTAACACCTTCTGATTTCCACAGCACTCAACACATGTGGTGCACATACATGCACTCAGGCAAAACAGTGACACACACAGAATAAAATGAGTAAGTCTAAAAAATAAAGAGAAAACATTTGCGGGACTAATGATTGTTGTGGGCAGTACCACCCTTGTGCAAGCCGTCCTTGGTTCTATAAGAAAGCAGGCTGAGCAAGCCATGGAGAGAGCAGTTCAGTAAACAGTGGTCTCCCCTTGTCTCTGCTACAATTCATGCCTCCTCCAGGTCCCTGCCCTGTTTTAGTTCCTGTTCTGACTGCTCTCAGGGATGGACTGTGATTGGGATGTGTAAGCCAAATAAATCCTTTCCTCCCCAAGTTACTTTTGTTCACGGTGTCTTATCATAGCAACAGAAAGCAAATCAAGACAGTTCACATATGGGATTTTAGTTAGCGTTTTAGCACTGGCCCCTTGTGTTACTCCTGAAGTCCAGAACAGGCTCTGCAGAATTGTAAGCAGCATTGAACCACAATGATTGTCACTTCATGCTGGAGGGCCAAAGCAGAACGTGCTAGTGAGGGAACATTTGAGAAACGGGATGCAGTGTTTTTTTTTTTTTTGGTTTTTCGAGACAGGGTTTCTCTGTGGCTTTGGAGCCTGTCCTGGAACTAGCTCTGTAGACCAGGCTGGTCTCGAACTCACAGAGATCCACCTGCCTCTGCCTCCCGAGTGCTGGGATTAAAGGCGTGCGCCACCATCGCCCGGCAGGATGCAGTGTTTTTATAACCACAAGCTCTCACATCTAGATTAACCCATTTCTAATATTCTATGTAGCCCATGAGGTGGCTTACCAGAGAAGATCTTAACCTGTGTCGGTCTGGAGTGGGAGAATCATGGCGACTCCCTCACTCAGCTTCTTTCTCCCAGCATTCTGTTCTGTTTACTCCGCCTACCTAATTTTATGTCCTATTAGGGCTAAGCAGTTTTCTTTATTACTTAACCAATGAAACAACAGATAGAAGATGACCCTCCCCCATCATGTTGTCATGTATAGAAAATTCTTTCTTTAAACCTTTGCTATTGACATGATTTTTTTTATGAAATTCTGAGGACTACAACATGCTTCCAATCAATAATCGATCAATTTCTGCTAAAGGACCTGGCAGACCTGTATGTGATTGGATGTGTGTTATGTATATAGGACAAAGCCTATTTCTGATTATATCTTGCACCAGGTTGAATAATAAAGCCATTTCTATATCATCTGGCATAAATTTAGTGGTTTCAATATGCAAGACAACTCTTTCTGTATATTGTGAATAACCATATAGAGAGGTTCTTTATAATCCCTTAGTACCATGAGAATGGCATATAATTCGGCCTTCTGGACAGAATTATAAGGGCTCTGTTCCACCTTACTTAATCCTTCTGATTTGTAATCTGCTTTCCCTGATTTATTTGTATCAGTATAAAATGTACAAGATCCAGTTATTGGTGCATCACATACAATTCAGGGAAAAATCCAAGAAATTCTCTTTATAAGGTTAAGTCTATGCTCTTGGAATAATTGCTATTGTCTACAATCATTTCTCAAATGTCCCATTCTACCACAATTAAAACATTTGCTATTTTGAAAAAAAAAATGAAATCAGATTTGCTGTTTGCAAAGAATGCAGGGCTGGCTGGCCACACACCAAGATGTTGCTCCACAGAGAAAATAAGACGACCAGGGACGAACTGCAGCGCGGCTGCTTTGTCTCCACACAGAAGAATAAAGGCTGAGGCACGGCCTGCGTGTGGGGGAGCTGAAGAGTAGACCACAGAAGGCTGTTTTCTCCTTATTCTTGCATTGACTGTTCCTGTAAACTGAGACATGCCCTTTCTTTCTGAAGAATAGAAGCAGATTTCCCCAGTTTCTTCTATTCAGTAGATGAGGAGAAATAATCAGATATAAAATATTTAAAGCAGTCATGAAAATACATTTTTATTCATTTCATTCTAGAGACAATCACTGATTTTATAGGATGGATATTGAATTTAAACAGATTGATTAGCATCAAAGAAACTAAAGGTGGTGAAGAGATGTCATATATAAGGTGATCATAGCTAGATTATTTCCAGCCATTAGAGAACAGATAGCCTAATGTTACATAAATCATGTTAGGTCATGAGAGAGGGAAAGATTGTGGCTGACACCTGTAATCCGAGCATACGAGCCAGAGCTAGGAGGATCAGGAGTTAAAGGCTGCCAGGGTCTGATACATGGAGAATTGGAGGCTGTCTTAGTCAGGGTGACTGCTGGTTGTGATGAGTCATCCTGACCAAAAGCAAGTTGGGGAGAAAGGGTTTATTTGGCTTACAGTTCCACATTGCTGTTCAACACCAAAGGAAGTCGGGACAGGAACTCAAACAAGACAGGAACCTGGGGGCAGGAGCTGATGCAGAATCCATGGAGGAGTCTGCTTATGGTCTTGCTCCTCATGGTTTGCACAGCCTGCTTTCTTACAGAACCCAGGACCAGCAGCCCAGGGACGGCAGGCACCACCCACAGTGGGCTGGGCCTTCCCCGTCGATCATTAGTTTAGAAAGTGCCCCACAATCGATTTTATGGAGGCATTTTCTTAGTTGTGTTTCTCACCTCTCAAATGACTTTAGTTTGTATCAGGTTAACATAAAACTACCCAGGACAGACACCAATGGGGCTACTGAAGACCTTATCTCAGAAGCAAAGAAAAATCAGGGAAGGGGGTGGAAAAATGACTCAGTAATTATTAGGGAGTACTGCTTTTGCAGAGGACCCGAGTGACACCCAGCACCCATGTCAAGGCAGTTCATAAGCACCTGTAATTCCAATTCCAAGGACTGTATTGTGTGTTGTTTTAATGTCAACTTTCCACAAGTTGGACTCACCTGAGTAGGGAACCTTACCCGAGGAACTGTCCTGTCGGCCCTGATTGATGTGGGAAGACCCACCCCACTGTAGGTGGCACCTTCTGGTGGGAGCCCAGATACAGGGATGGGGGAGACTTTCGTTTGCTTGGCTTCCCTCCTGATGCTGGGTGGCTTTGCCCTTTGGTTGCCCTGACTCCTTAGATGGTAGCAGAACCCAGCAGCCCTCTAGGAACCTTCTAGGCTATTGGATCCAGTACCCTCCTCTGACTTGTGTGCATGACCACACATGGGACACACAGACATGCATGCAGGAAGGGACCCATACACATAATAACTAAATTTTTTCTTTATTTTTTTTAAGACAGGATTTCTCTGATAAGCTCTGGCTGTCCTGGAATTTATTTTGTAGACCAGGCTGGCCTCAGATTCAGAGATCTGCCTTCCTCTGCCTCCCAAGTGCTGGGACTAAAGGCATGTGCCACTATTGCCTAGCTTTAAGAAAAATTTTTAAATCTTTAAAAAATTGTCATTTCATGAAGCCTTTATTTAGTCACAATTTGCAGTGGAAATTGTGGGAAGGAAATTTCAGATAAATTTTTAAAATGTCTGCCAGATGCTCAAACCATAAACAATAACAATGAAAGGAATTCAACTGTATATCAAAGACTGGTAAGATAGCATGACCAAATAACTTTTATTTTAGCAACTGTCAACACAATTTACTCAATCTGTGAATTAAAGAATAAAGACCCACCTGATTATATCATTCAGTTCTGAGCTTTCTTGGTTAAAATTTATTTGTCTTAAGAAGGAAGCGATGAACTTGAAATGTAACCATTACTTTTATTTCCTGCGTTTTTATTACACATCCTATTCCGTGCTGGGTAGTGCCCCCCATGATGGGCAACAGCGCTAATGAGACATACACAGCACAGCTTCCCCTCCTGGGACTCTTATTAGCACTGAGAAGCCACCCTACAAATACATTAAAAGGCAAGCAAAAGGTGTGTTTTGTGAGATGGTAATAAACACTGGATGACAAGCCGTAAGGCAGAGAAATGGCTATTTGTGGGAACGGCTGGAGGAATGTCAGGAACAGCCTGTGACATCTGAGTGGAGAGGTGCGGGGTGAGTGGATGAAGCAGACAAACAAAGCAAGATAAAGGCTACATACGAAGTAAGAAAACCGTGTGTTAGAGGCTTTAATGAAGAAGAGAAAGAAAGAGCAGTGATGAGAACAGGAGTTGTAATCTGCCTGGCTACATGTGATGCCCTGCCTCAAAAACCAAACAATAATAACCTGGCATGCCTTAATTACCTTCAGTCTTCAGGTTTCCAGGTGCTCCATTCCTTTCTCTACCACACATTTAAATTTGTAAAATTTTTTATTTTATGGCTCTATATTTATATGTCCGTGTTTGTGTCTTGGTGAGTGTATGTCGCATGTGTGCTGGGAGCTGCTTGGTGTGAGTGCTGGGCACTGAGCCCAGGTACTCTGCAAGGGTAGGGAACACTCCTAACTGAGCTGTCTACCACACGTTGAAGATTTTGTTTTATTTGTTGAGAGGGGCGCACTGTGTAACCTTGGCTGACCTGGAACTAGACATAGCCAGTCTCAAACTTAACAGAGATCCACACTTCCTGAGTGCAGGGTATTTTTATTTTCGTGTGTTTCTATGTCTCTCTGTGTGTGCCTTGTCTATTTGGGCCTGTGGAGACCAAGAAGGGTTGATGGAGCCCCTAGAGCAGAGTTTCTCAACCTGTGGATCTCGACCCCTTAGGGGTCAAATGACCCTTTCATGGGAGTTGCCTAAGATGACCGGAAAACACAGATATTTATGTTAAGATTCACAACAGGCTGGATCGATGGCTCAGGGTTTAAGAGCACTGCTGCTCTTCCAGAGGTCCTGAGTTCAATTCCCAGCATCATATTGTGGATCACAGCCATCTGTAGTGAGATCTGATGTCCTCTTCTGGCCTGCAGGGATACATGTAGATAGAGCACTCATATACATAAAAATAAATAGATCTGAAAAAAGATTCATAACAGTAGCAAGATTACAGTTATGAAGTAGTAATGAAAATAATTTATGTTTGGGGTCACCAGAACATGAGAACTGTATTAAAGGGTGGCAGCATCAGGAAAGTTAAGCACTGCCCTGGAGCCACCTGTTGTGTTGGCTGGAAAGGAGTGTGGACCTCCTGCAAGAGCAGCAGCAGTATTACCTTAGAGCCATCGCCAGCCATTTTTTTAACCGTATACTTTATTTTATTTTTTTTAAATATTTATTTACTTATTATGTATACAATATTCTGTCTGTGTGTATGTCTGCAGGCCAGAAGAGGGCACGAGACCTCATTCCAGATGGTTGTGAGCCACCATGTGGTTGCCGGGAATTGAACTCAGGACCTTTGGAAGAGCAGGCAGTGCCCTTAACCACTGAGCCATCTCTCCAGCCCCCCGTATACTTTATTTTTGAAGGATACATAATTGTCTGAAATGTTATTTGTGGCATGCTGATTCCCCCCCCCACACACACACATTATTCTCAGTTCTATACTCTATGCCAGTTGGCAGCTGAACCTAGAGGCTTAGGCAGTCTGATTTGGCAATGTTATTCATCAGTGCGTGGTTCTCTTTCTTTTGTGATGTTAGCAGCTCTTGATCTTCGGTGCCTAGATTTATCAGTTTGCTCTATCTTGCATCTTTTTGTAGTCTGATTTCTATTTCTCTTTCATATGTTAGTTATAAAATTTTATTATCCCACTGCTGGTTTGTTAGCCTTTGTTCATGAGTCTTTGTGTGCACATGCCCACACGTGTAAACAATTATGCTATAAATATCATCTGTATGTAGCACATATATTTATTTTTAGGTTTATATGTCTTGCTTTATGTGTATGAGTTCTGTCTGCATGTATGTATGTTCACCATCTGCGCGCCTGGTGCCTGTGGAGGTCAGAATAGGGCGCCACCTGGAACTGGAGTTACAAATGGTTGTGAGTTGCCATGTGGGTGCTGGGAGGTGAATCTTGCTCCTTTGCAAGAACAAGTGCCCTTAACTACTGAGCCATCATTCCAGCCTCCAATATAACACGCTTTTAAAAAGATTTTATCTATGCATATGTGTGTGTCTTTGTGTACACCCATGTGCTCTGTGGGTGCACACCCAGGCCAGAAGAGGATGTTAGATCATCTGGAGCTGGAGTGACAGGCAGTGGTGAGCCACTCAAAGTGCGTGCTAGGACTTGAACTCTGGTCCTCTTTAAGAGCAGCAAGTGCTCTTAGCTACTGAGCCGTGTCTCCAGTCCCATAGCACCTGAATTTCTGGTGTAGATACGTTTAAAACTATTTTGAGCTAGGCAGTTCCAAGACAGGCTCCAAAGCTACACAGAGAAACCCTGTCTTGAAAAACAAAGCAAAAGCAAACAAACAAACAAAAAAACCCCAAAAGTATGTTTGTTAGAATTATTAAAATTACATGTATTTATTTATGTGTGTGTCTGTGTATATACACATGATACTGTGTGTATATATGGAACTCAGAGGACAACTTGTAGGAATTAGTAGGTTCTGGGGATAGAGCACAAGACACCAGGTTTGGTGACAAGTGCCTTTTACTGACTTAGCTATCTTCCTGGTCCTAAGCATTTTAAAACCATCTTTCACAAAGACAAAACCTGAACATTTTCTAATACTAGTCTTTAAAAATATGGCTATTGGTGGCATTTCATGGTGTATTTCCCTGTGATCATCTGGCTTTGGTTTCTTGACTTCTATTCTTCCTCTTTGCATGTCCACTCCAACACGGATGCTTCAGATGGAGGACTTGAGTTCTGGTAGTAGTTGCTGCACACTGATTCAGCTGTGGCTTGACAGACAGCCTGACTGTGGACAGCTTTAATAGTGGGTGCTGAGAGAGGCTGGACTCTCATGACCCATCGATGGGGCGCTGGCTGGTTCACGTTGGTTAGGTTTTTTTTTTTTTTTTTGGTTTTGTTTGTTTGTTTGTTTGTTTGTTTTTGAGACAAGGTTTCTCTGTGAAGCTTTGGAGCCTGTCCTGGAACTAGCTCTTGTAGACCAGGCTGGCCTTGAACTCACAGAGATCCACCTGCTTCTGCCTCCTGAGTGCTGGGATTAAAGGTGTGCGCCACCACTGCCTGGCTGGGCTGTGGGTTTTGAATCACACCAGTGTGTCAGATACTGTGTTTTAAGGTTCCGGAGAGACAGAGTGCCAGAATGGTAACTGAAATCCCTACATGTCAAGACCACATGTTGCCTGCTTTCTAAGACTGAAGGAAACACTTGTCTGCTGCCCATTCTTTTACATTTTTATTATGTTTATTACTGTGTGTGTGTGTGTGTGTGTTAGAGAGAGTGTGTGTTAGTGAGTGTACATGGGCACATTGTTTGGCTCAGTAGGGAGAGAGAGAATAAATAGTGACACTCTTTATGAGTCAGAAGACAAGTTTTGAGAGTTAGTTGTCTTCTGTTAAGTGCTTTTATTTTTTTTTTTAATTTTTTATTGAGAAAAAGAAAAAAAAGTTTCCGCCTCCTCCCAGCCTCCCATTTCCCTCCCCCTCCTCCCACCCTTCTCCCCCTCCCCCCACTCCTCTCCCCCTCCCTCTCCAGTCCAAAGAGCAGTCAGGGTTCCCTGACCTGTGGAAAGTCCAAGGTCCTCCCCCCTCCGTCCATGTCTAGGAAGGTGAACATCCAAACTGGCTAGGCTCCCACAAAGCCAGAACTTGAAGTAGGATCAAAACCCAGGGCCATTGTCCTTGGCTTCTCATCAGCCCCCATTGTTCGCCATGTTCAGAGAGTCCGGTTTTATCCCATGCTTTTTCCGTCACAGTCCAGCTGGCCTTGGTGAGCTCCCAATAGATCAGCCACACTGTCTCAGTGGTTGGGTGCACCCCTCGTGGTCCTGACTTCCTTGCTCATGTTCTCCCTCCTTCCGCTCCTCATTGGGAACTTGGGAGCTCAGTCTGGTGCTCCAGTGTGGGTCTCTGTGACTATCTCCATCCATCACCAGATGAAGGTTCTATGGTGATACGCAAGATATTCGTCAGCATTGCTATAGGATAGGGTCATTTCAGGTTCCCTATCCTCAGCTGCCCAAGGAACTAACTGGGGACCTCGCCTTGAGCTCCTGGGAGCCACTCTAGGTTCAAGTCTCTTGCCAACCCTAAGGTGGCTCCCTTAACTAAGAATTGTGCTTCCGTGCTCCCCTATCCAACCTTCCTTTATCCCAATCATCCTGTTTTCCCAAGTTTCCCTCATCCTCCCCTTCTCACTTTTCTCTCCCCATCCCCCGTTACCCCCATCCCACCCCACCCCCAAGATCCCAAATTTTCTCCCCGGCAATTTTGTCTACTTCCCATAGCCAAGAGGATAATTATATGTTTTTCCTTGGGTTCACCTTCTTATTTAGCTTCTTTAAGTTCACCAATTATATACTCCGTGACCATTATTTATGGCTAGAAACCAATTATGAGTGAGTACATCCCATGTTCATCTTTTTGGGTCTGGGTTACCTCTCTCAGGATAGTGTTTTCTATTTCCATCCATTTGCATGCAAAATTCGAGAAGTCATTGTTTTTTACCGCAGCGTAGTACTCTAATGTGTATATATTCCACACTTTCTTCATCCATTCTTCCATTGAAGGGCATTTGTTCAACTATGTTCATAGCAGTATTATTTGTAATAGCCAGAACCTGGAAACAACCTAGATGCCCTTCAATGTTAAGTGCTTTTAAACCCACTGAGCCATCTCAGCAGCCCTGACAAAGAATTTAAAGCTGTCAAATAGAATTTACAATTGTTTAACTCTTTTCTCTTTTTGTCCCATGCAGTCAGGCTGACCTCTGACTTGCTTTTACACACTGGGATAATCTGGAACTCCGGATCCTCCTGCCTCTGCGTTTGAAGTGCTGAGATTATAGGTGGATACCGCCATGTTTTTGTTTTGTTTAGATTTTTGGTAAGTAATTGTTCATTTTTTTTTTCAGAGTGGAAAGATCAACAGACCAAGTCATCAAGCCTGTCAACATGGGGGCTCTAGCAAAGTGGGTTGGGAAGATACCCCCAGATGTTCTACAAGACATGGCAGTAATTGCACCCATGCTTTCTAAACTTGGATATGATCCATATGCCAATCCCCCTAACTACGGAAAACCTGACCCCAAGATCCTTGAAAACACCAGAAGGGTAAGTGAGATTCTCAAAGTAACTAAGGAAAGACATGGAATTTGGCTTTGAGTAGATTTTTCTTGCTTCGTTTCTAACTTTTTATGACCAGGAAATTATTTCAAATTACCATTGTTCTAACTTGCTGAATGCTTTATCATCAGAGGTCTGCAACGTCAGCAAAACCCTTCTTTCAAAGAGCTGTGGGGACAGTTGAGTCACGTGCTCTGCGTGCTCTGCTCAGCTTGTAGGATGTTGTCCTTTGACTCCCATTTGCATGGTGACATTTGTTCTGGTAGCTGATTACCCCAAATTTGCACAAACAACAGAATTATCTGGCTTTACTTCTGGTTCCTTTTTCTTTCCTTATGTGTAAGGAACACTTTACTTTTAAGGCTTTGTTTAACTGAGGTGTGATTCTTGACCCCCGAGGGCAGATGTTATACTGTCCCCTGCTGGGGAGATGGCTCAGTCCTTAAAGCTTGTTGCGCAGATGTCAGGTCTTGGGTTCAGTCCCCAGAACCCACAGAAAAGCTGGCATGATGTCCACCTCCATACACATGTGGACATGCACTCTCCCCAATATATATAACACTACACATAATAAAACTAGATACAGATTATCATGGAGAGATGTCTCCGCAGTTAAGAGCACTGGCTGCTCTTGGAGAGGACCTGGATTCAGTTCCCAGCACCCACATGGCAGCTCACAGCTGCCTATAACTTTAGCTCCAGGGGATCAGATGCCCTTTTTTGGCCTCTAAGGGCACTGTATACATGTGGTGCACTACATACTTGCAGGCTAAACATTTAAACATGTAAATAAAAATAAACAATAAACAGGGTTGCATCTTTACTGAATGTTGTTTCAGATAGCTAAAAACTTAAAGAACTAACCTGAATAAATACATTAGTGGTAAAGTCTGGTTTCAAATCAGAATTTTACATATCTGCTAAAAGTTTTTGTTGGGTAAGATAAACATAACATTTAAACTTTTTTTTTGACATCTGTGTTGGGGAAAGGATTAGACAGAGTCTCCTGTGGCTCAGGCTGGTCTTTAACTCACTAGATAGAAGAGGAGCTGGGTACTGAACTCAGGTTCTATATTTTAGGGTTTTTATCAAGGTTAGATTAATAAAGGTGAAATTAAACCAGTCAAAGTGTCTGAGATTTTTTTTTAGTTACCTCATATATGTTGCTGAACACACGTGTATACTGTAGAAATTATTGAAAACCAATATAATGGAAGCAATTTGTTTTAGATTTTTGCTAATTTTAATAGGTTTTACTGATAAATGTAATTGAACATTTTCAGTTTATTAGCTGTCTATATGTGGGTTTTTGTCTGTTTTGTTTTTTCTTT
>JABTXL010008573.1:491688-509628 GCA_025134845.1 Neodon shergylaensis
TCCTTCCTTCCTTCCTTCCTTCCTTCCTTCCTTCCTTCCTTCCTTCCGTAGACAGTGTTCTGTCTGTATGTATCCGTGCAGGCCAGAAGTGGACGCCAGATCTTGTTACAGATGGCTGTGAGCCGCCATGTGGTTGCTGGGAATTGAACTCAGGACCTTTGGAAGAGGAGACAGTGCTCTTAATCCTGAGCCATCTCTCCAGCCCCATGGTTTTGTTTTTTCAAGACAGGGTTTCTCTGCCCTGGAACTCGCTCAGTAGACCAGGCTGGCCTTGAGCTCAGAGATCCGCCTGCCTCTGCCTCCAGAGTGCTGGGATTAAAGGTGTGCGCCACCACCATCTGACTGTTGGTTGTGTTTTATGAACTGTGTTTTCTGAAAGTTTTATTGTTTCACATATTGAAGTTTTGAACTGCAGTTTGCTGAACAGCAAGCCAGCATTAGTCTAGCCTCTCACTTCGCAATCCCTGACAGTCTTTTTGTAATGGGCTGGTAATTGGTAGCTTTCTCCTGTGCACAAGACTAGATGGGATTTCCGTAAATTAAGACAGGTGTGTCAGTAATATTTCAAGGTTTCCAGGACAGTATTCAGTACAGTTTCACATGTGCAAGTTGTCTTGGCTAGATTATTTTTGGCTTTCTTGAGTGGTAGTTGAGAAGAATGCTGTGGTTTGAACCCATGTGATTCGAGAATGTGTTTTATGCCCACTGTGGCTTTTGAAAGGGTTTCATAATGCATTCTGGGGGGTCGAGAATTGAGAAAGAAAAGATGAATTCCATTTTTGATCCCTTTGTAATAAATGTATGCAATACTAACATGCTTAGATTTTTGTTTCTCATTTTTCTTTTACTGTGTGTATGGCATGCACGTGGAAGTCGGAGGACAACTCTGGAGAGGATTCTCTCCTTCCACTTTTATGCAGGTTCCAAGAATCACACTCAGCTTGCCAGACTGCCAGCCATTGGAAACTAGTGAGCCATCTTGCTAACCCCATCCTTGTCTTTTGAATTTGAATTTCATTGTCTGTCTTACCAGTTAGCTGCATTTCAAACCAAATCCTGTGTATCTTCAAAACTTTTTTTTCTGTTTTGCTTTGATTTTTGCCTTTGATGACTCAGATCTGATAATATGCAGCAGTCGTGAGCTGTATCATGATCATATAGTTCCAAAGACATCTCCAATGCAGAGTCTGGTGGCTGTCTGCAGAAGTCGTGCCTTTACTTATGATGGGGAGAGAGGAGGACGGGGTAGGAGAACAATCACATTTTGACTGGGAATGTAGAAATCCCCATCTGCAGACAGATTTCACAGAGTGTACGAAGCCCAGGAGTCAGGGTGTCTGAGTCAGCACATCTTAGGGATACATTGCCCAATTCTAAATCAAAATCCTGTGTGTTGAGGTTGCCCTGACTCACACAGTAAGCTGGAAATGAGATACTAACGCATCCCATGCCCTGTCCCCACCACTCTCTGATCCCCAGATTGTGGCACGCTTTTATAAATAATGCTCCCTGGGTCACATCTCAGCTTCTCCCTCTTCCATACTTTTTTTTTTTAAATCTTTTTAGACCTAGAAATTTGTTTGAGAATATGACCAAATATACTCCCTTCCTCAGAAATATAGGCTTATGCATACATTGAATTTCAGTGAACACAGTTTTAAGTTTCCTGTTTCATAGTGTTCTTGTCAAGCTCATCCACCCTCAAGGCTTTAATTATTTTTATTATAACCCATTTGCTGATGGCTGTCATTCTTGGGGTTTTCTGAGGAGACTTTGGCTGAGCTGAAGGTTCATTGTTCCTAACTGCTACTTGGATACATGAAAGAACCTCATATCCAGTGTTCAGAAAAACTTACTGTCTAAACTTCTTGCTGGCTAGAGAGTTAGCTGCACCTGTTCCCGGCTAGAAGAAATGCAGACTAGGTAACAGGAGTGCAGCTGTGATGGCCTGCATGCTGCATGTGTGGTCTGCCAGCCAGAGAGCAGGTAGGAGTTGGTGCACACAGGGCAAGCCTGATGTTGTTTAAAGACCTGGTTGCTAAACTTAAGAGTCATGATGTTGTTTGTAGCATGTTTTACATGCAGATAAAACATTAGTTCACATAAATAATTTAAAAAGAAAAGCTATAGAACAGCAATAATTGAAGAGGTCATGAATTTGGGAGGAGTAGGGGAGACGTGGGGAGAAGATGGGGTAAAGGTGTTGTAAATGCAGAACTCGTGTAGGAGATCCCCCCCAAATAAAGATAAGGGTTTCTCCTTTATTTTATTTATTTATTTATTTATTTATTTATTTATTTATTTATTTATTTATTTATTTTGGTTTTTCGAGACAGGGTTTCTCTGTGTAACAGTTTTGGCTGTCCTGGAGCTCCCTTTATAAACCAGATTGCCTCGAACTCACTGTGATCCGCCTGCCTCTGCTTCCCAAGTGCCAGGATTAAAGGCGTGCGCAACCACCACCAGCTTTGTTTCTCATTTCAACAAAGCAAAGAGCAGCTCCAAGTATGAATGGTGTAGCCCTCGTCCACCCTAGTGAGAAAAGAGGAAGTTGGTGGGAAAGCAGGGGTCAGGGTGCAGAAGGCACAGTACAAGACAAGGGGGAGCTTGCAATGAGTGAGGAGAGCAGGGTTAACGGCCTGAACCATGGCAGCAGAAGCCACAGTTGGTAAAAAGCTCTTGTCAGCCTGACCCTTGGTGGATGGAGAAAACCTACTACTGAAAGTTGTTCTCTGACCTCCGTACATACAGCATGGCACACCTGCGCACATGCACATGCACACACAGCAAACGCTTCATTAGATTATTTAAAAAAGAGAGAAAGGCCGGGCGGTGGTGGCGCACGTCTTTAATCCCAGCACTAGGGAGGCAGAGGCAGGCGGATCTCTGTGAGTTCGAGACCAGCCTGGTCTACAGAGCTAGTTCCAGGACAGGCTCCAAGGCCACAGAGAAACTCTGTCTCGAAACCCCCCCCCCCAAAAAAATAAAATAAAATAAAATAAATTTTTAAGACATAAAAAAGTCTCTGTTAGAGAGTGAGCAGTGTTTCCACTAAGTTTGTGACCATGCCTTGTAACTAACTCCTTAAACACAGCCACTTTCTAAAGCAGGGGACAAAGCAGACTGACTCATCTCTGCTGCACCTCCCATCCAGATCGGAGGGGCCACCCTGTCTTGAGTCAGGCAACTCAAGGGACAAACCTGCCTGTGAAGACCCCAGCCCTGACATTTCCCCTCTAGCCTCTCCTGTGCACATTGCAGGAGCAGGACCGTGGAAAGACAAACAGAGCCGTAGAAACGTCCAGGTGAGGGGCACAGGCATGCTGGAGATGCCCTTTCAGGCTGCAAAGACAAAGATGAGAGGCGAGGAGGCTGGAGGAGTAGCTCTGCCTTGAGGTCGCATGGTTAAGAGCACTGGCTGCTCTTCCAGAGGACCTGGGCTCAATTCCCAGCACGCTCAAAGTGGCTCAGAGTCCAGTTCTCTGGACTCTGAAACCCTCTTCTGGCCCAGGTGGGTACCAACTATACACATGATACGCAGACTTGCATGCAAACAAAGCACCCATACACTAAAAATTTTTAAAAAACTAGAGGTAAAGGTGATAATTAGCAAAAATTCACGCACATGAAACACAATGGAGGGATAGCCAATGAGTAATAGATGCCCCCAAAGGAGAGGACAGGGAAGTGAGAAGCTTTCTGGGCTGGCTGCGACCTGGCAGGTACAAGCTCTCACCATTCTGAGAAGCACTGAAAAGGCGGCAGAGCCTGGATAGAGTTTGGTAGTGTTTTTAAATTTCAAGGATCTTGGGCAGCTGCTACCAAGGAAAAGAAATGGAGGGAGAGGGGATTGTCAGCAAACAGAAATAATACTGGCTGCAGTGTTCTCACTTGTGATACTACATGTTAGCCAACAGCAGACACGGCAGTGATTGCTAGCTGCACATGTAATTTCTTACTAGTTTTGAGTAGCTTGTATATGTCGTGTCCCTTAGCATATGGTTTCTTTTCATTCATTTATTTTCAGGGTAGGTTTTTTTGTTTTTATTTTCTTTTTTATTTAGACAGGATCTGGCAGTGCAGCCTGAATTATTCAGGAATTCACTATATAACCCAGGCTGTGCTCAAACCCATAGTTTGCTGTCTTAACCCTCTGAGTGCTGGAATTGCTGATGTGTGACACCATGCCCTGTCCACTGCCTTTTAGAATTTTTATTTTTTAGATTTTTGCATTTTTATGTGAATGAGTGTTTTGCATGCATGAATGTCTGTGTACCATGTGAGTGCAAAGTTCAGAAGGAGTCAGATCCCCTAGGATTGGTGATTGTGAGCCACCATGTGGATGCTGGAAACCAAACCCAGGACCTCTGCAATAGCAACAAGTGCTCTTAACTGCTGAACCATCTCTCCAGGTCCTCCATTGCCTTTTAAGTAGTCTAGTGATATATCTGAGTAGGAATAGCACCTGCTGCAAAATAGTATCTCCTAAACATGGCGGGGATGCTACCCAATGAAATCTCAGCAGTAGAGTTACCTAAACAGGATTTGCATGGTGACCACACCAGTCAACATGCCAGTGTGGTTAGGGGAAATTTACTAAGGTCCTGCCCCCACTAGGTAGAAGAGCTCCAGTCAATCATTGGCTACTGAGGTAGGGATCTGTTTTCTCCAGGGACAGGCCCTTGCTGTGTTATCCAATCCCAAGTAGTCAGCCCTAAACATATGTTCATACAAGCAACACTAAATGGACTTAGGATTTATACATACATGCATGCACACATATATATCCCCTAGCTGTTCCACAAGAATAGTAGAGAGCTGGGCCAGGATACCAGTCTTAATATGACAGTTAGCTGGTTCTTTGGTATTCAACGCTCATAGCAATGTGGCTATCATAGTCCTCTGGAGTGGGAAGCCACTTCCTCGTTCCCGGCCACGCAGACTTGCAATAACCACACAGAAACTGCATTAATTAAATCACTGCTCAGCCTATTAGCTCTAGCTTCTTATTGGCTAGCTCTTCTATCTTAATTTAACCCAATTCTATTAATCGGTGTATCGCCATGTGGCTGTGGCCTACTGGCAAGGTCCCAGCACATCTGTTCCAGGCTGAGACTACATGGCGTCTCCTGACTCCACCTACTCTCTCTGTGTATCTTTTCCAGCCTGGCTATATTCTGTTAAGCCATTGGCTGAAAGCAGCTTCTTTATTTATTAACCAATAAAAGCAGCACATACACACAAGGACCTCCCACACCAGTCCTCGACTAGCATGGTCCAGCACACTCATCGTGAACTGTCATCTTCAGAACCTTATCCTGGGGACTAGAGAGGTGGTTTCACAGTTAAGAGCACTGGCTGCTCTATCAGAGGACCGAGGTTCAATTCCCAGCACCCACATGGTGACTTAGAACTGCCTGTAACTTCAGTTCGGAGGGGTCTGATGTACTCTACATGAATGCCGTACACAGACATACGTGCAAGCAAAGCACCCATACACATAGATTGAGAACAAACAAACTATACAGACCAGGTTTGCATTGAACTCACCTATTCTCTTCCCTTTCTGCCTCCTAAGTTCTGGAATTAAAGGCACTTGTCACCATCCTGGGCCTGAAAATCCAAGTCTTAACGATAACTTTCATATATTGGTACTGCTTACTGTGATAAAAAAGTTTCTATTTTATATGGACCATGTAGTCCCTATTAATCACTTTCTGACTCATCTGCATCCAACAGTTATTGCACTGTAACCTTTCTTTATGTATTAAAGATATGTTTAGAGTGGATTTTCGTGCTTCTGAGCTGATTAATGCATTTTCTTCACAATGGTGGGAAGCATTGACATCGTTCCCACTGCTTCCAGACAGGACAAGACTGTTGAACTTTCTAAGAACCCGGTCTGTGATGTGCACAACCGCCAGAACACTTAGATGAGAACATGTAAACACGCATGTCACCAGCTGTTAGGCAGCATTTCTGTTTTGGCGATAAGGAGTCTCTCTGAGTCACACAAGCCCAGAGGGACTGGAAATGTAAGCTTCAAAGCTAGCTCCTTCCTGTGTTGTCATTCCTGGCTAGAGTTGTGTTTTCTCTACGTGTAAAACTACTAAGTCATAATTCCCCAAGGGAAAGTGATAGAAATAATGAATTGTATTAATGATGAATAGCAGGCAAAGCATGTCCTGTTGGTGAGGGTCTGCCAGGAACTGAGACTTAAGATCAATCCAGTTCTGCACAAAATTATGTTTAAGCTAATTCTGGCTGGAGACCTGTCTCTTCACTCGTCCCCGGACCCAAAGGAAGCGCCAAACTCAAGTCCCCGTCCTTTCCTTCCTGTGTGTTTTCCCTATCCAAATTGCTGGCTTCTCTGTGTCTAATTCCTTCAGCTAGTTGTGGGTTCAACCCCCTGATTCAAGGTAAACTCCACTCAACAGTCTCGAATATCACAGTATGATCAAATATCCCAAAACAGAATCTAGTATCAAATTCCTTCTGTGTTTGTTTGTTATTCGCCATTTAGAGAATTTCTTTGTGTGCTCAGAAGCTATCTGGTGACTGACTAGTCAGTATCCATAGGTTCTTGTCACAGTAATTCTGAACTTGGCAGCTGTTAGACTGTGTGTGCGTGTGTGAATTTTTGATACAGGGTTTCTCTGTGTTGCCCTGGCTGTCCTGGAACTCATCCTGTAGACTAGACTAGCCTTGAACTCACAGAGATCTGCCTGCCTCTGCTTCCTGAGTACTGGGGTTAAAGGTGTGCACCACCACGCTGGTGTCAACCTTTTTTTTTTCAACTTTTTTTAATAGACTGCTTTTTCATTCTTTATAACATTAATAGTTCTACTTAAAACCAAAAAACTAAACAGGAGCAAAACTACTGCAAACTGTTGAAACAAACATTTTTATACTTAAACAGTGGGTATGTATGCATTTTAGTAGCTATTTATTTATTTATTTATTTGGAGAGAGACATAGGTTCTCACTGTGTAGCCAAAGCTGGTCTCAAACTCAAAAATTTTCTGCTCCTGCTTCTGCCTTTCAAGTTCTGCATACCAGATATGAACCTCCACAACCAGCAAACAATAACTTGTTAACATTATGCCATTGAGTTAATTTGGTTATCTGATTTTTCCTATTTAAATATATATACAGAGAAGTATACCTAGCATATCAATAAAAGATCACACCTCATAATACTACAAAATTAAGACAGTATATTTCTTTTTTTTTCTTTTTTTTGGTTTTTTGAGGCAGGGTTTCTCTGTGGTTTTGGAGCCTGTCCTGGAACTAGCTCTTGTAGACCAGGCTGGTCTCGAACTCACAGAGATCCTCCTGCCTCTGCCTCCCAAGTGCTGGGATTAAAGGCGTGCGCCACCACCGCCCGGCAAGACAGTATATTTCTTAGGATCTGTCTCCCCTGATACACACTGTCATGATTATGTGTTGAGATTCATCTATGTCGTTAGTCGTATAACAATTTATATTATTTCCACTGTAGAGTATACAATATATGCATTGACTGTGTTTAATAATTTATTATTATTTAGTGACCCTCAGGATTAAAACTAGGATATCATACACACTAAGATATTACAATACCAATGAGCCACACCCATTTTTAGACAGGGTGTCACTGTGTATCCCTGGCCAGCCTGTATCTTGCTATATAGACCAAGCTGACCTCAAACTCAGAGAGCCACCTGCCTCTGCTTTCCAAATGCTGGGATTAAAAGCATATGCCATCACATTCTGCCTATTTGGAATTCTTTTGAGACTGAGTGTCAAGTAGCCTGTGCTGGTCTTGAACTCACTGTGTAGCTGAGGCTGGCCTTAAACTTGAGATGCTCCTGCCTCCACCTCCCAACTGCTTGGATTATAGATGCACATCCCTGTGCCTGTTTTACTTATCCATTCTGAGTGTGTTGTTCCTCAGGACTGCTTTTGTCATACTGTATCTGGAAGTTAGGGTTTGTTATAGTGTATGCCCTTATGTAAAACTTTATTGTCCTAATTATAACTACTTAATTAGTTTAGCTCAAATTTGTGTGTGTGTGTGGGGGGGTGTTCGTGTATGCATGCACACTGGATTAGTTACTTTTCAATTGCTGTAACAAAACACCAGTACATAAGAGAAAGCAATTAATTGGGCTTAAGGTTTCAGTGGGCTAGAGTCCATCATGAAAGTCAGCATGGCAGCAGCAGCAAGCCTGCTGGCACCGGAGCGCAGCTGAGAGCTGATTTCCCAGTCCACAAACAGGAAGCAGAGACAGCACAGTGGAAATGGTGTGAATTTTTTGAAATCTTAAAACCCGTCCTAGTGACACGTCCTCCAACAAGGCCACTCCTTCTAACCCTTCCAAAACAGTTCCACATGCTGGGTGGGGGGCGGGGAACCAAGTATTCAAACTTATGTGCGTGTGCGTGGAACCGGGATGCAACCCAAAGCCCTGGATTCCATCCCAGGACTGTATAAACCAGGCACAGTGATTCAGGCCTGAACCCCAGCACTGCCACAGTGGAGACGGGCAGGAGGAGTGGGGCTCAAGGTGATTCTCGGCTAAATAATGCATTTAAGGCCACTCTGAGATGGCCTTGTCTCAAAAGAGACCTCTGAGCTTTAAGTAGATGTTACTCTAAGAATCATCTAATATTTCTTAAATAGGCTTTTTGGGCAAACTGAGGAAACTGCTGTTGGCTCAAATCCAGGATTGTAACTGGAGAAATGACGGGCAACCAGGAGGAGCGCACTCCTAACCAAGCTCTGGCACTTGATTGTGGTTCCTACCCGACATGGCCTGCCCCTTCCCAGTCAGCCAGCCCAGGAGCACTGGGGCAGCTGCTGCCATGGACTCTAAGTGAGTTAGGTCTCACTGAGTTCTGTTTCCCTAGCTGGCCCTGAACTGGCAGGTCGCTCTCTCATGAGTGAAGCAGCAGCCCAGTGGCTGTGATGTGCACCAGGAGGCTCCCGTTTCCTTAACTCACTCCTGCTCTGTTCTTTCCAGGTCTATAAAGGAGAATTTCAGCTACCTGACTTTCTGAAAGAAAAGCCCCAGGTACCGTACGTACACCACTTCCCCTTCCTCTTCTTTTCTGTAAGAGCTGGCTCTTCCACAAAGTAAGCTTTGGAAAAGACAATGAAGTATAAAAAACGAAAACAAGAAATAAAATCCAGGTGTGCTGCTTTGTACCCATAATGCCAGCCATCAGCTGAGAGGAGAGGATCAGCACAAATCCAAGGCCGCCTGGGCTACATAGTGCCGTTCCAGGCCAGCTCCCTTCTCAACGTGCCAACAAGCAGATAAGTAAGGGAAGTAGAAAAGACCTGTGCTGGCAGTAGCAAGCGGCTGTGATTTGAGAGAATTTAGGGTCTTCCGCAGCTAGGGAAGTGAACACTCAGCCACGCAGATTTCACATGGGAATGGGGAGAATGCCTGAGCATCTACTTTGCATTAAGATGCAAAGTAATAATAATAACAATAATAAATTAATATGTACCTTTGGTATTTTTATTATATTCATGTTTGAGGTGTTTTAGCTGCTCTCACATTGGAAACCGAAAGACCTATAATACATAATGCACACAGCAGTTGGCTGTCAGCAATTGTGAGAGTTCAAAGCCTGTAATCCTTGTTTTTAAAAATAAATGAAACCAGCCAGGCAGTGGTGGCGCACACCTTTAATCCCAGCACTCAGAAGGCAGAGGCAGGCGGATCTCTGTGAGTTCGAGGCCAGCCTGGTCTACACAGTAAGTTCCAGATCATTCAGGCTACATAGTAGGACCCTGTCTTAAAAACAACAAAAAGGCCTCCTTGTGCTTACCACAGGCTGTGTTCTTACGCTGGCTGTATAGAAAGAGGAGGCATAATAAAGCCACCCCATGTACACCTCAGCTCAGGCCACTGTGCCTGCTCTGTATTGTGAATGGGGAGACATGGAAAAAAAACAACAACAAAAAGAAACCAATCTATAATTACAACTGTAATGTTTCAACTCACTTGCATTCCATTTTTGTGTCCAGAGTTGGAGGAAAACCGAGATTATCATGGTGTGCCTGGAAAAGGACAGCGTGTCCTGTGGTCCCCTGTCACTTGTGTAACAGCTGGGAGAAGAGACATCACTGCCTGTCATTAGCCTTGATGTTCCACATGGGCTGAGGCTTCCTATCTCTAGGGTGCTGCTCTCCATAATGAACTGAGTTTCTAAAAGTGTTTGAGTTAGGATTGCAGGGGAAACACTGCCTTATGTGTCGCATACAGCAAGCCTGGAGTAAGCAGGCCTCCTCTGGAGCTCAGTGACGCTGTCTCTCACCAGGAGTAAAGGCCGTGCCCAACCTGACCACTGTCAGTTACCAGCCGTCCGGAATGATGTGTGGTACCAGAGGGTCTCAGAGTGCATTCAGGGCATATTCTTAGCAGTGTCTGTTTAATAACTCTTTCCCATTCTTTCATGTATTCAGCAATTGTTGCTAGGGATTTGCTAGGAGTGAGAAATTAGGATATGTCTGCAGGAGTTGGGAGAAATGGAGTCTTCTCAAGAAACTCAAGGACCTGGTGCTTGTATAGAGGGAGAGCAGGGCCAGGCCCAAAGTGCGCATGACATTCCAGAGCCCTGGGTGAATTCCCGAAGACACCATTACTCACAGCCTTGGAAATTGCCAGAAAGCAATCTAAGAGGCAGGATAAACTTGAAGAAACCAAGAAAGGGGATTTGAGACCGAAACTGACTTTCCTGTGCTTCAGCACACACCCAGTAGCTCCAGATGGAGAGGGGGTGGGTAGAATCATGCAAGAGAAAGTCCCCGAACTTAGAGGGGAAGCCGTCTTCAGTCATAGAGACATGGTCGTGAGTTTAAAGATTGATAGAGTCCAGGACAGTGGTGCACACACCTTTAATCCTGGCACTCGGGAGGCAGAGACTGGTGGATCTCTGAGTTTGAGGTCAGCCTGGTCTACAGAGTGAGTTCCAGGACAGCCAGGGATACTCTAGAAACTCTGTCTCCAGTGAGGAGGGGGGAATGATAAATTACACACCAGAGTTGAGAATATTTGCTTATTAAAACTTGCCGTAGGCGGATATAGTAGCACACGTCTGTTTCCCAGCACTGGGAAGATGGAGGCAGGAGGATAATATGCTCAAGGCCAGCCTGGGCTATAGAGCCAGACCCTATCCTAAACAAGCAGAAACAACAAATAACGCTAGAGTTGGTGCAGTGGCTCAGAGGGTAAAGGCATTGCCCCCCAGCCTGTCAGCCCGAGTTTGATCCCACATAAAGGGGGAAGGATGAACTGACTCCTGCCGTCCACATACATGCTGTGGTACGCACTTCCCCACAGAGCATTCACGCAAACACCCGTCTACACAAAGCTAAATAAGCAAACGAGGAATTTTTAAAAATGCATGCCAGAGTTGGGTATGGTGATACACCCTTGAACTTAGCACTTGGGGGACAGAGGCAGGTGGATTTCTATGAGTTCAAGGCTGGCCTGGTCTATATACAGAGTTCTAGGCCGGCCAGTGGTACATAGTAAACCCTGTCTCAATATAGTAATCTAATATTAAACTTTTAATTATTATTCTTAAGTGTATGCTTGTTTTTCCTGCATGCATATCTGTGTACCTCAGGCACGCCCGGTGCCCACAGAGGTCAGAAGAGCTGGTCATAGCCCCTGGAACTGGAGTTAACAAACCTTTGTGAGCCCGCATGTGCGTGTTATGAGTCAAACCCGAGTTCTCTGGAAGAGCAACAAATGCCCTTAACCACTGAGACATCTCTCCAACCCAATAATAAAATTGGTTTTTGTCTTTTGAGACAAGGTAATTTTATTATGTAATGCTCGCTGTCCTGAACTCATTATTTAGACCATACTGACTTCGAACTCACAGAGATATGACTGTCCCTGCCTCCCAAGTGCTGGGATTAAAGGCGTGCGCCACAATGCCCAACTCCAAAAATAAAATATCTAAGAACTAAAAATAAGTGGTAGCAAACAAGCCTTCAGTGGGACAACAGTAATTTATAGAATATAGAGAAGTCTTATAAGACAATAAGAAAAAGCTTTAAAATGCCTTGATACGCACTTCAGGCTACCCACTGTTGCCCACACTCATGCCGGGGATTCTGACACTCTCTTCTGGCCCCTTGGGGTATCACACTCACATGTATGTACTCTTACACAGGCAGAAAGACACACACACACACAGACATACACACACGTTAAAAATAGAAATCTTGAAAAAGTGTGCTATAGCAATGGCTCAGCAGTTAAGAAGAACGGCTGCTCTCCCAGAGGACCCAGGTTCAGTTCCCAGCCTCCATGTGGCTGTAAGTCTAGGTCCAGGGGATTTGATGCCTTCTTCTAGGTTCTTTGGGAACCAGGCATGCACACGATGCATAGACATACATGTAGGCAAAATACCCATATACATTAATAAGTAAAAATTTAAAAGAAAGATTATGGTTTAATTAAGAAATGGGTCCAAGTGTGGGCATATGCTTGTAGTATCAGTACTTGTGAACTGAAGGCAGAAGCATCAAATTCCAGGCCATCTTCAGCTACACAGAGTGTTCAAGACCCTGTGGGTTACACGAAACCCTGTCACAAAACAAGAAACAGAAACTTGATAAGCTTGGCAGCACATGCTGGTAATCCCAGAGTGAGGAGGCAGAGGCAGGGGACCACTGCAAGTTCAGCCAGCCTGCTCCACATAGTGGAGTTCAAGGTCAGTCAGAAGTGAGGAGGTACAGGGGCTGGGTCTTGGAGGGCCCTGGAGACACTGCATGTCCTGTCCCTGTGAAGTCAGAGCCCACACTCCCTGTGCTCATTCCTATGCGAATAACCAAAAGCATTTGACTTGAGGTCAGGCTGACTGGAAGGTTCTGAAAGTGAGCCCACCCTGTCATCTCGTGTCCCCACACAGACTTATATGGGATTTGTGAGGAACAAAGGCATCCTTGTTACTCGGGCGATGCCAAGGATTTAGTCTGTCCCTGGAGTGTGGGAAAGGCCAGTCCAGTTTCTTTCCTTAGAACAGTTACAGGCTGAGTTTATCTAAAACTCCGAGCAGACGCTGTTAATGGGTCTGGGGTCGCTCAGAGGGTCATTCACCATGACCATGAATATATTTTAGTAAGGAGAGGCTTTTTATTTAGGTGCTGGCCCCCCGAAGGACTGCACCGGAGAGCTCTCCCAAGGTGCAGTCCCTAGCCATATCAGCCCAGGATGTATAAAGGCAAACCCGTAAAATGGTATGTATTCTGTCTGTGTGAAGGCAGGGTCTTACTGTAACACATATGTCTTGCAGTTGTCCTAGTGATCTTTTTGAGCAGAGTAAGCAAGCTTAATTACAAAAGCAGAAATAGCAGTCAGTGTAATGACCTACTATTTTGCTAGAACAGCAGATTTGACAAGACCAGTCAATTTTAAGAATAGTCTTCAGTGTCTTGGGAAGGGGAGTGGGCCGCTGGAGCACAGCCTTCACAGGCCACGGCCTGCGTGCTAGAGGCTTTCTTTTCTCCAGTCTCTCAAGCATGGTAAGTTTAAACCTTAAATGTAATGTTAGCCGTCAGTCCTCTGAGGCATGGCTGCTGTGTTGGTGAGAGCAGTCGTACCTCTTCCAGCTGACTGCAGGACTTTAACGTATCTATGGTTCCTTCCACAGACTGAGCGATTGGAGTAGCTGAGCCTGGAACTTCCCACAGTGAGGTGAGGCCCGCCAGGTGCTGCTGGGTGGGAGTCTCCACTTGGGCCAACAGAGACAGCTGTGTGTCGGGATAGTGAGCACAGCTCTGGCCTCGGGCAGCCTGGGTTGGCATTGGCTCTGGAAACAGCACAGATGGCAAAGTGTGTCTTTCATGTCCCTCAGAGGCGTTGTTGTCCGTCCTCCTGCCCCTGAACTGCAGGAGCTCACCTAGCCACTGGTGCAAACAGGGAAGCAGGCGGGGATGGTACGGGAAGGGCAGCTTTGATCTGTGCCCGTGACCACATGCTGTGTGTTTGCCCTAGGGATGACTGCTGCCTTTTCTACAGAAGGGAAATCTCTGGAACTGCTGTCTCCTGCAGGGAGAAATGCTGTGACCCAACCCATCGCTTCTGCTCACCTGCCAGCCTCCTGTCCCTAGGGAGGTGCCACAGCCGGCCTCCCTGAGTGATGGCTCTCGAGCCCAGTGACTCGCACAGCCCTCAAGATGAGGAGCCTCTTGTCCTTGTCGTTCTTACCAGATTCCAGTCTTAATTTCAAGAGAAGGAGAGTTTAAGGAAGGCATTTGGTTAACAAAATTGGCAGTCTCGTTGAGTTTTGTAGAACACTTGTGCCTGTTTAAATACATTGATGTGGATAATAGTAAATACCTGAATTATTTCAATGATTGTTTCAGAGAGTTGGGAATGACTGTATACATTTACAGCCTAATGACTTTTGTATTTTATTTTTCAAAATAAAAGCTTAAATGTGAGGCATTCGAGTGCTTTTGCTTTCAGTACTGTCATTCGGAGCGCAGACCTTCTCAGATGGTGCTACACCAGCTCCCTGTGGGCTGGGCTATAGGTTCCCTCCCTCGCTTCCCTCCCTCGCTTCCCTCCCCTGTGTGTGTGCATGTGTGTATGTGTTTGGGGTGTGTGTGGATGTTTAAGGTCAAAGAACTTACCGTTTCCAAGAAGCCATTATTGTGGAACACAGAATAACAGAGGTAAATAATAATCACATTTATTGATTATTATTATTATGTTTCAGGTGCCAGACACGGAACGAGATGTTTTACGTATTATTCCATCTTCACACCTGTCCCTGGTTTAGTCACGTACGTCTACGTCACCAACCACAGCACTTTCAGCCTGAAACTTAAAGGTCATCTCTGCTTCCGTCCTCTTCTCTTTCCCTCCACGCATGTACAAGGAGACAAGACCTTTGATCCTACCTTCATGTATTTATTGAAATTCTCCGCTTGCCACCAGCTCCTCTGTCCCAGCCCTAATCAAAGAATCCACCCTGTCATCCTGACACCATTACAATAGAGGATCAGAACAGTATCTCCACACCCTCTCTTGCCCAATCCTCTCCACGTACGACTTCACTGCCCCCTTGGGAATAGAGCGCACACGCTGCTGTGATCCAGCCCTAGCCAGCTCTCTGCTCAATCCCACCATAGGCCTCTCTCCCTGGAATGTCATCTTTCCCTCTGCTCCTGGCCTGGTAGCTACCTCCTTATCTTGAGGTCCCTGCAAGTTCTGTGTCCTCAGGAAGATTCTCCTAGCTCTTGTACTAAAACTAGTCACCTGCGGTGGTTACTTTTGCATTGCTGTAACCAAGATACTCGACAGAAACAGCTTCACCGGAGGAACGGGTTCTTTTGGCTTACGGTCCATCCTGGAGAGAAGGCATGGAGAGTGGATGCTGAGATGTTGAGTCCTGTTGGCCAGGAAGCACAGTGGCAGGAGCCAGGCATGGGCAGAGCCTTTAAAGGTGCACCCTGGAAGAAGATGACGGCCAGACCACAGGACCAGCAACCTCCCATTCCAACAGGCTCCTTACTGAGACACTGTCAGGGAGTCCCGGCTAATAGGCTTCCATGTGGCCATATTTCTTTTTTTTTTTTCTTTTTTTTTTTATTGAGAAAACGAAAAAAGTTTCCGCCTCCCCCCAGCCTCCCATTTCCCTCCCCCTCCTCCCACCCCTCTCCCCCTCCCCCCACTCCCCTCACTCTCCCCCTCCAATCCAAAGAGCAGTCAGGGTTCCCTTCCCTGTGGAAAGTCCAAGGTCCTCCCCCCTCCGTCCATGTCTAGGAAGGTGAACATCCATACTGTCTAGGCTCCCACAAAGCCCAAACTTGAAGTAGGATCAAAACCCAGGGCCATTGTCCTTGGCTTTTCATCAGCCCCCATTGTTCGCCATGTTCAGAGAGTCCTGTTTTATCCCATGCTTCTTCCGTCACAGTCCAGCTGGCCTTGGTGAGCTCCCAATAGGTCAGCCCCACTGTCTCCGTGGGTGGGTGCACCCCTCGTGGTCCTGACCTCCTTGCTCACGCTCTCCCTCCTTCCGCTCCTCACTGGGAACTTGGGAGCTCAGTCCGGTGCTCCTGTGTGGGTCTCTGTGACTATCTCCATCCATCACCTGATGAAGGTTCTATGGTAATATGCAAGATAATCATCAGTATGGCTATAGGATAGAGTCATTTCAGGTTCCCTATCCTCAGCTGCCCAAGGAACTAACTGGGGACCTCGCCTTGGGCTTCTGGGAGCCACTCTAGGTTCAAGTCTCTTGCCAACCCTAAGGTGACTCCCTTAACTAAGAATTGTGCTTCCGTGCTCCCCTATCCCACCTTCCTTTATCCCAATCCTCCTGTTTCCCTAAGTTTCCCTCATCCTCCCCCTCTCACTTTTCTCTCCCCTTCCCCCGATACTCCCACCCGCCCCCAAGATCCCAAAATTTCTCCCCGGCAATTTTGTCTACTTCCCTTAGTCAAGAGAATAATTATATGTTTTTCCTTGGGTTCACCTTCTAATTTAGCTTCTTTAGGTTCACCAATTATATACTCCGTGACCATTATTTATGGCTAGAAACCAATTACGAGTGAGTACATCCCATGTTCATCTTTTTGGGTCTGGGATACCTCACTCAGGATAGTGTTTTCTATTTCCATCCATTTGCATGCAAAATTCGAGAAGTCATTGTTTTTTACCGCAGCGTAGTACTCTAATGCGTATATATTCCACACTTTCTTCATCCATTCTTCCATTGAAGGGCATCTAGGTTGTTTCCAGGTTCTGGCTATTACAAATAATGCTGCTATGAACATAGTTGAACAGATGCTTTTGTCATGTGACAGGGCATCTCTTGGGTATATTCCCAGGAGTGGTATTGCTGGGTCCAGGGGTAGGTTGATCCCGAACTTCCTGAGAAACCGAAACACTGATTTCCAAAGTGGTTGCACAAGATTGCATTCCCACCAGCAATGTATGAGGGTACCCCTTCCTCCACAGCCTCTCCAGCAAAGGATATCATTGGTGTTTTTGATTTTAGCCATTCTGACAGGTGTAAGATGATATCTCAAAGTTGTTTTGATTTGCATCTCCCTAATCACTAAGGAGGTTGAGCATGACCTTAAGTGTCTTTTGGCCATTTGAACTTCTTCTGTTGAGAATTCTCTGTTCAGTTCAGTGCCCCATTTTTTAATTGGGTTAATAGCATTTTGAAGTTTAGTTTCTTGAGTTCTCTATAAATTTTGGAGATCAGGCCTTTGTCTGTTGCAGGGTTGGTGAAGATCTTCTCCCAGTCAGTAGGTTGTCTTTTTGTCTTAGTGACAGTGTCTTTTGCTTTACAGAAGCTTCTCAGTTTTAGTAGGTCCCATTTATTCAATGCTGCCCTTAATGTCTGTGCTGCTGGGGTTATACATAGAAAGCGATCTCCTGTGCCCATTTGTTGTAGGGTGCTTCCCACTTTCTCTTCTATCAGGTTCAGTGTGTTCGGACTGATATTGAGGTCTTTGATCCATTTGGACTTGAGTTTTGTGCAAGGTGATAGATATGGGTCTATTTTCAATCTTCTACAGGTTGATATCCAATTGTGCCAGCACCATTTGTTGAAGATGCTTTCTTTCCTCCATTGTATACTTTTAGCTCCTTTATCGAAAATGAGGTGATCATAGGTTTGTGGGTTAAAATTTGGGTCTTCTATGCGATTCCATTGATCGACTTCTCTGTTTTTATGCCAGTACCACACTGTTTTCATTACTGTAGCTCTGTAATAGAGTTTGAAGTCAGGGATGGTAATGCCTCCAGCAGATCCTTTATTGTATAGGATTGTTTTGGCTATCCTGGGTTTTTTGTTTTTCCATATAAAGTTGATTACTGTCCTTTCCAGATCTGTGAAGAATTTTGCTGGGATCTTGATGGGGATTGCATTGAATCTATAAATTGCCTTTGGTAGAATTGCCATTTTTAC